>CM048924.1:32623780-33053780 GCA_026686955.1 Epinephelus cyanopodus
ACCTACACGTCAAAATATGATGCCACGTAATAAAAGTCAATGGTAAGGTTTAGAAAAAAAACATTGTGGTTTGGCTTAAAAAAAATATGGCTGCTAATGCAATATCAAGTGATATATGTCTCGTGATATACTTCACTAGCGTAGCATGCTACATACACTAGCACACCACAATGCTTTCACAATAACTCGATTGACCTTTGGTTTCCCACAGGAAATGAACAGTGGGCTCCCGGGTGAAAGTCTTGGGTTTGTTTGACCCATCCCCTTCCTCTCTCGCCCTCCCTATGCCAACTTGCCGACATTCTCATTCTTTATACTACAGTTGTTGCCCGATACCCAGTGCATATCATGCTGCAGCAAAGGGTGCCTCTGTGCGTCGGTGTCCAAGTTGGGTATGAGAATGGGCTGAAAGGGCAGAACTACAGTATGCACATAGATTAAAGATGAAAACAGACCATTTGGGAGAGAGGAAAGACATTGCAGGATGCAGTTCAGGATGGTTCGCAGATGCAGCACTCAGACCCTGGTACACTGGCTCTGAATCTGTTATGCGCTCCACCTATCTGCCCTTGCAACACACACGGTAACTTTTACTTCACACAAAAAGATGTAAGGTGTGGACGGGATCTTATTTGCTGCCTTGTTGCAATTACATCCCGTGCAACAGTGGAGAATGAATTGACACACATTGGGGTGCAGCACTCACAGGTATAAAAGGCAGTAACAAGCCAAAGAGTGGTGCTCACTTTGTCTTGTGTAGAGCTTTTTTTTTAAAAAAAAAAAACCTAACCCAGGTAAAAAGCATGCAGAAACACAGTGTGTGGGGGGTTGCATAAAAGAAAGACACTACATTCAGTGAATATCATAAATTAATCAAGCTTCCGGATATTCCCTTTCCTTTTTACTCACTGAGGTGCATACAGGGGAAGTCTGATGTCATCTTTTTTTTTTTTTTTTTATGCTGCCCCGGCCCTGGCACTCTCCACTTCTTGTGAATCGGAGGATACGATGGATGGAGTTGTTGACAATTTCTGGGCAAACTGATGTGATGGAGGTGAATGAATGGGCGAGCGGAAGTCTGGAAGGTGACACTTAGCAGATATAACAGTGCTTTGGCCTAGATTGGTGGAATGTTGGGTAGACCCTATGAATAATGAACCAACTAGAGTCCCTCTTGCTGGCTAGTGCTTTTCTTCACTCTCATCAACCCCGCCAGACTGAAGACCACTGAAGGGAGTGGATAAGCTTACTCAAATTAGTGGCATTAAACCATGAAAGGAGCTATTTCAACACAATGACTAGCTTCCATGTGTAGTTAACAGACCAGAAAAGAGTAAAGATATTACATTATAATACTACTGCTTGCGATTGTGCCAGTGTTTTGTTTATTTCCAAATGCCTGAAGATGCCCTTTCACCCACGTACTAAGGCAAGCCTTTATGCAGAGATTGCACATCAATCACTGCACAGCAACAATTATAAACCATTATCATTTTGCTGAGAGACACATGACTTAGCTTTGTCACACTCAGATGCACACAATCACACACACGAGTAAAGGCACTCATGACACACGCATACATTTAGTAGCACATGGGCATGTTAGTTGTCAGTTTGAAGATTAGTAATTTTATTTAACTTTTTTCTTTTGTTTGTTTTACCATAATCCCCTTCTGTTCATCCTAAAATTTAAGGCAGGGAATCTGTAAGCTGTACGCTACTTGATACCCTTAAGGTGACAACTCAAATAACTCAGTACTGAGTCATATCAGAACATCTCCAGTCAAACAATAGCTGCTTCTGATCCTTTTTGCGCTGGTGGTCTGATCCTAGGCCATACTGACTACCCACCGGATCAAACTTTTTGTTGCTGACATTGAAATGACATTGAAGACATTCATGAAGACTGCTAAGAATTCTCACTCTTTTTCAACAGGTTTTGTCACCTTGACAACATTCAACATTTAACTAAAAGTCACCTGTTAACAGGGTCACTCCGTAACCCGAAACACCGGTTAGCACGAGCTAACACAGTAGCAGCAGCTGACATACAACACCAAGCTCCAACAAACACACACTGACACCAAAAATGGTTAAACCCCTTAATAACTATTGGGTAACATTAGTGTAAGTGATGCTAGTTAGCCCTGTCATTGTGTGTGGCCAGGCAGACTCTCACAACTGTACCCTTACAGTCTGTGGTGTGGTGAATTCGACCTTGGTGTATTGACAGAGTTGACAGTTCAGCATCCCAAGGGGTCACCCAAATGTTCAGAAGTATGGCTGCTAATGTTAAACACCACTCCATTCATATGATAGGGGTTAAATCAAGTACTCTCTTGGTATTGATATCACTTTAAGAGAGGTAGTATTGGTGCTGGTATGGTCATTTTTTAAACGATACCCTGTGCTACAAATATTGATAACTGACTTTGTACAGTGGTGGTAAAACATGGCTGAATGTGGCCGAAAACAGAAAGCTACACCCAGCTGCAGCTTCAATAGGTGACAGCAGCAATAAGTTACAGCTGTATCTGTAATAGCGTGAAGGCCTCATTCAAGGTCTGCTAATGGAGTAGCTAAAGCCAGCGCCAACTCATCTAAAAGGAGATGTATAGCCATATTTCAAATTCAAATGTTGAAACACGACTGCATTAAATTATAGCAAATAATATACTGTGTATGGCATCACAATATACCACCTTGAAAGGTAGACAGCAGTGTGTAATGAATCATTTTGTGATCTGTCATATTGAAAATGGATCGTGTGGAATGGTCTTGCCAAGTCCCTGCCCAAACATGTACACACAAAAATAAAATTATCCTATGTTTCTGTATAGCATGGGTGAATGTAAATCTATCAGGTATGCGTCTTACAGAGAGGATAAACTAAATTATTTTACTGGCTGTGTTTATGAGAAATATCTTGCATTTTTACCACACAGTCTTCCCTGTGACTAGTGCAACTTAAACATTAAAACTTGAGGCTACTCTGACAGTAAACATATTTTTTTCCTCACTGTATGAGGAGCTTTGTCCGTCAGATAAGGATGGAGTAGCTGGCAGCTGCGCCCTTCCACACTGTTTTGCTGGAGGAATTTCAATCTGTGGGCAGGACACCTCAGGCAGACAGGAATATTTGGTTTATTCATAACAGGGATCCTCACTCACAGGCTATGACAGGTGCATGGGAGCAGCTTGACCCAATATGACCTTTACCAGAGTTTAGCCGATGACTTCCTGAACACAATCACTGTTATACTAATGGATGGCACTGGCTGCTGCTGTCATTAGATTGGACTCTACCGTGAATACAGCCTATGTCCCCTTAAAGGTTGCATATTGTAAAAAGTCAATTTTTTTTACAATATAACTTTTTTTTATCATAAGGTAAAGGTGCCATATAAATACTGTAAAAGTATCAATTCACTCAATCCACAAAGAAATGCACACAATCTGTATTCAGCAACTGTGCCTTTAAATGAGTTGTGATGTCACACTTATACTCCCTAAAGGTAGAAAATACTGCTGCAGTGCCATTACAGTTATTCCCCTGCTGATGGTCCAGAGACGGCAAGAGTTCAAATGTGGGAGACCCAAAAAACACTGTCCAATCAGAGCAGACTGGGCTTATCCTCAGGGGTTTCTTAAAGAAACAGGTGCTAAAACAGAGTGTTTGGTAAAAAAAAAAAAAAAGGGGGGGGAATACAGGTATCTTCAAGCAGACAGTATGAGAAAATGTATGTATATTTGAACATTAAAGCATGTAAACATGTTCTAGCAGAAACTCAAAATACAAGTATGAATCTGAAAATTAGCAAAATATGGGACCTTTAAGGAATTCCAATAATGGCCATAAACTTGATTGTGCATTTAATAAAACAGCATATTCAGGATGTTAAACCATTTATATAAGGGCAAATGAAAAATCAAATCAACTGAGCACAACATTGAGCCAAATGATAGAATTTAATCATAGTTTTTGCTTCAATAGACTGTTTTTTTTTTTTTTTTTTAGTCAGCACTTTAGTTTTTGTCATGGAGAAATGCTGATTACCAAATATCTTTTGTCACAATTTCCCTTGACAAAATCATTACTGCCTCTTGATGGAGGAAGAGATGTAATGGTGAGTTGGTGTTTTATTGAAATTGAAATTCAATATGCACATTACTTGAGGGGGAGACGCTGATTAAGTAGAATTATTGTAGAGAGATGTGGGAAGTGGTAGTGCCAACTGGAGACGATTTAAATTAAAGCCAAATTCAAATTAACTGAAGTTGCCTATTGCCAAAGCATAACCACATATTTTAATTGAAGTCAGATAAGATTCAAGAGAATGACATGACCACCAAAAAGCAGTTACCTGAGTACAATAGACACTCAGTTAGGGGCCACTTTATTAGGTACACCTGTCAGTCCAATGCAATACATTACAACAGGCTTGCCATATTTACAAAGCTCATAATGTTTTTGCTGACAATGTAGAAATTATATTATTGAGGTCATAGTGGAAGGTGGTGGTGTACTGGACTAAATTCCGTAAGATGTGTTTATTATTTTTGATCTGTCCTATTCACACATAAATGCTATCACTGACTATGACCTTAAAGCTAAAATACATAATTTAATTACCATCTTCATGACAGTGTCAACAAAAACTGAACAAAACAGGCATGGTTCAAGCAGACATTATGATAAAACAGTTATATTGGATTGCACTGGACTGTACAGATGTACCTAATAAAGTGGCCACTGAGTGTTTAAAACCATTTTGAAATACAAATATGAAAATAAATTCATTAAAACAACACTAATTGACTCTAAAATGAAATATGTTGCGTTATATTCTGAATGTACGCATACATACAGCTGCTTCTTAAGAGAATTTGAGAGCTACATTCAACACAGTAAATCCAGTTAGTATGCCTCTTCACACCAGGCATATGTTTCTTCCAACCAACTGTAAGAAAGTGCACCAGAGCTCTTAAAGGTGTTTGCATGGTCCAATTAACACCAGATGCTAGCCCTTAGCTAACTTACCGAACCTCATAATGCACAGACCTCCAAGGAGTGAGCATGGTCCAGTTAGCACCAGATGCTAGCCCCTTATCTCACTGTCTTCAGCCAAAAAATATGCATAAATTAGTTCCACTCGCCTGCTCTGGCCACCTTTAGATTTGCACTGTTATAAGCACAAGACCACCTTTAACAGAGCAAAATAAATCTCATCTATATTGTTCCAAAGCTGTATGAAACCAAGTGGTATTGTTTTATTATTGTTTTATACTGAAACAAAGACCAAATAACAACTGATGAGACATGCTAAGCCATTCAAATGCTTGCATGGTCATTTCATCAGCCACAGTACAGGCAAATATGCTATTACAATCAACCACTACTCCGGACAGCAATTACAGCAAGTATGCACAAAATGTAAATAGTCCATTGGGGTTCTACTGAAGTACTCTAAATGGATTGAGAACACAGATGGTAATCAACTGTGCATCATCACTGTATGTACATCTGACCTGATCAAACCATTGCACTAGGACCACAACTTCAACCTTCCTGACATTTTCAGATATTTCCAGCAAACAGCTTGCAAAAGTTTCATCTGTTACAGTTATATTGATCCCAGTACACTGTATTTTAGCAGTATTAACGTGAATTAGGGCTGGGCAGTACAGTGAAAATCAAATATCACAATATCTTTGGCCGAATATATTGATATTGTGAAGAAATTGCAGGGTTGACGATTGGTGCTTTTACAAAATATTTGCACAAGATTTTGGATAATCGTCAGTAATGTGGGCATAATGAATAAATGGATAAAAAAAAAGATAATAGAACAGTGAGAACAGTAAGATAAATTCAACAAATTACCTAACTTTACTGTAAAACAGCCTTTTAAAACAGGGGGTAAAAACACTTAAAATAGCAGGATATCCAAAAAAGAAGAAATCTAGTTGTATATCACAATATAATTTCTAAAATATTGATATATTGCCCAGCTTTACTGTGAATATGAACATGCTAACCTGGAGAAAATGGAGGTCTTATAACTGTACTAATCTGTCAAATCATGGAGTCCCACTGTTTTCAGCACTGGACGGTACATTTTTTGATTAATTTTAAAGGGTTTACAGGCATTTTGTGCATTTTTAAATGTGTTTTGTGTGACTCTAAACAAGGGCTCTAAGGGCCCCGAGTTGGAAAAAGTTCAACTCTGCAGCTTTTTCTCTGCCGCCTAATTGAGAGAGCTCAGGGGGTGTCCTTCTCTACCACTGTCAACAGCAGAAAAGGAGAAAAAGGCTAGTAGTGCTTATTACTGACCACCCGGAGCTACAGTATCTGATTAAACGGACAAAACTTGCCACGACATAAACAACACACATCAAGCTAAGCGGAACATTAGTGAGGCACTTGAACCTCCGGGTAAATTTTTAGATTTGTGTTTCAGTTACTGCTGTGTTTCCGATTGCCTTAACGTCGCTGCGGTAAACACTTATGTGTAGCTCGCTGGCATACAAGACACTGATAGCGGATTATGTGCTGCCCAGCAACAGCAAGATGCCACCACTGCAAAAAATGCCCACAGTGTGATAAGGATCGAAAACACAGGATGGAAAATGATTTTTTCCAGTGTGATCATCGCCTTAGGCTTTTAAAGAATTATACTCCTGTATTGCAGGTATATTGACAGCTTTACAAATCTTAGTTGTTGAATGATTTCTCTTTTACCAAAATCCAACTCGATACTCATTTGAAACATAGAAAATGATGTTCATCCCAAATACTCTTTCCATTTGTATTCTTCACCAAGTCAAGAATTCAAGCTTCTTTGGAGTATGTGAAGCCCACACATGTCACAATCATAAATCTTGAAAGAAAGGTAGTAGTTTAATGACAACATCTCTAAGATTGCACTGTTTTGGCTTAACAGGTTAAATTTTGCACTACCTTGTGTCACACACAGTACCACCATTATTCAACTTTTAGTAAAACAGCAAGGTTTTTTTTCCCATAGAAACAGGATAAGAGTAGAGCTATCATTACCATTCCACATTACCACTCGCAAAAGAAAGAAAATATTCTTACACCTTGTTCTTTATTAAGCCAAAAAGAAAAAAAAAACACAACTGTAAACCAATCCCAGTTTCTTTCATTTACCAAAATAATAGTAGCCTAATTCCTTAACTCCCTGTAAAACACATTTTATTCAAACTCGACAGATACAAAATAAAACTCACCAAAACCATTTTGGTTAACGTTAGGCTTTCCATTTTTCTAACAATTACTAACTCTGGTTTGGTCAAAACAAATACTTAAAGCGACACTTACCTTTCTGGAAATTTTACGCTTTTCTTTGTTTAGGTTAAAATGCTATTAATAAGCTGATGGCACACTAAAATGTAAGTGAATTCCACCAAAGATAAAAACTCATAATTATACCATTATCATATAGGTCTAACCACTTCGGAACGAATGCAATGATTGGTCGAGCGTCCTGTTTGTCTTCCCCATGAGGAGGCCTCCGTTTCCACTTACTAGTAACGTTAACGCTACTATCTAACGTTAGCTGTAACCTTATTCTAAAACTCAGCAGTCATCACGGACTCCAGTTGAGTTTTAAAACTCTGGGGTTGTGTTTGACTGTCTTGGTTGTAACGTTACTCTCACTATCCTCTTCCGTGTATCTAACATTACCTTGCCAACACCTAGGTCAAACATAGACGTAATGAGGACGTAATGGAGTAGGGGGAGTAGGCCTTTGGAGGGAGGTGGAGTTGCAAGTTTTTTCTAAGTGCTGTGTGAAATGCAAGAAAGTTAAGAGCTGCTTTAATTGAGCAAGTTAGTTTTGGAAATAAACTGATCTACACACCGTTCACCTGTCTCTCTCTTTTTACCTTTCAGTGGTTCACTGAGCAGCAGCTCTCACTGGTTTTTCTGAAGCAGCTTCAGTGATGTTACAGTAACATCATGTTTAAACAAACATGCAATTATTGGCAACAAAAGAAACAATGAAATATGATATTATTTGAAAGTAACGAGTTGATTATTTGAAAAGCAAACTAAATAACTGATTACTCTAATTGTACAACACGTTATTCATAACAACAAAGAAGTCATCTGAGTACTTTGTAATGCAATACTCTCAACACTGCCATTATAAATATCTGTACTTTGCAAAGATATTTATAACTTATATTGCAGGAATAGGCCAAAATGTAGTACTCAAACTATTGAGTGTGACACACTGACACATTAGCCCCACTGATGTGTGTTGGTACAATAACAGCTAACAACAATTGCCATTTTCTTTTGTACTAGTCAAGTGATCAGGGCAAACAGTGTATTCACTCAGTTTGCTGGATTTGTTTCTCCCACAAACAACATGTAATTTTTTTGTTGTTGTTGTTGCATTATGATTTAAAAATTATGAAGCAATGAAATTATTCAATTTAAGTCAATCATTTATATAACAGCCTATATTTTATTTTAATAATATAAAGATAGGTGCTTATTGTGAGGGCAGAGAGAATCTAATGAAAGCACAAACTTATATCCAACACCTAAACAGCAGAGAAAGCTCAGTTCTGATCATCTCAGTTCACAAAACTCCGTACTGGCTTAACGAGAGCAAGGCAGAGGAAGGCAAACAGGGGATAAGTACACAGGAGGGCTGTTGGACTGGCAACAGATGGTGCAATGTGGCCAACCTATCTACTCACAGAAAACATTGACAATCTGCCTGGGAACACACTGGGCTGCCTGGCAGGCACCAACTTTGGATGTTGTCAATGGGTAAGAGTGAAATGCATGATTGATGGCAACTTGCCACTTTCCAAAACACCAGAGAGTGCCTCCCAATAAAAACCCTACTGAACCTTACTGTAAGTGGTGTGCTACATTTTCAGAATCTCACCACTAGCGCTAACTAGGTGCTTAATAATATTAATGGCTGACCACGCACAGCCTCATTTCTGGTATCACATTAAAAAACCCAACCAGAACCCAGGCCTGACCAAATACTTTCTAATCCACAAAGCATGTGGTGTTTGCCAGTTTTAAAGCACAAATACGGAGGTGGGACATAATTCCTTCCATGTGATGCACTTTGGGAGAGAACATTATTTTATGCCTGGAGAAAGCATGGCTTTGACTCTCAAATTATGCCAATTAGGCTAATGTTGTTTACTGCATAGACTACAGTGCTGAATGGCTCAAAGGAATGCCCATCACTGAAGAGAACACAGTGACAAGGAAGCAGAGAATGAGGACGCAGATGACTTATCAACAGGGAAGAGACACAACACAAGCTGAGGTTAAATTAAAATACTTTTCTGGCCAACTTTATGACCTGTATTGAATAATGTTAATAATCTATTAACATTCAAAATGCACATTTGACTTTTTTTTATGTTTTCTGCATAGTGAGTGATAATGCTGACCAGTTTTTATAGCAGTACACAAAAATACACTCAATGCATCTTGACTCAAGAGCTGATAAGTGAGAGGGGAAACTTATTAACATGAAGCAGATGGCATTCCCATCCCTCTCGTATACAATTTTTAAGCACAGATTATCCATAAGCGCAACACTTTTCTCACACATTTCAAAAGATGTGGATTGGTGACTCTAAGATGGTGTGGTAATGATTGATGTGTCATTTGTTCCCCAGCCCGTTTCCCAAAATGAATTTGCGAGCACAGCTTCCAAGAGATCGCAGTCTCACAAATTACAGATAAATTTGAGAGTGCTACAGGATCCTCGCATGCTCATGCATGGGTCATAATTATGCTGTTTGTTTTGATTGGTGAAACATGTGAAAATGAAAGAGGGGAAACAATCTCATGTTGCCAATCACAGCTTGGTCTCTGGTCTCGCTAACTCGCTAACTAATCCAATTAGTTAACAAACTAATTCTCACAATTTGTACCTCTCCTTACTCTTTTCTCATTAGCAGACAGATCTGCACAAAATATTCAGGTGGCAGACTTTCATTTTTAGCTGCATCTGACCTTCGAAAATTGAAGAGTGAAACATTGCTGTTAGCAGAATATATCAGTCATAGCTAAATAACATACGTTTTGTTAGTAACTTGGCCAAAGGTCAAAAGGAAACTTGGCAAGCTCGCAAAAGATTAGTTGTTAGAAGAAAAAGCAACAAGAGGGTATGGGTGGTAGAAGTCAGTCTGGAAGAAGAGGACTGGATTTGTTCAATGTGCTGTTTGAATGATAGAGAATATGAGTTTCCTGTGTTTTCTGTTGCCCTACAGGGAATTGAGCAATACTTTGTTTAGTGAGATAAAAACAGTATTGATTTTGTAAATTTGGATGATGTACAAAGATCGAGTTGGCTGTTCACATATGAAACATTTTTATTTGCTAGCTATTTGAAAAAGCCTGGGCAATGAGGAAAATGGTTCTTTATCAGGATAAATTATGGGTTTGTAGCAGCTCTTTTCAGCGCATCATTTGAAACATATTATTCCAAATATATTATATGGAAAACTGTAGCAGTACTTTAGAATGTAATCATATACATGATCCCCTCCAGGAGGCAATAATGTGTTTGATCATATGTATGTGTGTGTGTGTGTGTGTCACATTTATGACTGTATGGTCAAGGATATCTCATGGTTGTAGTTATTCAAAATTGTTGAAAAACCTGTTTTATTGACTGTTTTATACCATCATTGACGGCTATCTCCTTACCCCTTTTAACTGTACCAGAAGTGGCTTGGCTAAAAACAACACACTGTACCTAGGCATTTTTGCCTTTGTCAAGCATCTGTTGGGCATCTACAGATAAATTCTGTACCTGATATCCAATCCAATCCATCTTTATTTATAAAGCACAGTTTAAATAAACTCAAGGTTTCCAAAGTGCTGTACATTAAAAATAAACAATAAAATAAACAATAAAATAGACATTAAAACAGAAAACATAATAAATAAAGGGTAAAAAACCTGTGCACATAAAATAAACAATCTAGGTGGTGTTAAAAGCCAAGGAAAAGAGGTGCGTTTTAGGAAGAGATTTAAAAGTGGCCACGGAAGAGGACTGCCTGATGTGCAGCAGCAGTTCATTCCAAAGCTTAGGGGCGGCAGTAGCAAACGCTCGGTCCCCTCTGAGCTTCCGCCTTGTTTTGGGAACCCTCAGGAGCAGCTGGTCAGCCGACCTGAGGGATCGAGTAGGTGCGTAAGTTATGATGCACTAAAGTTAGGCACATTACAAGATGAAAAAAAATCCCCATCTTTGTTATCCCTGCTGCTATCTTGACTATAAAGAAGCCGGGAGACTTCCAGCTGGGATCATTCCACAAAGCTCTCAGCGGTCCGGCTCGGACCTTGGCACGGCCACCTGGCAAAGATGTGCACTCTACTGTAGATTTATCATTTTTGCTCTTTGGTTTTCTTTTGTTTGTGAATACATATTATTGGAAGTAGTATGAAGAAGTAGAAGTTGTATGTTTTGTTAAATGGTGGCATCTTGTAATCCCATGTGAGATGGGCTGGATGATTTGAATGACACAGAAATAATAATATACTACCTAACAAACTAAAATGACAAAAGTTTTCATCAAAGAGCAAATAAACTAGACTATGCTAGTTTTATCAGAAGTTAAAACTCAAGGCTACACTTGATGCTATACACACAGCTGTAGTCTGCCAGTAAACAAAGTAAAGGTTGCAAACAACCTCCCTAGGACATCTAACCAATGTACAGGAGAAAAACAGAGAAAGGTCAGGAAATATGTCTTTGGTTTGTAACCAAATACCTGCTAAAATGAATAGCTACAGCTACTTAATGTTTAGTAATGTTTAGGTAGTTGAGTAGCAACTGTGAACAGGCTAAACTATGATTAACATGGTAAAATCTAGCTGCAAAACATAATCTTGTTAGCATTGTGTTGTTAGCATTTAGCTCAAAGCACTGCTGTGCCTGAGTAGCCTGCAGACTTTCAGAGAAGTGAGCTTGGCTGCAGACTTTTAGTGTTGTTGGGTTTTATTTGGCCAGGTTTTAGAAATTTGTCTCTGAAATTTCTCCTGCCAATCCCAACACTTACATCTGCCTCATGCTGGGTTGGACTCCAACACAGCACAATATAACACAACACAACACAAAATGCGTCAAAATTGTGTCAAATCTGTGACATTTCAAGTTATATTATTCATTATGAGCTCCTTTTTGCATTTGATCTCAGCTGAGATTCAAATAATTGATCTTAAGCATTAATTAAACTCTTTCCACTAAAACATCAAATAAATGTCCAGTGTGTTTCTCATCAAAATCATCACCACAGTGCACTAAAAAACACTATCCAGACACTAGATTTATCTAGCATTGTGGCTGCTTGGGTTGTTGGCTGCCTGTGACGGGGAGGATTTAATTGATGATTGTCTGGCTGAGTGACTATACTTCTAATTCACTTAGCACAGTCAAACAGAGGGGGGCTCATCTTGCTCTTGAGTTTTGTGCTAATGAACACCCTTGCATCCGCGCCCTTCCACCCACACCTCCCTTCAACACATCACTGTTAATGTCTTTCTGTCCCTTTTTAATAGTTTGCGGGAGCTGTTCTAATTCCATCAGCAGCCACTCACTCTGATGATTAATGCCAGTCCACTGGTGGCCTGGAGGTCGCACAGTTGTTTGTTGACGTCGCTCTGAAGTAGTGCTCAGCTGCAGCGTCTGAATAAACAGACTGAAGATGTGAAAAGCTGGCTCGGTGGTTGGCCGTGTGTGATTGTACACATTGACAGCAGGTGACTGTCGATTATTAAAATTACATACTTGGATGTGGGAAACAAGTGACATGCTGCAACAGCACAAGAAACACAATGAGTCTTGTTTATCAAGCGAAAAATACAAAACCTTCTAATAATAAACAGACATGGCCTCATTTCTCTGTGAAATGGCTGATGTTATCAGTCGTGTCAAATATGCACACGAGATTGTACAGGAAATAGAATTTCAACAAGAGTGAGAATACTCCAGATTTGTTCCCAGTGATGGTCTATCAGCTGATGCAGTGCATGTTCTCTGACTGGCCCATGATCAAATTTGTTACTTGTCAGAGAAAAAGTATACTACAATAGCCAGCCAAGATGAAATAACCCCACAGATGGAATAAAAGTATGTTCATAGATTTAAAATACAACAACATATGTTAATGGGTAATAAAGCAATAAACAAGGAAATAAAAACATGGAGGGAAAAACATCAATTACTACTTGAAATTCAAGGACATTTTAGGGTGTATTTTGCCTGATTTTTGTTGTATTCTGCTTTTTTGCTGTTACCCACAGTCCCTTTACAAGATCAATACAGCAAAGGACATTCAATATGATTTTGCTCGTTTACAGTCTATTGATTATTTGTCATGAGCTCTACTGAGCAACAAGAATGAAAAAAACAACTGTGTAGAAATAAATGGGTTTTTTTTCATTAGGGCTTGGTTAATTTCTAAGACAAACAACTGTTATGAGGTATATTATTTGTTTTTGCCAGGATGCCAGATGTAGATTTGTCTGGCATATCTACATAATTTACATATTTCAAGATTTGCTACCATCTAAAACAGCTGAAGTGTTTTGCATCACATGGAATGAATAATGCCCCTTCAAATTCAAGTCAAACTGAAGCTCATAAAATGCACGACGAACCACCAAAATTGAGCTTGTACAGCAGAAATGTACCCAGGGGAGCAGCGCCCCTCAAGTTAGCTACATTTTCTAAGCCACTGGTTGAGACACAATGCTACAGCCCATTAGAAAAATTTGAGGATGTGTGCGGACTCTAAGGAAGCAGACCATTTTGAGCCAGGCTCACTGTCAGAGCATCCCCACAGCACTTTCATCTACCCGCTTGCTCCCACCCGCAGCATTGCATGACAACTTTGGCTGCAGCAATACTGGCAGGATCCTGCAGTCCCTGAAGGAGTCATGCGATTATGCATCCCTATAGCCATGTTGTTCTGAATTACACAAAGAAGACTAGAGGCTGCCTTGGACATACTGCTTTATGTAAGAGAAGCTCAACAAAAAAACAACTTAGTGACATTGTCTGCACAAAACAAGACAACATAAAGCAACAAAGGTTAGGGCTGCTATTTCAATTGGCAAGCAAAGCTGAAATAACTCCATTTGTGGGTAAAGTTGAGAGCAAAATATGTGGTTGTAGTTGCTACAACTAGGAAGTGAACCTCAAAATATATGGGGCTAAATACAAACAGTTGAAATGTTATTTAAATGTTACTACTAAATTATAAAGCCTATATAGTCATTATGTTATCCAGCTTTAGAGATTCCACAACAACAGTCAAAAGCAGGTACTATATGATATATATTTAGGTCCTATGTCTGGTCTGCATGGCCATTTACCAGCTAAGGAATACAGAGACCTATTAAAGTATGAGGTGCACTCCCCAAGAACGTCTTGAAGATGGTATTGCTTCTATATATATATAGCAAGATACATACATCTATAAAGGGATCTAAACGAGGCTGAAAGAACATAATAATGGCAATATCAAGGTATTAAGGTATAGTGGGTTATTTAGACATCCCAAAGGTATAATTGTCAATACCCTCAAAGGTATAAATTCTCTTCTCTCTATTAAACTGATATGGAGATGCTGTATTAAGATGATGCATTGCACAGTATGCACCACTCGGGGGTAGTCTCTACTGGTGACACAGGCAGCCGATCTGAGAAAAGTGGTGACTGCGAGTGGTGGGGATAATGTTACAGGACTAGTAAAAAAGGAATAATGCCTCTGCCCCTGTTGGGAAGTATTGTCACATGTAACTTCTAAAGATCACTTCTCCCAAATAAAAAAGCAGTTTATTAGCCACATAATTTAATTTGAAAGATCTGCTCTGTTCAGCCCATTGATGTATTGGATCTGCTGGGGCAACAAACGTCATCAGGTTCAGCAAGAAGGGCTTTTATTTTCCATGTATTCATAATTATATGGTATATGAGATATATATATCTCATATACATACATATAGTGATTGTTATTTTACCAACCATATCTGTTGCTGATACATAAGTAGCTCATCTCTGTACCAACAATAGAAAAAAAAATAAAAACAAGATTTGTCAATAACAATTGCAGCTCCTACACTTACAATGAACAGTGACAATTAATTCAGGAAATTAATTCAGAATGCCTGTTTGAGCTGCAAAATACAAATTAGCTTTATGGTATTTAAGGAGAAGCAGAAAATCCCCACAAAATCACTCTGACACAGTCATTGTGTTCATAAAGTCGGCCTCTATTCAGTCAAGGGAATCAGTGGAGCGGCTATAACATTTGTCTCTTGACACTATAACGACAGTTTTGGGTCTCTGGTTTCTTTATGAGAGAGACTTAGTCACTATCTTAAAATACAACTGCACTGTTCAAGATGTGCATGTAAATGTGACATGCAGCACAGTGCAAATTCTGATTACAGGGAGAAAGAGATACTGTTATAGTAGCTTTAGCATGAGATAGTATTTAACTAGAATATCAAATGCCAAAATGTCTCGTTTCGTACATAAAAGCCAATTCTGTCTCCTGTAACATGGCATACACACATACATACACACACTCCTTTTACCCACATCTCCTTAAGCATTAGTATTTCCAGGACATTTCACCACTATTGATTTGAGAGAAAGGAGAGGAAACAGCACCAGTAAAATAAGACAATAGAAATACAAGTGTCTAATGTGGAAAAGGCAATAAGACAAAGGGAGGATGTGGTGCACAAAACGACACAGAGATCTCAGATAATGTCTCGACTGAGTCGCTATTAGGTTCAGGGCTCTTATCTCAGTTTTTTCTCCCCCCCTCCCTGTTTCATGATTTGCCCATAAAGCCAAAGACAGAATCCAAAGTGGGTGACAAATCAGCACAAGCCACAATAGCACCATGAAGACCATATTTTTGAGTGTCCCGTCCAGTTCTTATTACAAAAAACACCATAAAGTCTAAAGACTTTTTGATCTCCACGGAGGACTTGTTTTATCACATTTTACTCACAAATTTGTTAAAATCATTGTGAGTGAGCACAATAATCCATCCACCTGACAGGTGTGGCATATCAACATGCTGGTTGAACTGTATCATTACTACACAGCTGTTCTTGGGATGGTCACAATGAAAAGCCACTGTAAAATGTGCAGCATTATCTTGAAATAAAAAGACATTTATTGGTTTTCATGTGACCAATGCTACAGAAATGTTTTTTTTTTTTTTTTTTTGGTCACAGATGCCCCCAAGAGCCAGTCAGTGTCTAGTGTGACCACTATTTGCCTCATGCAGTGTGACACATCTCCTTCACATAGAGTTGACCAGGTTGTTAAATGTGGCCTGTGGAATGTTGGCCCACCGCTATTAATGGCTGTGCAGAGTTGCTATATATTGGCAGGAATTGGAACACGCTGTCATACGCGGATCCGGAGCATCCCAAACATGCTCAGTGGGTGACATGTCTGGTGAGTATGCAGGCCATGCAAGAACTGGGATGTTTTCGACTTCCAGGAATTGTGTAAAGATCCTTGCATCATGGGGCCGTGCATTATCATGCTGAGGTGATGGCGGTGGATGAATGGCATGACAACAGCCTAAGGATCTTGTCATGGGTCTCTTTTTGTCAGTAGCTTATCCCAGCCTGTACCATAACCCCACAGCCACCATGACATACTCTACTCACAGCTCTGACATTAGCAAACTGCTCGCCCACACACTGCCATACATGCTGTCTGCCATTGGCCTGGTACAGTATAAACTGGGATTCATTAGTAAAGAGAGCAGTTCTCCAAAGTGCCAGATGCCATCGGAGGTGAGCAGTTGCCCACTTAAGTCGGACAACTGACTGCTATCAGGTTAAGACCCGGGTGAGAAGGACGAGCATGCAGATGGACTTCCCTGAGACGGATTCTGACAAATTTTGCAAACCAAGCAACAGCTATCCAGCTAGCTGGTCTGAAATGATCTTGCTGGATCATGGATGTGTAGGTCCTGAGCTGGTGTTGTTACATGTGGTCTATGGTTATGATGTCAGTTGGATGTACTGCCAGGTGGAAACAACATTGGAGACCGAGTTAATATGAAAAAGCTTTGGAGAACATTCCCGCAGTCATCGCGCCAATGACACACTCCTTGAAAATTTGTTACATCCACGGTATTATATTTCCTGACACAAATTTTAACAACTTTGCAACCCAAATTTGAGACAAATAAGTCTTTTATGTCCATAGAAAAAGTCTTAGATCTTAAATATATACTCATGAAAAATGGGAGCAAAAAATAAACAAAAAAACACGGTGTTGCATTTATATTTTTGTTCAGTGTATAAAAAAATAACTGGGCGGGTAAATGTTTTGTAAATTTGCCTGGAATATTCTTTTTCATGCCTGTTTACTACATCTCTATGAGAGTGAGAAACAGAGAGCAGGGGAGACAGTGTGGGTGTTTGTGTGTGCATGCATGTATATCTGTGTGCGCGTCCGAGCGTGTGTGCATCTTGTTCATGGCAAGAAATCAGCTCAGTTTAGCACATAATGGAAATGTGAATAGCCCAGAGCGCCTCTCTCCCACACAGGGAGAGAACTGGCTGGGAGCAGGCTGCATCTTTCCAAATCCAAACAGCGAGAGGGAGAGTTAGCTAGGTTAAAATCATGCCCCCTTTCCTCTCCCTCCCTGGAGCGATTCACAGCTCTGCCCATACATTACTCAAACAGGTCATCCAAACAGGTCTCACTAGCAGTCTGAAACCATATTCACACACATATGCGCACACATGTTATGCACACGGTTAAGCACACACTTGTAGGTGAAAAGGTGATGTTGCTCATATTATGACAGATGACATCTTATATACGGATCTCTCAGCACAACAGCCCCAAAATGTTATGCTAAATTTAACATAAACTCTACCTTTTTCAGATTCAGCATTAACACTTTTCACATTTTCATACACCCCATAAAGGTTACCAACCTCAATACATACTGCATAACTATTTTTCCATTTCTCTGTCATGCAACACTGAGATTCCCTTGACCAGGGCATCATCTTTGTGCCCAGAGGGATATGAGGAAGACTTACATGCCACTTCTAGAGACGCGTTCCGGCTTACGGCCTCTCCCAGATAGTTTCGGGCCACACACACGTAGCTGCCATCATCGGGCTTGCTCCGTCGTCCGTGGATGATACGTAGGAAGAAGAGGGACCCGCTGGGCAGCAGCATACGGTGGGAGCGTGGGTTGTCGCGGTCCGTCTCGACGCGCTCCCCATCTTTGTACCATTCCACCGTGGGGGTTGGACGGCCCTCTGCCTTACAGTTGAGAGTGGCTGGTTCCCCTTTGGACACAATGAGGTCAGAGGGGTGCTCCACAATGCGGGGAGGGAAGTCTTCCTGGCGAAGACGAGACCCTAGAGAGAAAATGAGAGGGTAAAAATTCCATTAAAGAAATTGTCATAGTAAATACAAACGCATAAAAAATGCAGTTTAATTTTGCTGCAGCAGCAACAGCATGATGTCTAGAATAAATTAACTGTTTAGTTAGCAAGGACAAACACCCACTAACAAAGTACCTCCAAAATAGAAACAGTAGATGAAACGGAGTTGTTGATTACCGTAGCACTTCTGATTAAAGGGATAGTTTGGATCTTTTAACGTGGTATTGTATGAGGTTCCTACCCATAGTCTGTGTATTACCTACAGTAGATGTCAGTTGGCACACCCCTGGTTTGAAAGAGCAGGCAGGAGTACTGATAAAGAAGCTATGCAATGTAGTGCTGTGCAAGGGTCAACAACAAGATGTATTTCAGCCACCTAAAGACAGGACCACCTAAAGATAAACAATATCAGTTTAAATGTATGCCATATTGAGAGCATTTTCACTACTTTACCTTGCAGGCACAGACATTTCTGACGGAAAACTGAAGCAGTCACTCTCTTCAAAGCCAGACTCCATCGAGAAAAACAGTAATTTAACATCGGTGAACACAAGAGCTGCTGGTCTACCGCTGCCTCGATCAGTAACTTTGGTAGGGTTATTGGGTGACTTTAGTGTTTTAAAGGGTTAGCTCAGACTCACTTAAGTCACACAATATCACAATCTAACTAACTAATCGAGGTAGCGGTAGACCAGCAAGTCCTGTGTTGTTCAGTAAGCCAAAATTACTCTTTTTGAGTCTGGTGGCTTTGAAGAGGGCATAGATGGGGAACTGAAGCCGTCTACAGCTGCCCCATCAGAACAGGCTGTCTGACAGGTGGGACTTTTTTAAGTGGCTGTAACAGATTTTGTTGCAGCCCCCATCCACAGCAGCGCATTGCTTTGCATACGTGTCAGCATTCATGCCGCTTTTTCCAAACTGGGGGCATGCTGAAACACATCTATTGTATGTTATACACTGGCTATGGATAAGTACCTTTTTCAACCTCACTTAAAAAAATCCGAAAAATAAGGTGTCAATCAGAAATTTTGAGTCATATCTCTGAAAATAAGAAAAACTTACAGTAATTGGTCCATATATTGTAGTTCTCTACTCTCACTGTGATATTTTTATTGATTTTCAAACTGGTTACATTAGATGTGCACACATTTATATGTGATTGATAGAATAAAACTCAGTATAATTTCATTCCAGTCCTTGGAAAGAAAGTTGATTAGTGTCAGGTTCTTACTGACTGCACTATATGCTGTGTTACTGCACTCAGGCTCCCATGTTTACTTACACAGACAGGAGCTGAGGAGTCATTACATCTCATTAGCTTTTTCATTAACACGTTCCATCAAACACTGACATCATCAAACATGTTGTCTCAGTGGGTGCAGAACAGCAATTTTTTTCCACTTTGTAATGTAACGGTGTGCATAATGTAAAATGTACAGTTCTCTTTCCCCTTTAAAGGCTACATTACTACATTATTAACATGTGTAACATTTAGATTTAAACCCGAGTATTTGATAGTCAATCCTCAGCAAATGTCATGAGAATAATCCTGACTATCCTGATAAGAATAACATCATCATTCGTGTAACAGCAACCCAGTTAACAAACCTTACTCTGCTCCTTCTTGCCATTTATTTGGCCGTGTGAACACCTCAACGCCGTTTCTTAACTTGCACCTCTAAATGTCACAGAGGAATGACCCAAATGTAGTGGCACTGTGTTTGTTTACAGACGTGACAGCATCACAACTCTCATCTGTTTCATGGTGTATGAGCACATTATAATATCTGTGTTAAAAGGTCTTCCTCTTCTGTTGTGTGCATACAGACAAACCTAGAGAGTGATTTTTGAGTCATTAAAACAGAGTTTTTGAGCCGTCATAAGGCAAAGAAATAAATCAGATATGAATAAATGACACGGTCTCTTGTCTTTTTGCCTGTGGTGGCGGCAAATCACACAAATTGCAAAGGCAACTATGATTATTGGCTGCTACACAGCAACAGAAATAAAGCTACGAATGAGAGTAAAATTGATGTGACTGTCTATAATGTTAAGGGCTTTGTTGACAGAAAGCATTCCATTAGCTGGCGCCAACACACCAAACAGCGGTGATACATTATGTTTTTAACATGCTTTTAAAAAGCTATACATACATCTCTTGGGTAAGTAACATTCGTGTGGAACCACAAGGATGCACAAAGAAAAATGCAGTCCTTCGAATACTAACTTCCTCTAATTGGTTGTCCCATTACTCAGTCTCCACTGTGGCTAATGTACAGTTTGAATGTGCTGTCAGACAACAGAATTGAAATTAGATGATTTAAGTTGTGGGTGGCACAGTGGTAGGTACTGTCATCTAACAGCGAGAAGGTCCTGCAGGGTCCTGTCAGTCTGTTTGCCCTGTGATGGACTGGCAAACCATCCAGCCTGCTTTCTGCTCAGCATACTCCAGCACCGCATGACCCTGAATATAAATAAGTGTGGATAGAAAATGAATAGATGGATGGATTTTTTTTCCCTCTATGTGACTCCTTGAATTAAATGTTGGCATTTTAAGAGCTGAACACATAATGAATTCAGTAATGTCTCAAAATAAAGACGCCTGGTATGGACACATTTAGAAAATTCTCGAATTGGGGCTGATCTTTTAGTCTTGGACTGCCTAAAGCTGTTAATCATCAAGCTTTGCAAGTCTTTTTCTTTTTCTCTCCGCCATGTGGGCCTGTTTATGGGGTTCTGTCCATGGTGCTGAAGCTTAAACTCAAGGTCTTGCAGAAAAAGCTGGTCAGGAACACATTAGGACTTGTAAGCAGGCACCACTCTAATAAAAGTCACTTTGATGTGACATCTGTCCACCAGTCGAGTTCAGAGGAACTCAATTTCGGCTTACAACCAAGAGATTAATTTGATTGTCGAGCAAGGAGCACCTGTCTTCAGGTTCTTTATCATTTGAAATGAAGTTTGACATGTCACAACCACGATGTCAGTCCAAGTCCTGCAAATCTCAATTCAGTAATATTGATAAAAGACTGGTACACAGACTGCAAACTCTAAGCATTATCTTCTGCAATAGATCTCAGATTACCTACAGTATTGCCACAGGCATAGTCAGTCAGACTTAAACAATTGGGTTACTTGTGCTTCCTTCTACAGATGTTTACATTTTTTTTTAATCAAAAAGGCTAAAATGTTCACTGTGTTACATGTTTGTAACACATATGTGCAGAATCTATTACAAGTGACAACAGCCCAGTGATTAACCCTGTTTTTGTTGTGACTGTGTCAAAAATGTGTTGATTATTCCCTCGTGTGTAAAATGGAGTGGTCAAAATATTAGGAACACCTTTCAGCAGCAGTCCAATAGAAATTACAGCCTCCAAAATGACCCAAGAATTCAATCTACACTATTTGATCAACAACAACAACAACAACAACAAAGATCCCTATAAGCTTCACAGAGATACTGTGGGATTATTGCGGTGTCATTGTATTGCTTTTGCTTTAGATTGCACAGATGTGCTGTACCAAATAAACTGGCAACACAGCTAGTGTCCTGGAACCACCCACACCTGCACTTCATTTACTCCACTGACACAGATTTATGTTATATGGGCTACAGGGGACAGAGTAGTAAAAAAGCACTTCATGATAAGGACAACACTTCCTGTCAGGAGGCTTAGATATGTCTCTTAGGTGCAGTTTCAATGTCCGTGTTTTGTATGAGTAACCTGTAGACACAAACAGCAAATCTCCAGAATATACAGTATGAGTAAGCATCCTCTCTATGGCACATTAGCCACTTCAGCTATACATCATCTGCCTCAGCAACCTTTTTGCATTATAGGCCATGCAGAATATGACCTAAGATAAGTCCATTACAGCAAACTGTGAGCACATGCTGATAAATGATACGTTTGCAACATCTTTGAAGGACTATACAAGTGCAAGACATCCAGCATATGAAGATTTTGGGCGTTGAGTTGATTAAAACATCACTAATAAAGGACTTTTTTCCTCACAGAATGCAAAAAGTTTAGTGTGGACTCATTTTTTTTAGTGTCTGCACATATTTCAAACCACAATAATTGCAGAAAAACAGGTAATTTAAAAGATGGTAGACTAGCCCTGTAACAAATGTGTTCAATTAAGGCAGACCTTATGAATAAATAAGCAACTTTAGTCTACCTAATCCATTAAACAGTTGGCCTGGCTTTATATATCTTAAAGCAAGAATGAACCAACTGTGGTAAGGCATATTAATTGCCATGGTGCGTTTATGATATTAAGAATGATAATAAAAGGAACAACAAAATCACTATACATCATGTGAGATACCATACTCGGCATCTTCTTCATGCACTTGAACTGACAAGATCATGGGTCGAATATACGCTTCAGGTCACAGCCCAGTGTGTTTCTGAAGCTCAGTGTGAGGCAAGAAATCATTTCAAGCTTAATATTAACTCATAGGTTTATTCATGAACTTACCGTCGGTTTGGGTGTATAGAAGTCCACAGAGAAATAAATACTGTAGAGGACCCATTCTGGCATATTGGCCCCGTAAGCTATCGGCGCATGAATTCCTCCTCAAGCGAAAAAAACAATTAATCAATCAATCCTGTCTCCACTTGCGCGACTTTGTGATAATTTACAGTCTCAAGTTAGTGAACTAAACAGAACCGAATCAGTTATTTCAGCCGCTGAAAGAAAGCATTCACATGTCCATTCTTCCTCTCCAAGAGCGCACACACCAGTAAGCAGCGGTCTGTCGACTCGCCCGACACGTTTGGAAATTTCTGCAGTCACCAATTGCAAACATCACCGACGCCCAAAGACACTCCGGTTACTCACGGTTTCCCCGTCCGACCGCATTCTTGTGACACTTTTACCGGGTCCGACCGCAGGGAAACGCGTCCATCCTCACGCGGGACAAGTTGAGGGTGATGAAAAGGTGGGAGACGGGATTCAGTCAGAGGTGAGTGGCTGGCACGGTGCAGCACAGCGCAGCCCCTCCTCTCCACTCCGCTGCCCTGGGAGAAACTAACCGGCGAATATTACACACACACACAATAGATGTGGACGCCAAAACTCAGCAGCACTTTACACTCTGGACAATTAGATGCTGATAATGATGCTCATTAGTTTCTCCCCCTTTTTTTTCTTGGAGGCAATCTGACACAAACAGCTGATAAATCCACAAACACACAGTGTGATCAGTCAAACATGATCTCTATGTATTTAAATGCAAGTGTGCTGCTTTGGCCATTTTGTTGGTTAGGTTTTGTTTTCCTTCTTGCAATTCTCTCATGGACAGATAAGACGTCTTAACGTTATCTTTGGTGGATATTTTTAATCACCATTTAATTGTACTTAATTGCATGGGTGTCTAAAAACTCATTAAATGTCCTTTTCTTCAACAGAAGTGTTTCTGCCTTTTGTTCCCTCTCATCTGTTTCTTACCAACATGCAGCATCAGGACACTGCTCTGTGCACACATAAAGGACAGTTTGCCAGGTTTACTTTTACACATTCAGTAAATCAGGACAACCCAATTAAAAGAAAACAAACATCCCCAAGCTAATGCTCTGGTATGCAACATTGCAGCTGCAACTTGATAATACTGTCACTGGAGCCATTTTGTTTGTCCAACAAACAAGCATGCCCCCTCTGTCTTGCAGATTTAAAACAGAGCTGACGCATTATTTCTGCTATATTATTTCTGTGCTTTTCCTTTAATCAAGTCTTGTGTAGATGATCCTGCCAAAAACACAGCGTGGCAAGTCCAAAGAATTTAAACAAAGCCTTTCAGTTTTACCAGGTGGCATTTTATTTTCATCTTCATGGTTGAAAAGCTTTTACAAAAGGCGTACAGATGTAAAGAAATGGCACTTCATTCCCGCCCACTGCCCGAGGTGCTTCTCCTGCCTTGTCGTCAATACTGCTCAATATTGTCAATAGCATTATAAATGCAGCGGCTCGCCGTGAGACGAGAATGAGATGGGCTGTATCAGGTGTTATTGATCCAGAGGGTGAAATTAAACCATTTTTGGCATTGTGTTCACAGCAGCAGATTGAATAGTAATTGTGGACGATGGCTAAATCGAGTCTGTATGAAGGGGGGAGTAAAGTGAACACAATCATTTTAATTGGAGAGATCTCATCCATCAGAGAATGATGTGCTCAATAGAATTTTTCTGTCAGATTGGTCTTATGGCAGCTCAGTTTAGTTCATGGTGTGAAGATGTCTTGCCTCTTGGTAGCTTTTTAGTTATGCTTCAGTAATGCAAGCCTTCAACAGAACTGATGGGCTGGAATATTTTATAAAGAGGCATTTTTTAAGAAATGACAAAAAGTACTGAATCTCTGTTACTGAATTGACCACAGTGCAGTGGAGGATTTGAGTAACTTGTCTCAGACTGTTTTTCAGACTTTACACGGAGGGTGACCTTAACCCATCGAACGTCCTGTCTTTCAGAAGTACAGGGAGATAATAAATAGGCTTTTGAAGAAATTAATAACCTCACAAAATCCATCAAGGTGAAGTTTAATGATCTGAGACGGAAACTTGAAGAACACGTTAGTGCTAATTATACCAAATGACTTAATAAACAGAGATGCTGCTATTCATCATAAGCACTTACTGCTGGAAAATAATGTTGGTCTCAATCTCATATTACTGTCCACGGAGAATTGGGAGAGTCAGTCATAGGAAAAGTGGAAAACTGTAATAGATCTAAAGCCAAAATGGTAATGTATGTGCCTAAATGGATATTAAAATATTTAGTCTAGAAGCTGGAAAATGTGCTGATTAATATGCATCATCCACTTATACAGCTATAGATATAAAGACATACTTGAGACAGTATGAACAGTACTGCATGGTGAAACACATGATATCACATGCAACCACTTAAAACTACTCACACTGTATATTGCTGCAAGTATTGCATGCATCACAGACTGCACCCACTGTAAATAGCACAAATAAGAGATTTTAGAGTAAAAAACGAACATGTCACAGGATCTGATTAAATCTGTCACGCCACTTCATTCTTAGTCTAGTGACAGCCTAGAGCTGATTACATAGCATCCTAAAAAGGGTTCACATTCAATTATTTTTATTTATTTATTAGTTTGTTTGTTAGGGACAAGTACAGAGACACACTGAAGCTAATTTCAGCGTCAAGCAGCAACCTTGAGGGCTGAAAAACGAAGTCCACTTAGAAGTGCCAAAAACAGCAGTTCTCTCAATGGCCACTTGGGGCTAACTCCAGAAGTGAGTCAATCGTCACAGACCGCTTTAAAGCCGAAATAAACATGTTTAAAGCAAAAAAACCGATTTTGGTCTCTATGGCTAATTACCCTGTTCATGACAACTGTCAACCTGATCTCATTCCTAAGTTGTCAAATTCTACTACTTTGTCAGTGATTTTGGTGACAGACAATGACGAAAAAAGTAGCCTTTCCTTGCAGGTGTGATACAGCACTGAGAGGCATCGGTGTGTAACGTTGTTGGACGGTGTCAGTTTGGAACGCTACCAGATAACAATGTAATTTAAGGAGCTGGAAAGTCCCTAAAGGGCAGTGGGAGGGGCTGTGGATGGGTTCAACAAAACCGGACTTTCACCCAGGAGCAAAACCATGACATTTTTTTCTAAACCTCACCACGTGCTTTTGTTGCACATGGAAATAAACGTGAATACGAGGTCTTTTACTATTGTGGTAAGTTTATTTTGAAAAAGACTGTATGATCTAGCGAGCAGAACTTGTATAGTTCATGTGAAAACAGAAGAGTATTACAAAGAGACACAACGCATGTAATGGAGTAATTTGGCACAGCGTCCCAGACAGTCAACAGCTGATGCAACCAGGATACCTAGTGTGTCATATTTAGACGTAAAAGTGGTGATATTTGATCGGTTAGGAGTGAGTACATGTTGCAACTGCACAGGGGTGAATTTTTATACAACTCACCCGTTTACATTTTATTAAGGCTCAAAGTCACACATAATTAAGGGTGGGGCCGCTTTGAGTGACAGGCTGTCTGCAAGGCGTCAATACAGTCTGAGTCTGTATCCCCTTCCCAGCTCCACCCTCTCATCCAAATCCAAACAGACTGATGAAACAAACAAGAAAAGAACACAAAAAATGTATATCAATGTGTGATTTAGCGACATCTAGTGGTGAAGTTGGAGATTGCAACAAACTGAAACTTGGCACACTACAGTTGCTAAATTAAAAATGGGAAAACACAAATGGCCCTATTTAGAGCTGGTGTTTGAGTTTGAGTTGAGTTGTTTGGGCTACTAAAGAACAACATGGCATATGTAGATATAAACGGCTCACTGTTGTCATGATTGCAGTTCTGGTCAAGTTTGAACAGGACTATACATGTATTGAACAACTGACCATACATTCTGTTTAAAATCTGCACAGTGTGCTGTTGTATGTCTTGGGCTGAAATCCCCACGCCACCATGTTATGTGTAATTCTATATCTCTGTTTCAGTTTTTATGTCATCCTGCTGAGAAAGCCCTTAACAAAAGCAGAATGCTGTATCAAGTAAATAAAACACGAGACATAATTTCAAGCTTGCCTTACTTCTTGCAGCACTTGCATTGTATGCAATCAGACATCACTGTGATGCACCAAATTCACTTGTATTTTTTGTACACCATAATACCCTGAATAAAAAACATACATTACAGAACTTGAGTTACTGTATGCTCAGAGATGCCATTAACACACCCTCTGAAAATAGGTATATCTGTAAAAGCGCCTTTCTATATGTATGGCTGGGAGATTGAAAATAGCATTAAAATGGAAACATCCAGGAGAAAATGGCATGCAGCATAAGTAATTGCATAATGGCCTTTTATGTCTGGCATAAGGTCAAAATAGAGAGAATGCACATTTATTGAATGAGGTGATTTGATGTTTATCTTTGAAGTTGAATAAGATAAGAGAGGCAGAGAAAGACTCCATCTCTCATCACACACTGAGACAGACATGTTTCCAGGCAACGTGGGACTCTGCTGCCTTTTTCTCACACAAACCAAAATCAAAAGGGCTACTGCCTCTCATCAATCTACCTTTCTCTCTCCCTCTCTCTCTCCCTCTCCCTCTCCGTCTCTCTCTCCGTTGATCACACATAGAAGACAGCGTCAAGGTCACAAGTTTTGTCCGCACCATTACCTACTCATAACCGTGTTTGTCCAAGCCAGGAGTGTTGGAGGTAACAGATGGTGTGTGTGACAGTGTGTTCAACACCAGGCATGCTCAGCCTTAGTGAGAGTAGACAGAGTAGACATGTGTCCTGACCACAAAGCCCAAGCCTGTATACAAGTGACAAAGCTCTGCCTAACAGCTAAGGGTCTTCAGTCTGGTGGATGCCTCAAACAGTGCCTTCAAAATTTACACCTATGACTTGAGTATTTTCGCATCATGTACAACAGGAGGAATGTTTCTGGGTTTTTTTTAAATTGCAGGATCAAAATGCAGTTGTTTTCTTTCTTCCAAATATAATGAATATGAATATGTACAGCTTTTTGCTGCAAAAGGTGCTAAACTAGTTTGAGTTTCAGTGACAAGCTGATGGCACTGTTAAGTTAATATATATCGTAATAAAAGCATAATAGAAACATGACATTTTCCACTATACTAATGCCAGATTGTCCAAAATATTTCCTGATGTCTGTGATTCCTGTAACCGGTGCAAACAGTCACCTGCTAATCACGTTCACATATTCTGGTCTTGTCCCAAATTGATACATTATTGGTCAAACATATTTGAAACAATAAGTTTGGCTTATGGTGTGGTCATTACTCCCAATGCTTTTTCAGCTATTTTGGTGTTCCCCCCAGGTTTGATGTTTAAAAATTGCCTGTTTCACTTAACACTGTTCACTAATGACTGTTGAAAAGCTTTGAAATTCAATAAAAAGAGTAAAAAAAAAAAAAAAAAAAAAGAACATGACATTTTCACCTTGCTATCCAATTTTCCATGTTATGAAAAACACTATAAGATATCCAATAAAACATATATTTCTAAAGTACCCTGGCCTTTTCCCTTTCTGCCCAGAAAAAAATGTCATTTTTATACTTTTTTAATATAACCGCCCCCTACTTTTATTGTGCTCCAATATATTGTTTCAACAAAAAAAGGCATCAAATATAAGACAGGAGGAAAACTCTGTATATTGTTCCACTGTGACCATGAGCTCCACTGAGCAAACTTCTCACATAAACATTAAAACCAGTAAATCCAAGGATTTATAAAGCTACCAATCCTACTGAGGCTGCTGCTTTCAGCTCTTCATTTTGGATTGCAGATCACTGAGTCACTCTGGCTCACACATTGCTCCATATGATAAATAAAGTTGTTCTGTATTGAACTGTAAATTGCTCCACATGAGATCACTTATGTTGTAATGGATTGTACCATCCATCAGTTGCAGTGACTTGGGCCTTTGGTGGCTGTGGTTAGCTTCAGCTCCCCGCTATTGTTGAGATTGGCTCAGCTCCATAAGTTATACATGGGGGTGTTTTCATGACTGCTCTGTGCTTCCGTACAAACACAACATAAGGTAGTAAGGGGCTGAGGAAAGAGAGACAGTGTGAGCTGACTGTGGAAGTGGAGAAGGGTCCAGCTGACTGTTCAAGGAGCAAATCCCTTTAGGGGTTTTTGTGCTTCAACAGTCCCAACACAACACCCCACAGAAGACTTTGAACCAAGTCATGAAAATTGATGGTCGCACAGCAGACTACTGCACTTGGACAGATCACTCTGATACTGTAAAGCTTTAAAAAGTAAAGCCATTCACTCCAATGGCAGGTCACCTGGTTCAAGAGAAGATGCCGAATCAGCCGATGGACCAATTTTTTCACAATACTAAACAAATGCATTTAGAACAGGGATACTGGGCTTCCTTTGCCTGAGAGTCACTTTAACAAAATGACTGGAGGCCACAGGCCAGTTAGTAAACATATAATATAAATATTCATCATTATATATGACTAGTCCATACCTATATAGTGCACAGTTGCCCACGCACAGTTTCGCATGGTGCGTGTTTGGGATACAGGTCTTAGGAAATTGCAGATTAAAGCAGCTGTGCGGAACATTTCGTTTTCGTTGATTATAGCACCCCTTTGGTCGAAGCGGTATGACACCCACAGCCTGGTGTCGTAAAGCCGGCAATTACCGCGTGCGTTTGTTTTGGAGAGCGAGAGGATTAACTAACGTCAGGTCAGTCCAAGTAATTAGTGGAAACAGCAAAATTACTCAGTAAATTCTCCTGTCGTGTTTCTGTTCTGATCTAATCTAATCTGTTGTGTATTTTGAACTACTAAGGCTACCGTAGTAGTGTGAGCCTCAAGTTATTCTGGGTAATGTAGTAACCGTTGTTGTGCTACTGGAAACAATGAGAAGTAGCCGTGTACGTTCGGTGTAAGGAGGAATAAACAGTCACCGGCTGAGTCCGCATTATTATGTGAAAAGAATACTCTGACGATTTGCGAGTTACGCCCTTTCTCTATCATTTTCATATTGAGACAGCGGTTAGCATGGCACTGTCAGTACATCTTGCGCGGAGGGATACACCGGTGAGCAACAGCTGCAGCTGGCTCTTTGACAGGTCGCCAGGTCACTCTGTAAAAGCAAACAAAGAGACAACACGGACGATATTACTCACCCGACTGAAAGCTGTCCATCAGCTCCTGCAGGCCTGGGGCGTTTTTTCCAGTTCATCTTAGGAACATGAAAAAAAGTTTCAATCATGCCAGGATTAGTGATTGCTGCAAAGTTTTCATTCCTTGTGATGCACTCTCTGCTGCGCTTTTCCTCCTGATGATATATCTCCCCAACGATGGCAGCACCGAATCCCACTATGTGCAGGAAAATAGTAGCGGAGGATTCAGCCTCTCTCATCTCTGCTCAGCATTCACCACCTGGAGTTCCTCATCTGTAGGCTCCAGCTCAAACAGGTATGGCTCTGGATCTGTGTCCGCCAAAAGAAACTCTTCAAAATCACGTTCAAAGTCGTCCACTGCAGCTGCTAAAATCCAGAGATATCGCTAGGCTAAATAAACAGCTGAGTTTTGTTTACAAGCTATGTCTGTGCCTGCTCACTGGTGTATCCCTCCGTGGATCACAGCGCAGGATGTACTGACCCTCTATAAGCGCAATGCTAACCGCTGAGACCCAGCCACTGGACGTACAGGCACAAAAAAGATATCGATCATGTTGTCTCAATATGAAAATGATAGAGAAAGGGCATAACTCCCAAATCGTCTGAGTCTTCTTTTATGTGAAGATACACAGTGAAGACATAACATAATCCTAACACAGCAAAGCTGTTACCTGCAGCCTTCGCTTGCAAAGCTAACGCTACTAACGTTAGGTCAGTCCAAGTAATTAGTGGAAACATGCTAATGTTACACACAAATTAGTAGTAAAGTAAGACCTGTTCATAAATGTTCTGGTGTAGCTCTGAATTTCTTATAAACTGAGGACAACTGCCTGCTGTATATTTGTGTTCATGGTCACAGTCACAGATAATTTCACATGATGCTCCTTCGCTATCCGCCATGACATCAAAAGTCCTCATAGATACATCTCTGGTAAAACTCTTAGGTGTTATATGTTCAGCAATGCCTGTTGCGTACTGAACACTGTAAACACGGCTCCTTCTTCTTCTGTGGTTTAATCACTGCGGGTGAACAGAATCACTTCTGCCTCAGGTGCCATATTCTGCTTTGCTGACTTCCGCTGTGTGTCCGACCCGAGCTAGGCTATGCTAAATAGTCATAGTGCCTTGTTTGCTTTTTTAAAATTAGGCTGCCATACTAGGCTACGTGCACAAATAATTTAGATTCTTAACTGACATGCAATGTGTTGTCTTAATTTGAATGTGAAGAGTAGGCCTAATGTTATGCCTCCGTCTGAACTCCAGGCTCGTGCCACTGCGGCTGACTATTTAAATTTAACATTTTATTCACTGCCTTCACTTTTTATTAACTGAAATTAAGTTTAACATTTTGCTCACTGTTTAATATTTTGTTGAACTGTCTGGGTGTGGATCGTGTCTCAGTTTGAGTGTAGTCTCTATGCCTAATATGGCTTGCGGGGGCTTAAGCACAAGTTTAAACTTGTTTTTTGAACAAGTAAAATAAAGATTCTTCCGAGGAAAACATGCTTTATTTGTTATTTTTACCGTAGGCATCATTTTAATGACGAAAAAGCTTATCAATTAATCGATAATTGATCATTAATTTTTTTGATGATCGAATAATGAATTTTGATCGTTTGCCCATCCCTACTCACAACCACACAGACACACAAAGTTGACGGGTATGGGGCAACTTCCCACGCGCACATACACCTACACAACATGGCAATTGGTTAGCTTGTCAATTTGTCATCAATATGCACATTTTAGCAGTGTAAATGTAATTAAGTAATTAATAAGCCTACCTTTATCGGCTGCAGCTGAGATGATGTCTGTTTGAGGTGGATGCATATATTAACGCCTGTGCGCAGTAACTCATGGGGTGAATGCATACAATTAAATTAAAAGCGACTTTGTAAAAGAATATACTAATAGTGTAATTTTTGGAAAAAGTAGCTTTGTCGCCTGCTACCTATGCCAATCCTCAATGCCTATGTGCAGTTTCACATAGATTGACCAGGTCAGTGAGTAGAAAAATGTGGCACAGACAGAATGACTGACTGACAGAATGACACACTGACAGTTTCCGTGCCTATGTGCAGCATACTATACCATGACTTAAGTCATACCAAAAATTAGAAAAAACAAACAAACATTCGGCCACAGGGGGAGCCACAGCAATCGGTCGCATTTTAGCCATTTTTAAGCATTTTGTGTTGTTATAGCGCCACCCAGTTGCCAATTAGAGTTAAATTTCTCTAGTCACCTTGAGACGTCCTGTTCTACATATCTACCAGGTTTAGTAAAAATCGATATGGTGGTTAGGCCTAGATAAGAAATTAGCTCTCTAGCGCCCCCATTTTGTTTGATCGGGTCAATAATGTGTGGTCATATGTCTACAAAGTTGTGTGGTGATCGGTGAAACCCTTGAGATGTTTTACACCTTTATGTGATGAGCCACGCCCTCCGCAATATTCATTGCCTTATAGAAGCTCAGTTTTAGTAAGTTTTCCAACTTTGGCCAAGAGGGAACTTTAGATGTTGGTGCCTAGATTATGTTCACCAACTTCCTAGGAAGAGATTGATTTTAAGTGTTTTTCAAAAAATTCAAAATGGCAAAAAATCTATGTAACCAGAGGTTATGGGTCCTTGAGGCAAATTTGTTCCTCACAAGGAGAGGCATGTCTGTGCAAAGTTTCATGTCTTTGAGACACATGGGGCATGAGTTATGCCCATTCAAAGTTTGCAATTTCAATTGGTTGCTATAGCGCCCCAATTGATGTAATATTGCTTCATTCACATCCTCCCATGACCCTCTACCACTGTGCCAGATTTCAAAGGGATTGACCAAGTCAGTGAGGAGAAAAGCAGGCAACAGTCATTATATAATAAGATAGTAAGATAAATGAATTGGCTGTTTTTAACCTTCAGACATATCCTGTCCTCAACCATCAAAATTCAACACACAAGGTACCCTACAGCATCGGTTTTTGGATGTTCTGGCACAGTTAGTCAATAAATAAATAATTCACTCGTTACATACATCTTCTCTTTTCGAAATAAACTTCAGTTTTCACACGAAATTTAAGTTTCTGCTCGCTAAATGTATACAGTCTTTTTTTTGGGGGGGGGGGGCTTCTTAGCCTTTAATGTATAGGACAGGCGAGTGGGGGGGGGGGGGGGGGGGGGAATGACATGCAGCAGGGTGGCCACAGGCCAGAGTCGAGCCTGGGCCGCTGCGGCAACAGCCTTGTACATGGGGCGCCTGCTCTACCACTAAGCCACCGTCTTTTTTAAAATAAACTTAGAACGCTGGAAAAAGTCTTTGTTTAAGGGTTGACTTCCTGAGGTTGAAGACCATGGTTAGGTTTAGACAAAAGCATCAGGGTTTGGCTTAGAATAACTACATTTGCTACTATCATAATATAATGTTTTGTGACATACTTCACCAGTGTATGCTTCGTGCACTAGTAGACTATGTCATCATTAAAATAAATTGATTGACTTTTACTTTAACGCTGGACACAAAAAGCAGGCTCCCAGGTAAAAGTCCAGAGTCTGAGTGACCCATTCACCTCCCTGCCTGCCTTATGTGGACTGTCTCGCTCTTTTTTACCATAGTAGTAGCCCAGAGTGCAAACAAATACCACTGCCTGGCATTGTTGTTTGACTCTGACGGGCCACTGACCAAACATTGCTGTATAGGGGTATTGTAGTGGAGGGAAAATTATCCAGGTCCCCAAAGGGGAGCAGGGGACTTGAAAGCCTGGAAAGAAAAGTTTGGTTTTGCTTGCGGTCAAGTAATTAGTACTGTTACTAATTTAAAATTGGCTGAATAAATTGGTCGAAATACTAAAATTAGTTAACTTTGTAAGCTCCCTGAGGCCTCTTTAAACCCCTAAAGGTGCAAAATGGTCTGGTTGGCCCCTGCACTAGATGCAGTTAGAGCTAAGGGAGTGACTGATTATGCTGCTGAAGCACCCCAGTACATGTCTTTCCCCAAGAAAGGGAAACTGAGCTTCTAAAAAAGAAAAGAAAGACAGAAAGAGAGCAAAAGGAAAATTTAACAAACTCAGTTCATAAAACACAAAAAATCAAAAGGTGCCTGAGGGAGATATGCATCAAGACAGGAGGGGTTGGGGACCCATAGAGACTGCTTAAGCATAAGGCCCAGAATTTGGTGCTGTGCCCCATCAGTATTTGAAGATTTGGGAATGAGACCAGGTTGGCTGGCCCAGTTGCAGCAGCCCCACACAGGTCAGGTGTATGCAGGGGTGTTCCTTGGATTTAGGGACATTTGTGGCTCCCCTCGCACATTGTCGGGTAGTCTGGGGATCCTCCTCTGACACTTTTTTGAATAAACAAGCTCTATTTTGATGTGTCTTTTTATGCACTCTGGCAGGTTATTTACACTCAAAGTAAAAAACAATGATTTTATTTTCTTTATTCTCTATTTTGAGAGGTCACCCATTTACACAGTTTAAATGGTCACCGATGGTCTGTTTCATGGAAATAAATATTTTGATACATTTAACACTCCATGTTTAGAGTCAGAGGTTCCCCATGCAGGAAACATTTTTGTTTCTCTAAGACGCACTTAAGCGGCCTTCACATGATAAGGTGCAGCGCAGCGGCGAGGTCAAATTATTATTTGGTCAAAGTTCAAATAATTTCAACTCTGAGCACAGCGCTCGGGCGGAAAATCCGAGCGGTGTGTAGCCGTGCCGCTTTGTCAGGCGTTGCTGCCCTCTCCATAGACAAACAATGGGACAGTCAGCACAAAGCGGTTTTACAGCTGATCATGTGTAGAGGCCTTTAGAGAGAGTTGGGAAGAGATCATCAGCACGGCACTAACTAAACTCAGCTTTTGATGATACGCTTAAATGACTTAGATGTCTTGGTTAGCCTACAGAGTTCTTATTGATAAGCAAACACTGCTGAATTCAAATGATAAATTTGAGTTGTAACTGTATTGTAGGAAGAAGTACTCTGTCATGAAGTACCACACTTTTCTGCATCGAGAGTGTTCTTTAAAGCTCGACCTGTACCATACCTCTGGGGACACTTTTGAAGTAATGTGCAGAGGACTCTTGAAATCAAAGCTAGACTTCACAAGATGTCTCCTTTCAAGAGATGCAGCTTTCTCTCTTGGAGACGAGTGGTGTTGTCAATGCATTACTATCACTTTATTCTCTTGCATTGGACACATTGCTTCCTCTGTATACCTTTACGCTCCACAAAACACCATTGAACTCCTGACACACCTTGCTAGAGTGGGGAAAGAAGGGCCCAATCCTACCAACTCCATTTAAATGCTTTCAAGGTGAAAAAGGCCCCATTCAGCTTCTTGAAGTGGAAGCAGTACTTTGGGGGACACTAGTGAGGTTATCTCTCCGGTGATACAGACGTGTAGGAGAAAGAAAGGGCTTCTGTTTAATCAGGCGCAAAGACATTTACACCATTTGTTTTTCCTCTGGATGAGCACAGGAAAAACAATAAAAAAAGGAAGAAAATGCTTAGAGCAATATAAGGGAAAGACCCAAGGAAGCACTGTGCTCTTAACATTTTCAAAATGGCAGATAATAGACTTCTCCCATGCGTGTAAACATTGCATTTCCATAGAAATGGCCTCTTTCTGTGCCTCAAACGGGTAGTCATGGGTGAGAGAGTTATGTAGCACTCACCTCTTAATCTCGTTAGATGTTTCTAAAACAGCACTGGATCTGTGGTTTCAAAAAAGAAATAGAAAAACATGCAGTAAAATGGAGTCTAAGAGAGAGCATGTGTCAGTGTTAGCAGTTTGAAGTGGTATGGTACTTTAAATCAATCAGATTGATCTGAAAACAGACTACAGGCCTGATGTCATTTTTAGATAATTTCCTTTTACTTCAATATATTTAGTGGTGTTCCGTTTTAGAAATTGGTTTGAAGTCACTTCTATATTATTAATATGACACAAGAAGTTTGACCCTCAGTTTATACATAATCATGATTCAAATCTAACATTTTAGATACAAAGTTTATCTTTAGCATCTCCTCTGGGTGGCCACATTTTATTGTTACTTCTTTATTGTTATTCTACCTCTGAGTTTAGGAAATGAAACATGCTTGGGCATCTTTAGGTTTAGACAAGAAAAGTTACTGTGGTTAGGCTTATGAACAGAAAAATGGTTAAATGAACCTTAAAATGACTCATAGTTTACTCAAAATTCACTTGGTTTGCTTCTCATGGGGAAACCGCTGTGTTTTGTGACCCATCCACTGCCACAACGTGCCTCCTTCTTTACTACCATCAGTGCCTCGGTCACATGATCACAGCCTGCACATATACAGTACATGGATTATACACAGATTACTGGCTCATGATTATGTGGGATATGTTAGAATTTGGATACATTGCTTTTCGTGGGAAAACATTAAAACAGTGCTGCTCTCATGAGCTGTTTCTACCTTTTTTTCTTCGAAAAGTATTTCTCACAAAGTTGTACATATCCCACATTATGATGACCCAGTAATTCGTGCATAACCCACGTACTTTGGAAGGCTGCAATCACATTATGAATGCAGTGACGGGAGTAAACAAGGAAGCGGTCCTGAGCAGTCGTCTAAGGAGACAAGTTGGGGTGGTGGATGAGTCCCAAAACCATTGACTTTATGTAGGAGATGTGTGTTTGGAGTGAGTGAGTGAGTGAGTGAGTGAGTGAACTTTGAGTCATTTTAAGGTACGTCCTCATAATGTTTCCTTTCCTGAACCTAACCAGGTAGTTTTGGTGCCTAGACTCAACTGTGTCACCACCGTGCAATTTACAACATTACAAGCCACTACCAGGTAATGTTAAAAAGCAGGCTGTTCTCATGGCATGTATCCTCATAGAATGATTCAAATGATATCCTACAAAAATTCACACACAGCAGTCCATATGATATCCTTCGAATTAGCACCCCACGAATGACGTTATGCCCTTCATGTAAAGTTACCTTATTAACGTAAAGAGGTTAGGTTTAGGCAAGTAAAGTAACTGTGGTTAGGTTTAGAAATAGATTGTGTTTTTGGTTCAATAAATGTGTTTGTTACACTCAGAATATAAGTGCATCATAAAGTGACATTAGTACGTAACGTAGCTACGTAAAGGACTCAAGGTACATAAAGTTAGAAGAGCTCAACATTAAGTTTTGGTTTTACACTGCCCCAATATCCTCCCTACGCAGACTTTCTCACTCTTTATACTACATATGGGGCTGTAACATTAACCACCCCCCATTGCATGACATCATTGAACCAGGGAATTCATATGTCCACTATGACAAAAGATCCTAATTGACTTTCAGTTGGCAATAGGCTATTAGAAATTAGCCAGACCTGTGCAGAATCAATCACCCCTGATCACTGCACAATGCATTTATGTCCAACTTGATCCTGACCTGTTCTGATGTCATGCACATGTGGGCAATGATAACCTCATGAGATCGATTGAACATAGTTTTTAGAGCCAGGTCCTTTGGTTGCTTTCCACCAACTGCAAGACCCAGAGCATGATGGGGCATGCCTGGCTGTCGCTGTTTTGTGGGTAATATTTAACACTAGATTGTAGGCCATTAGTCTCATGCATGTTGCGCAATGAAGGTTTAATGTGGTAACAAAGATATCCTGTGTGGTTGATAATACAAATAATACAAATGAAGGTTGGTTTGCAAATTACAGGTAGTCTACAGATGGGTCTGACAGGATGTAGATACTTGTGTGACTTCCTGTATATTCTTTGAAGGCAGTCCGACTTGACTGCTGCTTTTGTTACCACCCCTGCTGCTGCTGCTGCCTGATCTTGTCTACTTTCCAGGTGAAGTGTAGTTCATCTTGAACAAGTCTATTTTGTCCATAGTGCCTGCATGTAACACATTATGTGCCACCACCACATAATACAGTCTCCAGAGGTCATGCTAATTCCATGTACATTTGTAAGACAAGGCTTAATTCAATAGATTTGTAATTTTATAAACATGAACCAAGATATGTGCTCAGTAGAAGCTTTTCCTACTTTTGAATGGACAATGAATGAATAGATAATTTATTTTAATGCATCCCTCAGGTCAAGCATTTGGTTATTTTCGTAATGAAAATAGCATTTTGAAATCAGATAATATCACATCAACCAAACCTACAACCTAAAACTGAGGCTAATGGAATATAAGTATATTTCAATCATCAAATTTTGATATTATTTGATTGCATTGTGTTGTTAGAGTGAAAAAGATACTTATTGTTTAATTGGATTTCAATGAAGATTATCCATCAACCATTTTCCACAATTAGACCAAACTAATTTATCTGATGATAACTGAAGTGAGTGATTGCAATTATAATTTGTAGATTCTTATTTGTACAAAGCCATTTCAAGATTGTGTTTTTCATGTAGTCCTTACAGTGCAGTTTGGATCATTGACAAGTTTTATTAATAAATAAAGCTCAGTGACTCCATTTCATAAGAGAAACAGAGGAAAAAATCTAATGAAAGACTTGTCTCATTTTAGAGTGGCGTGGGGCTTTATGCCATCATCTTGGCATCTGTCTGTGTAGGCACAGTCTTGAGAACATAATAACTCAAGAACAATACATGCCAGAAACCTAATACGTACACCACAGGTTCCCCTAGAAACCTGTCATGCACTCCTCTACACTAGATGATCTGATTAGATTTTGGAGGACTTTTGCTGCATAAATTTGCATTTCTGTGAGTGAAAAACTGCATTCATTTTAGACTACTTTCAGACTGAGGCAGCACCTCCATTTCTGAAGACATGGTTCTCTCCTGAATAAATGTTGGGCTGCTCCATTAACGGGCTCCCATGATCCAAGCAGAGGAGTTCAGGTGTGTCAGGGAATGGGAGTAAGAGGGACAGTGAGTTTGACCACCGATTTTGCGCATCACTTCCAACTTTATGTTCTCTGGTCAGTCTTCCGTGTGTCCCTGACCTATGGTCATGAGGTTTCTGGGCAGTGACCGAAAGAATGAGATTGTGGATACAAGTGACCGATGGTTTACGGCCTCACTCTGCGTGACAGGGTGAGGGATTTAGTGATCCAAAAGGACCCTGGTATCATTGCTGTTCCTTCACATTGGCAGAAACTGCTAAGGGAGTTTGTGGTGGACCCGGGGGCGCTGCCAAATTCAGAAGGGAATGTAGTGAAAACACTTTCTTTTTTTGTAAGAAAAGGTTATTTCTTCATTGTCAAACCTTACTCTTATTCAAAGTGATTTACTTCTGAAAAACATTATGAGATGGGATACAGCATTAGAGCACCACTGCCGTTCACATTTCAGCTGTGAAGATTCAAAACCTCAACAGTTGGGTTTAATAATCAAAGTTCTGCTTGACTTTTGAGGCTGTATTGGATATATGAATAATATATAGGAAATCAAACCATAATCATTTATTTATAGGTTATTTTAAAGGCAAATGCACAGTACATAGCTATTTTTCCAGAGGCAGTAAGAAAGGGATCCTATCACCTGGTTGTCAACTTCACCCAGTGATGACATAAAAGAGCTTAGCATGCAGCTGACTTACACAAATTCAATACTCCTGACTCTCTACCTAGGAAAAAATGTGTACTACACAGCCAAGGACATTCTTGTACAGTGTTGCTGTCTGTGAGATAAATGGCAGCAGACCTATACTCACATGAAGTCTACTACACTACCCTAACATTACTCAGACACTTGCATCACAACAACATTGACCCCAGTGATTTCTGATCTCACCATCAGTCTTAACAGAATGGATTGATGTAGTTCCCACAGTGGGGGGATGATATATGACTCATCATCACCTAGCTGTGCCATTGTTTTATTTACATAATGATTCATATCCCATGATACAGGCCCAGCAGTACAATTCATCTGCTGGTTATTGATATTTAAATTGGTTGAAGAAGCAGATGTAAGCGTTAGGAACAGAAAGTACAACACTGCAGTACTTGTTTGCTCATCTGATACCGAGCTTTTTCTTCCAGCATCTTTTAGCCAGACAATGTGGGTGCTTTTATGCGACCCATTCCTGTTTTTCCCTCGGGGATAGTGCCCCCAAAGTAATATTTTTACTGAGTCATCTCTGTGTTTCCTACTGGAATAGCAGTTGTTGTTTTTTTGAAACACTGCCCCATTTCCCATTGGAATAGTGTGTAAAAAAAGTGGTTACTTTTTACTGAACCCTCATTGGGTTTTCTGTTGGGATAGTGCAACAAAAAGTCATAGGGCCCTATTTAGATGGTCTAAAGCGAACAGCGGAGGGCGCATAATCCATGTCACAAGTGTCATTGCTATTTAGATGCAGGCGCAGTTGTCATTTTCACACCCTGCGCCCTCGTCGTCTAACTAGCAAATGAACTTGGTCTAAAGTCAACGGTGCAGTATTTCGCTGTTAAACAAGTTAGTAATGTACGTCTCTAGGCGGGTGCACAACGCATGTGTACTCTGCTCAGACAGACATATGCAGAAGATAACAAATACAATTACAATGTATAAGGTTATTATTATGCACATTAAAATATTTATCAAAAACACGTCTTAATGGTCAGTCATTAATCAGAATGAGCCGATCGCAGTAATAATGATCATCATAATTTGTAATAATGACAAATGAAATTGTGAAATTATCTGACCAATCATTTTTTTTGATTGAAAACCAAAGCCCACACATTGCATTTATTTTAACATGTTATACTAGGCTATATTATATTATATTATTATACTGTTATCTGAGTGTAGAGAGGACACACATGCAAATAAGAGGCAAAACACAGCTCTAGGAAACATGTGAAAACAATTAAACGTGGGTGGGGAGAAAACGCTGAACAGGTCCTAGCTGCAGGATCAGCACCTTGGGGAGCTCCGCGGCAGTCCTGACAGCTGTGCTCTGTTATATGATGGAAACAGGTTTGAATAATATTCCACAGATATTTAGTAAGATCTTTCTTGTATTAGTGATCCCACGCCTGCATTACCTCGGGGAGCTTGGGTGCCTGTCTGCTGTCCCCGTAGATCTGGTTCTGAAGGGCCTTCACCTCCCACACGAGGAGAGCCGTCTCCTCAGCTGTTAAACGCTCACTCTTTCCAGTTGCTAGGTCCGCCATCTAACTAGCTCTCCGCGCCTCTTTTAAAGGGAATGAGAGGTGACAATCTGATTGGCTTATCGAATGATAGGCCCAAAACACACCCATGACTAATTCACAGAGTAAGTCTAACCCTTTTAGACTCTCTGCCATAGCGCGCAGTCTAAATACATGCTGTCTAACTAGCAAGTGACCGGGACACGCCCATGCGCTGCATGCCTGGCGCTTCGCGTTTTAGACCATCTAAATAGGGCCCATAATCTTTTATAGAGCCATCGTTACGTTTTCTGCCAGGAAAAGCAGTTGTTTTATACTGAGTCATCGCTCCTTTTGTGAAACAAAAAGCAGTTGTTTTTTTTACTGCATCATTGCTGTGTTTTCTTAGTTAGTTACTTAGTTAGTTAGTTAGTCATATAGTTTGATCAAAAGTGGTTGTTTTTTACAGGGTCACTGTTGCATTTGCTGTCTGAATAGAGCAAAAAAAGGTTGTTTTTACTGAGACATCGCTGCCTTTCCATCCATGATTATGCTCCCAAAACTGGGTATTTTGAGCTAAAATATGATCTTTTCCTAACAATAACCAAGTGTTCTTTGTGCAAATACCTAACCACATATTAACCACATGGCGGATACAGCAGATGAATTAAAATGTAAAGTTTTGATGTACCTGCTACATAATAACTTACAAATGTAGCGTATACATGGTTTGCAGAAACAAACAATGCCAACATTTTTTTTCTGTCGACTGGGTTGTCCAAACGTGACCCACAAGATTTAAAATTTTGCCATGGATTAAATGTCAAATGTTGATTTGGAGGCAGAGGATAGGCTAAAGGCATGTGATAGGGAGGAAGATGTCACCCTCATTTTATTTCAGTGAAACTTCTCACTGGCACCCTGAAGTCAGTCCTTTTCAGGTAATATCATTATTGCTTAAAATATTATTATAAAATTTTGAGTAGATTCACAAGTGGAAGAATAACAGTTCACTTTATACACTACCAAATGAACATATAGAAGGAATGTATTACATCATGCTGTGACCACAGGATGTTTCTCTTACCTGCTTCTAAACCCAAAAATCCTTCCTAACCCATTTATTCCTTATCATTTGCACCTGCTGCATGTCTATAATCAACATCCAATTTATTTTGCAACACAAAATGTTCATGAAACAAATCACACCAGCTGGAAAACAATAAGAAGGATACAATTTGAATGGTTATTAATGGTCAATGAATGTGAAAAGCTCAAGAGTGCTTAACTGTTTCCACATTTTGGCTAATATTGCCCAACTGTTAAACAGTATGACCTTACCTTACAATGAGGTTTCATAAAGGTCTCCTTTTGCCTCTCTATGGAATTCTTCCTGTGTGCTGGACGAATAGAGCTCAACCTGGAAGGCTGTGATGCAGCCTGAGGATGGTGGAGGGTTTGAAAGAATTAGACAGGTCTTAGTAGATCTTCATTAAGGAGATCAATGTCCAAAGAGAAGCTCATTATTTGGGGCTAAATCAGGTAATAAACTTAGACTGACAAATGAGTGATTAGGTTTAGAAAGAAAGATACTTGGGAGGCTGCTTGACTGAGGACATGAAGGAGAGACACTTAAGAGAACGGCAATAGGCTATACACTCCACTGCTGAAATGGGAAACTGAATTTGCGATGTGTATCTTTGTTCCTGAGCTTGGTTAATGTTATAACTTCATTTGTCATCTGTGATCGTAGGCTTAGCCACAGTGATGCCCCCAGGTGTCACTGCAGCCAAACTATAGTTCTTCCACTATCCGCTGATGTCAGGAGCATGAAGTGAAAGGCTCAGGCAGCCTCCATGGCTGGCTTTAGTGATAGAGAACGTTGTCAAGAGTTGTTAATGTAACATGCCATCCCTAATACTGCACACAAGATTAAATATTGGCTGAGTGAAGTCTTCTAGTAAATGAGAGCGCATTACTTTTTTTTTCTTAACATAAGACTTGATTTCTATGATGAGTGATATTTTTGGAGGCTATGTTTATGAGAGATGATGATAACATGAGCAGGCAGATAGATTATTTCTGTTGTTGTCATTAGGCCTCATTTTGTTTTGCCGTGTTAAATTCAGATAAGCAACCTGGGAAACAAAGCATTCTCAGTGCTTGGTATAAATGACATTGTTTAACTCTTTAAAACACGAGGACTACTCTTACTCCTACATTTTTAATTAAATTCAAAACAGTGATGGATGACATACTTGGCAGCAAGTCATAGGTAGGCACATAAAGTAGACAATGTACAATATATTATTCTGTGTGTCACTGTGTAATAAAATAATGTGTAAAATGATTGAAGAGCACCCAGCCTCAGTCTGAAACATAGCCAGGAGTAAGCAACTTTTTACAACACTACTATACATTCGGCATTTCCTCCCAGATTTAGGATACTAGTTGCAAAGTTAGCTTGTCACAAGGTCGATATACATGGCGACATAACCAGGTGTTGAAATGTTTAGCTGCAGGCATCGAAGGGACACGAAGACAGGTGAATTCAGGAGGTGTTAAGTATAGGAGTTTAGTAACTCAGTTTGTCCATGAGGGGGAGAAATACAGAAGGGATAAGTTAGTAAGGAGGCAAGGGTGTGGCTTCCTAGAAGGTGCTTGTGATTGGGAAATGCAAATAGATTTAGGGGGAAAGCTTGTTGTTCCCCAGGAAATAGTTTGTACCAAGCAGAGGCCTGACATAGTGTTGTGGTCAGTGAGTCAACGGATAGTTTATTTCACTGAGCTGACAGTTCCTTGGGAAGACTCAGTGGAAGAAGCCTATGAAAGAAAAAAGCTTAGGTATGCAGACTTTGGAGCAGAAGCTGAGCAGCAAGGATGGAAAACTAGGATTTGTCCGGTGGAAGTGGGGTGTAGGGGATTCATAGCAAGATCATCTGTCTCGCTCCTGGGGGAACAGGGGCAGAGTTTGAGGAAGACAGTGAAGGAAATGTCAGATGAAGCATTTACATGTAGCCAATGGATCTGGAGGCTGTTGAGGGCCAGCAGGGGGAACTACTAAGCAGGGTACATAACTCCTTGAGATCAGGTGGAGAGATCCACCAATCAGTCCTCTCAGGAGGAAATCCAGGAAGAGGAGGGTTATTTAAATGTGGGAGTGGCCTATTTGAATCCCTATTTGAATTTGTTTGAGACCATGCTGCAAGGTGAGTGTGTTTGCTGAGACTGTGAGTTTATTTATCTCCTTTAACTTTAGCTTATATTGGAGTTATGCTATGTAGCGTGTGAAATAGAGTATGGTGAATGTGCTAGGAAAGGTAGTATCAGCATTGCTTCTACCTGGAGCTCGCATGTACGGAGCCTGGGTTTGTTGAAGGTGGCAGTGCTGTTTGGGCTGAGAAAGCCATGTTTGAGTAAGGTAAAGGAGGTTATTGGGTTGGTGCAGGGAGCAGTGAGACCTGGCATTTAGGGAGTGTCTCTGGGACGCCAGAGATCACTGTCTAGCCTCCTGTAGGTGTCGTGGGACCAACTAGACCAAACATTGGTGAAAGGAGGTTCCCACCCGATGACCCCAAAGACATGTTAGTTATCACTGTTCACTGATCTGTATAGTTAAGCCTTGCCATAATAGCGTATCATAGGGCTTAGGAGGTGATTCACTGAGTGCTGATCATTTCTCTAAAACACAAACTTCTTGCGTTTATTTGAATTCCATCAACATTATATATTTGTGTGTTGCCTATATCGTTATCATTATTAAGTCCTGATGACATGATCTGGGGGAAAATCAATATCAATACAAGTGTAAAGAGCAATGGTAGTCAAAAAGCTACAGGAGAGTAAATGTGCACCCTGCAAAAATACAGTGTTATGAAGAATGTTTTTATGTGTTGAAAATAGGTCTAATGCAGGTTTATGATGAGAGGTGATACTCATAAGATTCACAGAGATTTGTGGTACTGAGCAATTTATTAATCATCTCTTTTGTTATTGTTTTGCAACCCATAATGCCTGACCTGCATGACCTTTACTGTACATACCTGCTCTCTGTATTTCAATGTATACTGCACCATGTTGTTCGATAATTCCCATTTTTGAAAGCAAAACAAAAAATCCTCCAATTATCCAATCAGCAGGCATGTGCAGATGCTCGAGCACCTTCCCCTTTGCCCATGATATCCAAAGTGTCCTTTTGTCAAGGTGTATTTTAGTTCTTGTTCTGTTTTGGAGTCAAGGCCTGCCCAGGGCCCATATCAAGAAGAACATATAACAATTATTTATAATTTAGCTATAAATAAAATAACCTGACAACAGTCAGTCAGTTTACGTCTTGTAATCCTCCATGACGAGCCCCCCCTGCTGCGTTGTCTTTGAACATCCATGATCGCAACCTGTGGTGCTGCAGACAAGATTCAGAGTTCAAGGTTTCTTTTTAGTACCCAAGGGTAAATTTGTTGTGCTGATGGGGAACTCAGCTTTTCAAAACAAGACATCACAGCATTACAGATTTAAAGAACATTAAAACAAAATACATGACAAGACAGTCAGCTGCGATTTTTAGATTTCATTTGTGTGATTATTAGGTGATGTTTAAAATATTGGCGTTAGATGGTGTCATCTTCAAAATCAGTTATGCAACATAAATTTAACAGTAATCCTGACTACTGGTTCTTAATGTAGTCAAGTGAGCCATCATTTGCAAAAACCTGTTCATGCCAGCCGCCACTTGGATTTTGATGCTTGTCTGCGATAGCACATGTGCTTGTAGGAGCCAAAAAGGATGAAGACCCATTTTTCACAAATTTCTCAAATCTGATACAACATTATATAACACATTATATGAAATCCAATTATAATAAAATTATGACTTATCCCACTGTTTTTTTAAATAAAGAAAATGAGCTCTAAAAACCTCTCCTTCATGACCCTGACTATGCTCATGTCAAATTAAGGTAATTTTACTGAACAGTTTTTGAGAAATTTAAAGCAAAAATCAATGTTTCCAACTGTCCAGCATCAGCGACAGCTGGAGGGCTGTTTTTGTTTCATAATAATCATTATGTGGACAAAATAACTTGTTTGAATCTCTGTCATTAAAAATATTTAGTTTTATTTTTTTTGTAATGGTAAAAAAGAGCAAGAGAGAGAGAGAGAAATTGCCACAGACTCCCTGCAGTGATGCAAACTGGCATGTCATTCAACATAGTGTTGCTCACCTTCTTCACCGAGACGGGGAGAGGTAAAGTTATGAGGAGACAGGGCTGCTGCTTCTGACTCATCTGTTGTTGAGTCTGGTAAAAGGGGCAGAGGCAACTGATCTAATATGAATATCTTGCTAAACATTTACCTGCACTGATTAAATGTAGGTTAAAAAGGAGTGAAGTGCAGGCTAACACTAGTCTGTAGCTAGCTTATTTCACTACGGACACCCTTACTTTTGCCTCTTCTCTCTCTCCTTTCTCTCTTTCCTTTTTTGAAAACCGGATTCTACTAGTAACTAGCTGGCATGATGAAGACTGTATTCTAGCGCAACTGTTGACTGCTGCTGAGCACCGTCACTGTCGATGCGCTAAAACGCAGGACCAAACCATTTCATGCAGATACAGGGGGGTCAGTCAACACATGACTTCAACGGGACGCGAATATGTTTTTCGTAGGCGGAATCCGGGAAAATCATGAATATTAATGAGGCGATAGTCAGAGATTATCCAATCTCATTGGTTAAATTCCTGATCCAATCCAAAAAGGCCAAAATCCGCCGTCATGTGACTAGATGCCTCGCTCGCCCGGAGGAAGAATCACCCATATTGTAATGTGTATTTATTATTAAACTAACGTTAGTCAAACGAATCTGATTCGCGTGTGTATTATTCATTAGGTTGACAATTTTTTCTACCCTTCTATCCATGATTGTGATGCAGAAGTTGGACTGTGTAGGGTGTGTTCTATATATATCCATGGTGTAGGCTACTAGTTTGACTTCAGAGTCTGACCTGACATGATATTATCCAGTTTTGCAATGCTGTGCGGGCTGATCTGATCACCTACCACAGTTCAAATAGCCTAGGTCTAAGCCAAGCACATTAGAATACTTAGTCAATATATACATAATTTCTACATAATGGAATTATAGTAATGGCAAGTAATTATTAAATATATAAATAATTTCTACATAATGGAATTATAGCAATGGAAGTAATTATTAAATATATAAATAATTTCTACATAATGGATTTATACTAATTGCAAGTAATTATTCAATATATAAATCATTTCTACATAATGGAATTATAGTAATGGCGTAATTAAGAAGAACGATGAACTATTTACAATGTAGGCCTATCAACACAGCCTAATGATCAAACAAAAGAGCAAACAAATGAATCAACATTTCTCTTTTATAGAAATATCCAAGATTACAAAGGCAAACAAATCAACATTTCTAATCTAGCCTCACAATTTCGTTACAGCTGTTTGGTGTGTGAAGGCAAAGCTGGATATACATTTTCATGTCTAAGTAACGGCAGCAGACTGGCTGTAGAGAAGATATGAATGAAGGCATGATGACGTAGCTGGGGTGCGAGTTTGACTGACAGGCTGCCTGTCTAATCCTAGCACTAGAGGGCGGGACTTTTGCAAATTTTTTCCGGATTCCACCTACGAAAAACATATTCACCAACGGGACTACAACGAACTACAACGGGTCGCGCGGCGGTGATAGAAACATGGGATTTTGACTGCCAGCAGAGCTCTTCACACACATAAAGTTAGACTAATCTGAAAGTCTGGGCCACTAGCCCAGCACCTGCTAATGTTTGCTCACTTGTTTGCTCTGATAACTTGACAGACATTCAAGAGGTTATTACCGTGAGATAAATTATCTGCAGAGGTCTCGTCCTCTCCAAAACAAATGGATTTAAGCAAGTAAAAACACTAAATACAGTTTTATGTTGAAAAAAAAATCTGTGTTTCTCTGACGTTGCTCATTGCAAAGGGGCTGCTCATTACAGTGGCCGCTGCAAAAACATGACTAGCCCTATCCAGAGCCAGTGTTTGAGTTGTCTATTTCAGGCTACTGTAGAAACATGGTGGTACAACATGGCAATCTCTGTAATAGAGGACCCGCTCCCTATTTCAGATTATCATACACCAAAGAAAATATTATTTTTGTATTCCATTTCTGCCAATACATTCTGCTAAATCCAATGCACTGGACCTTTAAGAAGAGAACTGCTAGCAAGTAAAAATGGATGTTAACACAATTAAAATACTTTCAAAATCAGCTTTGCAAATTTTTTATGAGGAAGGAAATGTTTCCAATGGATTTGTTAGACCTCACAGAATGTGTTTTGGTGAGTAACACTGAATGTAAACTCCACAGAGCACCTTTAAAGTGATGGATAAACTTTCCCCCTTCAGCAGATTAATCTTAAGCAGCCGTCTAGTGTCAAACTCTGCACATACATCACCCTGCACGGTAAAGCTCAAACATCACAGTCAATGAACAAGCAGAAAAACACATAATTGAGTGGAGGGGCACTTAAAGTGACTGACAGCCCTTAAATATGACTGTTGAGCTGATACAAAAAATGTGATACCCCATATTCTCTGTAGCTGAAACAAGCAAACAAACCACACATTAGTCCCGCTTATTCCAACAAGCTGCTATAGCAGACTGTAATGGCACTGCTTGCCTACTACCTGCCTTGTCACAAACCCTGTGACCCTGTCTGCCCATCATCCAACCACCACCACTTACTTCTCTTGTTGTCATGACTTCTGCACGGGAGAAAACTGTGGCATCAGCAAATCATGACTTGGAAGATGCATTGGGGCCTCAAATTTTATGGATGTGTTTTCTCAAGATCATTATCCCTGCACCAGAGTAGAATGATCGCCAAATACGATATCAGTACAGGATAAAGTGGATACCCGACCCGGGCCGAGTTCTGATAAATAATTTACAAATGATAATTGTGCTCGGGTCAGGTTTGGACATAAAAAACAATGCGTTTGGGGTTTGGGTTGGGCTGGGTCACCACCCTCTTGGGCCTGGGTTGAGTTTGGACAGAACTGTGCAGCCAGAGCCACACTCAAACAAAAACCACATACTTTTTTACTAGACATGAATTTATGAGGAGACTAGATTATGCCAATTCGGCATCTTACCCCAGGAGTCACTACAGATTCACCACAGACTCTTACTTGAAGTTACTTGAAGACAAAAGGGGAAAAGGAAATACCCCCACAGCGCCAGATGCCGTTCTCCTGAGCCGCAGTAGGAGACTAGCTTTCAGTTGCTTTTTCTTGAGCTTCCATCGTCACTATTGTCAGCATTGTTGCCAAAAATAAAGCTCCCACTCCTCAGGGAGACCATGAAGTAAAATTTGAAGTATTAGACCTTGTATTCAACAGCGTCATTCACCACAGAGGCGGAACTTACTGTATTGTTGCACTTCCCTACAAAACCTTGTGTCAACTCTACATGCTTATCAAACAGTTTCAGAACTCAACATCTGGATCACTTATATCTGGCCCCCTCACTGGTATTTTGGGAGACACAATACCTGCCAGACACCTTTGAGCCAGGAGTATCAGCCATACAAACCAGGAACGTGGAAAGTGGATGATCCTTGGTGCACTGATGATGGATTTGACAGACCTATTCCTCAAGATTTTCAACTTTTGTTACAAAGGTGGAGGATATGTTAACCCTCTAATGTATTCATCCAACCATGCTGCTGCAGCTAAATCCAAATTAGGCATGGTGGTGCTGAAGAAGCCTGATCAGCTCTGGAGGCAGCCTTGGAGTATGAAAGAACTGGGAGGGATATTCTTTTCCCCTTCAGGCTGGATTTATTATTCCCCAGTGAATTATAGTCTTTGGCAGTGCCAGCACTGACCCTGAAACCAAACTGATGAGCCAATGGCACAGTGAGCACTCTTTGTAAATACTCCTTCTCGTTAGACCTCTTGGGTTTTTGTTTTTGGTTGGAACTGCTGAAAATTTTGAATTGTACATTTGATTTGGATGTACTGAACTAGATTTAACTCAGCTGCTGAACTATTGAACTCCTCACATTGTACACACTGCATTTTATTCTTGTTTTTGATCTAGCTCTGTCTGCCAAGAACTTAGAACTGCATTGTTATGCTGTTACATCGCCGTTGTATTGTATTTTGTTGTGGTTTGACTTGAGACTTACACATTATTTTGTCAGATTCTAACAATGCTTGGCACACCTTAAACAAGAGGCGAGCAAGAAGCAAGCTACAGACTGCTAAAAATAATAAAGCCTTTTTGTTTTGTATTTTCCAGGGGATTAATCTGTTGGTTCGTATGCTGGTTTAGGTGGTTTAGTAAACTTGTTAATTAATTTGGGACTAATGAGAGATCTCTGATAAAAGCTTTTTGTCACATTTTGGAAGCCATTTCAGCTTATTGTTGGTGTCTGGTGTAGGGATGCACCGATCCGATATCTGGATCGAATATCTACCCAGATATCATCAAAATAGATGCATTGGGTATCGGAAAATGCAACCTATACCCGAGGCGATCCTTTCCCTTTAAATCTATTGCTACGTCATACGTCATGGAGCGAAGGAGAGAATCTGCTGTGTGGAGGAATTTCACACTATTTCAACTGCTGTTGCACAATTGTTTATTTTTGTTAAAATGGTTCATTGTTGCATTAATCTGTTTGATCTTGTCTCATTTTATCTTAGGAAAGAACTGTGAGGTCATCAATGCCTGATGCCTCTAGTCTTTTCTGTTCTACATATAAAGGTATATAGCTTTGTAGGTCAACCATGGTATCGGATCGGTATTGGATACCGACTGATACTCAAAGCCAAAGCATCAGGATCAGGATCGAAAGTGAAAAAGCTGGATCGGTGCATCTCTAATCTGGTGAAAATATGTGCCAAAGGTAGACACACTGGCTCTGCAAACTGACCCGGGCAGGTGCAACTCAGCCAACTTGATCATTCCTAAAACCAGAGTAAAACTGTAATTTTCAGTTGGGTGTATTAATAATATATGAAATGAAAGAAAAGCATCTTTTGTATATTTTTCTCTACATTTCTACATCTCCTTTCCAATTAATACTCTTTTATTTCTAAGTTTGATTTTAAGTTGTGGGCAGCAGAGGATGCATTTCAACAGCTGGATTTCCTATTATTCTGTATGACATGGAGTGTGAAGACATTACCAAACCCCACTGTATGTTTCTAGCACTGGAAGCATGTTTGAGTGAAGCAGACAGGATTTTAGGAGGTAATCAAGGAGAATGCTTCACAGCTGTGGGTGCTGAGCAGCTGTTGAAGTACTTATTTTGAAACATTTTGGTCACCATTGGCTCACTGTTTGTTTTTTACAGCTTTGTGTTCAGAGAAAATCATACTTCCCACCAGTCTGCGTCTAGATTTCTGAAGTGGTATATATTTATAATCAAAGCTCAACATTCCTTGTACGCCAGTTTGAATATGACCATAAGTCAGTTAGTGTAGCTGCACATTTATGAAGTATTTACAGTTTCAGTTGCACAAAATAGCACACATTACAGTATATTTATCTAGCCTCTGCCACAAGCATCTGCCTTGTCTGCCACTGCTGTTTTCATCGGCCTTCCAATGTAGCAATTAACAACAGCAGCTAACTGTCTCTACTGCACTGCTGCCCCCTACTTATGGGCTGTGGTAAACAAACCATATATGGGAAATCTGCCAGCCTTGTGAATGCAATAGCTGAGAACGACATCTGTTTCTCAAAAGCAACACATTTGCTGCATCTACCAGACCCAGTGTTCACTAAGTTGTACAAAATAGTTTGTACACTTTGTTTGCGTTTTTGTTTTTTTAATATGCAAGACTTCAGACATATCTTTCCATTTCCATAAAAATCATCCATTCTATTCCAAACAATGTACAAAAGTAAGAATGACAGAAGCTGTCTTCAGCAGCCTCTAGACACTTGTTCACTCAGCGCTGTTGTTTTGGGTGTCAAACAGACAGGAGAAAAGCCGATACATAATATACAATAGATGGCACTCTCAAGACTGCGAAGATACAAAGGAATATATCCAACACATTTGCATTCATTCCCAGGAGAGGTGCTACTCACAGCACATCTAGCTGGAAAATCAGCCTATTCTTAGATTATTCACAAGAAGATGTGCCTTTCACATACATAAGATGTTGTGTTGTCCTCGGGAACACGAAGTACTCTCACCTTGTGCTTTTCACCTCCAATGGTGAAATATTCTATGGACAAAAATCTGAAATTCTTCTTACCTGAGCACTGCAGACACCTCAAATAGTTTTCATGCAGATAAAGCACAGTGTGCTTGAATGTACCATCAGATAGACTTTGAGAGGGAAAACTGTTTTGAGGAGAATACATGCAGAACAATCAATAAGATGAATAAAACCACTATGCTCTGCTGTTAACATGCGAGTCGAAGATGGAGGGGAGAATGCTTGAGGGGACTGTTTGCAATGATCAGTGCACATGGTTGCATCAAAGGTAAATAGATGGGTGGCAAATAAAGGGAAAAGGGGTAGTCTGCTGAATCTACACAGCAGCCAATACTAATAAGGAAAGCTAAGCCGTTAGTGAGGCTTAAAGCAGCTTACAGATGAAGAGAGTCTCAATTTGGCTGCAGTATTTTTTCCCCCTCCAAACTCTAAAATCTTGTGGGGCTTAGTAATTTCTTCACATATACTGTATGTCAGACAGAATGAAAGGAAATCCAGCTCTGTTGAAATGCATCCTCTGCTGCCCGCAGCTTAAGTTCAGCACTTAATATGTAGTAAAGGGAGCTTAATTGGAAAAGAGATGTCGACACTTTCATTCGCAGCTGATGTGATTTTAAACAATGTTAACATTAATGCAAGTGTACCATCCATATCCAGCCGTGTCTCGGTGAGATTTAATTTTCTCTAGGTGGTATATATTTGAATTCAGTTTGAAGATAACTCATACAATTTAGCAGCCATCTGTAAATGAGCAATCCATTCACAGTGGCAGTAAATTAATTAAGGATGTGAAGTTATGTTGGTTCTTACATTTTGTTGTTTTTCTTTTCAAGTGGGTTTAATCAAAAGCTTCTCCCATCCTGTGCAGGATATCTAAGTGCCGTCACTTTCATCGGTCCACTTTGTAGTCATTAGTTCTTTCAGTGCTACTAGTCATCATGTTGCATAGTTTTTAGCATCTAAAAACATCCTTACGCAAATTAAAAAATGGGCCATGCATATTCAACTTAATCCTGTAATGGAATGATGCCATATAAACAAACTGCAATCCAAAAGACAAATAAGCACATTCCTAATCTTCTCATTCCAATCCAGAGCAACCAAAAATAGTAATATTTATAGTCATGTTGTCAAAAGTCACATTGCCCGAAAATGTGATATTTACAGGTAGTTTCAGTCTCATGTTTTCTAATGTTTGCATCACATCTGGCTGTGTCTTAATTGGCAGTGCTTTATCTAATACCAGCTGTTTACATCTTTCTTATCAGCTAGGTTTGCAGCATTTTGTCACATCCTCACAGCCAATGAATCTGCATATCTAAACAACAGCACAGACAGATTTCAAACCTGTCGGTATAACCAAGCTGCTCATCATTTTCTCTGAGCATCTCTGAGTAAACCAGGTGTCTCGCTCCTCTCCACTTCTTTTCCAGGATGCATAATCACCACAACACTTTAATTTCCTGCAGAATTAACTTTCTGTGCTGTTTTTGATTTAATCTCTATCTCCCATATATTTATTTAATTCTATTTACAGTGTATCTTTGGCTGTGTTGTGATATGTGCATGAGGATTTTAATTTCCATATCTTAATGAGCCCAGCCTTCACAGCCATGCACATTTTATGAAAAGCAATGGTGAGCCATGTTAATCTGAGTTGTGACATTGTTTCACTCCTTCTTGCATTTATTTGCCCCATGCAAATGAATAATTTCAGGACTCTGAATGCAAAACTCACTCACTAGTTCACTGACTCATGGCTGGAATATATATTTTTGAGTCAAGTTAAGCTGACAAAAATAAAAATTCTCTCCCAAGTGTTTCACTGTACTCACACTGGGATTGTGAACATTTTTAGCCATTTTGCAGCAGGCTTTTTCCCTCAAACCACCGTGAGGTTGACATTTTTGGTTTTGAGTGAAACTGACAAATGTTGGATGGATTACTTTGACATTTGGTACACCTATTCATTGTCTTCACAGCAGGCTTGGACGATATCTATTTTTTCATACCTTCCTGACACTTCACCGGGGTATCTGATGTGATGGTATATGTGAAAAACAAACAGCAGTGGGAAATCTGTGCAATTGGTGATAGAATTCATTGTGGCAATGTTTCTAATAAGCAATTAGCCTACCTAGAGAGGTTTTGCTGGGTTTAAATACTTACGACCCATAGAATAATGAATAGATGGGAAATAAGCACCCTTCTTCCACAGATTCTTTCTGGATGACACTTGCTACTGCAGCGGATACCAAGACATCAGTGGGCCAAAGGGAGATAATGAGTTGAATAAAATCATGTGGCAAATTCACTTTTGTAGGTGGAGGAAGTCACCTCAGGATAAAGTTATATGTAGCAATAGTCCCTCTTTTAGTAGTCCTGTAATGTTATCCCTACAACTCACAGTTACCATATTTTCTTTAGCTCAGCTGCCTGTTCCATTAGAAGAGTCTGACCTCTGGTGGCACATGCTGTGCACTACATTGCCTCAATACAGCATCTCTGTGTCAGTTTAATAAAGAGAGGCGTATCAGTATTTTTAAAAATCGTACCATCTGGGTTTCTGAATTCTCTGATTAACTGCAATAACTTCATTGATTCATCTAGAACCACCATCAGGGAAAAATGTTATCTTTCTTTGGTTTATGACCAAATACCTGCAAACTAATCACATTCCCATCAGCCTAAGCTGTACTTTGTGTTAAATGCTAATAGCAAATGTTAGCACGCTAATGTGTGGGCATGGTAACATTACAGGTGTAATCTTACTGTTTTCAATAATACTGCAAATAGCAAATGCTGGTTGCAGTGGGAAATAAGTGAAGTGCAAACGGTAGGGTTATGGTAATTTGCAAAACAAGCATTATAGAAATTCCCAGGTGGAGTTGAGGAGAGACTTTGGTGTAGTAGAAATGAAGGCAGTACAAAAAGTAGTCAAAACATCAGCTTGTTATCATTGCCGCTGTGTGAGCTCAAAGCATCGCTGTGCCTAAGTACAGCTTCACAGAGCTACTAGCATGGCTGTGGATCCAGTGCTGTTTGGACACCTTTTACTTTGGATACCTCAAGGCAAATTTATGTCTTGAAAAACCATTAAGGATTTTTGGGCACTCCTCAAAATCTTTGATTTGATGGCAGTTCAGTTGGGGTTTTTAGCACACACCGTTCTTAAAAGTACAAATACTATATATTGGGGGAAAAAGGGGCTTCCAAAAGGCCTGGGGAGAACTGACAAAGAAGGCTGGAAGGACTTTGCTTGGAAAAAGGAAACCTTTTGAAGCTTGTGATGAGCAGAAATCACACAGAGAAAAGGCAAACATAAGTGGCTGTAATACACATGCAGATCGGCAAAGCATTTAACTAAGCGCTGTGTCCCAGGCAGCATTACAGGGACCTGACTTTTGTTAACCTGGGACAGACAGCATAATATCAAAATTCTATAGAGAGCATTCTCAACATAATAAAAATTAATTATCAAAGGGAAAAAGTGAGGAGGACTGTACTATTAATAAAAACCAGCAGTCACCAACCTCCTCCAGAGTTCGTCCCTTGTTCCAGACCCTGCCAATTTGACTCTCCCATCAAGCGTGACAAGCTGCTGGATATATGCTATCAAAGAATTGAACTCATGTGACCTGTTATCCCTAAGGATGAAGTAGCACCCTCACAAGCTCACTTAGAAGCATGAGATAAAGCATACCACACACCCTTCACGGCAGGACACACCGCAGCGCTCGCGCTTCCCACAGCAACAGCCCCACTGCTTAATCTAATCAGTTTGAATTAACCTTAATACACACTGTGCCCCGGGCTTTTGACTCTGCTGTATCTCGCTGACACACCTTGTACAACTTTACCACGTTCCCCCCACTGAATGACTGCCACACAGCCTAACTTAGGCTGACACATGGGGCTTGAGAAAAGTTAATTTGCAGATAACTTTGGCAAAACTATAATCAGGGGATCGCAAGGAGTCAATGGAGTATATAATGATGTATTTTGATTTGCAAAAGTATCAAATAACCATTTGGGGAGGATCGTTTATGCTTACCTCTCTAATTGTTATTTTTATTCCTCCTGAAAATTGCTGGCAAGCAAAAATAAAGCTGAAATTACATGTATCCTGGCACAGAGCGGGGACACAGCTAAGAGAAGCACAATTTAGTCACAAGGAGAAAAGTCATTGGCCTCAAAATGCCCACGGGTAGCCCACTTAAAGGTATCAACGGCTAAACACATTTACTAGGCAGTATATTAGGTACATGATTACATTATATTACACTCATCTTGCACCAGACTGGACACCCCTCTGACCCCAGAACAGCCTGACATCTTCAGGGCAGAGATTCATCTAATTATCCCTGCCAAAGCACCGCACAGATAGTAGCAGGATGCTGGTCACTTTATACAGTGCTGGGGTCATCTCACTGCATGCTGATGACATCCATAATGAAATATTCATCTTAGCATAGTACACAGTGCTCTGTTTAACATTAAAACTTGGCCAGCAGGCTGCCTCTAGTCTTCATAACACTGATGGTGACTGTCTCACAGAATGCTGTTTACCATTTCAAACAGCGCTGTCGGCTGGACTTCTCTTGCTCTACTGAATAAGGAAGGCACTTAAACTGAATGCAGCACTCCGAGTGCTTGAAAAGAGACACCAGGATACACCAGCTTCTCTTTTTGTTTGGCATTGATTCGCCACTGGGCGTGCACACACTCAGTGACAAAATAGGGAAAAATACAGATACTATGTTGTTTGTCTTGTTAATTTTCTTTTTTTTTTTCCCAATCCAGTGAAAAGCAGATACAGGCCTCCTGAGGCGTTCTATGATCCATCTGTCTTCGTCACCCCACTCTCATGAGATAATATTTGTTGCAGTATTTCATCTGTACAGTGCGTGCAGTGTATGTGCGTTCCTCCGTTATATATTTTTCAAATAAATAACCGGTTGCCTTCATGCAACATGGGTGACATTTGCCACAGCAAAGCAGATTTGCTTTTATTGTTCAGGGCCACTTCAAATGTCCACAGTTACACTGCCATCAAGTGGTGTACACCAGGAATTTAGGATGAGTGTCACGCCACGTGACTGAGTACATGTCTAGTTCTTCCCTGCATATTTGTCTTCAAGTAGACACAGCTGGCAAATCATTTCAGGCTTTTAGCACGAACCTGCAGTAAAGTTTGAAAGGAAACTGCGGAAATATTTCACCAGGGCAGAGATATACTACTTTATTTGTATCTGTAGTAAATATATTTGGTGGAAATAGAAATTTCATGAAGGCACTGACATAAACTGGCATACAGCGCAGAAGGGCAGGAAAATTCTAAGAAGCTGAGGCATTCTGTGTTTACTGTTGTTAAAAATTAAAAATGTGTAAATATATCTATGTCTGTATTTACATGATATTAATGTGGCCTCAACCCAGCAAGCTGTGTGTTTGTGTGTACTGTCTAAGACTCTGAGTTGTGACATCCTAATTAAAATATACAGTGGAAGGATAAACAATGGGGGACTAATCTGCCATCACACACCCACACCAGTCAGAAAAAAGCTGGAAGGGGAAATGATTTTGTCACTGAAAGCTAGCTTTGCTGCCATCTACTGGTGACACAGGTTCATTACATTATATTCAACATATTTGCCACATTAAATCTGCTTTGAGGAGTAACTTAAGTTGTAGCAAACATCCAAATCCATACTCCTTTGATCTGTTTTTGAAATTAAATTAATTTATTCAGCATGTCACAATCTATTTGGATAGTTCAACACACAAGTGTTTGTAAAGAGTTACTAAAGAAACAGAAGAGAGTGTCTGGCTTAATTATTTAGGGTTATGCTAAGGTAAAGGTTACAATATGAATGCACAAACAACCTCAACTGAACATCTACGCTCTTTCGCCTGTCCCTTGTCAGCACTTGAATAATTCAGATTCCATTTAAGGCTTTCCTTTCTCATGCTCACCGCAAAGCACACCACAGATTAAAACCTAATATTTTCTGTGCCACTAACAGTGAGGCTCTAAGGCAGTCTTCTCTACACACAGGATCAGTAGTAGAATTGATTTTCGGTAGCTCAAGCCATTGTTTAACTCTGAAGAGAACTATGATGCCAAACCTTGCAGCATTGCTGCACTGAGCTTTGCACACATCTTGGATTTTACACTTCTGCTGCCCACAGAATTCAAATCATTTGAACTTTCACCCTTCTTGCTGTGCACTGACCTTGCAAAGCGTGTCCAGTGAGATTAAAGCTGACCAAGAAGCTTTAACATGAAGAGGATATCCAAGTTTCTGGAGATTTATTCGCCACACTAAAAGTTAGTGTATATTGTATATCTTGAGCATATATGTAACCATACACTGCAGCTAAATGTATGTTAAATATGAGTGTTGATACTGACTCTGTGCCCGCAGCAGCTGTGAGCAAGTTCACACCCTTTCATCATCTGCAGACACAATAGGAACGTATCAAAAATGATGTTGTTGGTTGTATTCAAATATCTGGATGTAATGAATAGTGCAGCGTCTACAGACTTGTGGATTTGTATTCTTATTAGACTCTGTCATATAGCCTTGACCTTTTGCCTCAGATCTTTTCATATCGTTTAATGCTGTGCCACTGCAGGAGACGAGTTTGGTAAAGGCTGCTGACAAAATCCTGGACGAAATGCAGGGGTTCACTTCAGGGCAGTGTTCATAAGTGGGAGGTTGATTGTTGTTTTGTGTACATTTGTTGACGTTTAATTGCCTTTAAACCCAAGTGGGACACAGAAGGTAATTGGTTTGGATGTAAGGACGAGGGGATGGGGGAAGAAAGTAATCGGAACTGGCAAGTGAAAATACTGCCCTATTAAAAATGTTAGACCAATAATATACAGAGTTAGACAAAATAACGTAAATACTTCATGAGAGCATTACAGGTGGAGCGATATGCTGCAGCTGGCTGCAGATGACTTGGCCTTTTTGGAGTTCCTTATATTGTAACATGTAAGTCCTGTGCTGTTTGGTTGTTCTCTTCTATTGTTGACAAATGTCTCCAATTTGCAGTAAACTTAATAAAATCCATATTTTGCTGCGGTGTCTAATTGTTGATGATTGTGACTGTTACGCTACAATTAAAGTCTTTGTCCCTTGTGATGTGCAATCCATGCATATAATTCAGAATCTGCAATGAAACAATTCTTCATCCTAGATTATTGATTAATTAAATCAAAAACTATTAAAACATACTAAAAGTACTAATAATCATAATAACATGCTTCAAAGTAAGCAAACTGCCATCTAAACAATCAGCTATTAAAACTGAAGATATGCACAGCTGGCTCCCATTAAGTCCCACAGCCCACTCAGCAAGATTCATTTACCATATTGGATCACAACAAGCAAATTAAGAAATGTAACAGAACACTGATGACGCCAACTTGAAGTTATCAGTTAAATGGAAGTTTCCTTGATAATGGGTTTTTACAGCGTGTCAAAATTAAGATTAGTAATCATGACACATTATCTTTTTTGTAATTGTTCTCTGTGTACATTTTATTCCCTTTTCCCTTCATGCAAAACTACTCTAATCGATATCTCTGTCTCATAAGATGCTTTCTTCCCTTCTTGCAGTAAAGACTCTGAACTCTGCTTCTTATAATTAGCGCTTCCAAACCGCACCTATATGCAATGCTATTATGCTATGTAGGTGTCTGGCTATGTGCAATTTTGCTGACATTTAGCTGAACCTAATTAACATGCTGTTGAAAACACAATAATTCCATTGACTCTGGTCCAAGAAAAGTAAAGTGGCCATAAGGTCTTTGTTAAGGAGGAAAGAAGAGCATTAAAGGTACATTCATGTGAAGGTTAGGCAACAGACTGGAAAGGTCCTTTGTTGAGACCACAGTCAAATAATTGATTATTTGTAATGTGTTACATTTGTTTGCAGTTTGTTACCAAAAAAGAGGCTTCCTGCATGGCATTAAGATGCCAAGATTTGATCAAGAAGAATACAAGTATATTCAGATGTAACCCTTTGTAATCACCTTAATTTTGATAATGTATTTTTCTAGTAACTAACTGATCACAGTTATTTTTATTCTATAAATTAATTAGTTACATGTAGCTGGTTACTCCTCAACACTGGGGGGTCCTGTGCTATGCATGAGTAGAGGGTATACAGGGTACACCTACCTCTTTATCTGGCTAAATTGTTCACTCCTGATTTGACCTTGCAGTAATTTCCTCAATCAGTGTTTTATTTTACTTTTACTTCTCTAGTCATTTATTGGAGGGTATTTTTTCAGCTAAGGGCACACATGTGACTAACTCTGCTTTTCAAAAGAAGAAAACAATCAATTAACAGTGGATACAAGTACAAGTTGACACAGAATACACATGGAAATATGATTAATTGGATGATATATCACAGGACGGATAAAAATGTATAGGGATCCCGTCCATGGGTGTGGATGAAGGGCTGCTTTTGTGGCCCTGTCGCCCAATATATACTGTAATTACTGCCTTGCAATGTGCACTAACATTCACAAAACCCTTGACATGCCCTGTTTTTCAGGTTTAAGAGGCTAAACTGTAGCATCATATGCCTTTGGCAACAAAAAATATTAATTAAATAGCTATTTATCTTAGTTCAGTTTTCATCTCATTGTTTTTTATGTTGTTGCCGTAAACGGTTAAATTAATGGATGGCTATCTAGACACACCCAGTCACGGTAATTGGCATGGAGGAAATGATCCACATGTTAAGTAGTAAATGTGACTGTTCACATGGCTACGACGAAGTTGACTAAATGTTCCTGTTTTCATGCAGAAATATTCCATGCTTATATTTACTCGTCATTAGGTTATAGAGGTTGGAAAGGCAGGCTGAAGTGCAGATGGTTGGTGATTATCTTATCTTCATCTACCAAGCAGATCTATCTACATTCTAAATTATAACAACTTCAAAGCATATGGACAAGATAGACAAACATTTGCTTTGCTCGTGTGAGCTTTCAAGATATGTTTAAGCACGTTCAGATACGGGGGTAATCATTAGTCATGGTCATGCATGTAACAGCATACACTGCACAGCCTCACACTGCCCGGTAAACAGTGCTCTTTTTTTCCAGGTCACGAGCCTTTTGACAAACTGTGACATTTTCATGTCTTTGTGCTCGTTCGTATCACAACTGCCTATAAATCCCAAACTCTGTTACCCAGCCTACTGTAAACACTCAGCATTAGAGGGGAAGAGATGCCGTCTCAGCATTTACCAAAGGACAGTGCTACCCTTAGGTCTTATACTTTAATGTCATACTGTAAGTTAGTGTCTCGGGAGTGGAGACAAATGCTCCTACTGTTATCTCCATGACAAAATGATACCAGCCTTTATCTTTTATGTCATGATGGTTTCATTGTTTTTGGAAATTTTCACTGTCACAATTTGCTTAATTGTATTTTACCATATTTGCATGGATGCATAGTGCAATTTAGGAATATGTTCAAAACCCAGGTCTGCATAGGCTTTTAAATTAAACATACACTATGTGGTGATTATCAAAGCACAGTCCCTATTGAGGATTGTTTCTTTAAAAATCCAAGTGTTGCCCGGTACTGCTGATAAACACGTCTCATTAATTTATGGTGCGGCTGTCAAATGGCTTTTAAGGGTTGTAAATATCAGGCTGGTATCATTTTGGAGACAGCTTCATAGAGCAGGTGAAGAGAAGGGTCAAGAAGACAGGAAGGCACCATTTGTTGGCAGGGGCGTAGCACAGAATTCCGGGCCCTGTATATAGTCAGTCTCCAAGGGCCCCTCACCTTCCAGAATTAATTTCTGTTTATGATTTTTTAATTACATAATCATCATTCTATCGAACCATATAAAATTAAATGATTTGATTGTCCATAGTAAGTGCATTGGAAGGTGACATGGAAAAATAGGATCCCAGCTTTCTGCTTAAGAACAGTTCACCCCAAAATCAAAAATTTGTATCTTCTGTCTTTACTTGTGGTGTTATTAATCAGTGTCAGTTGTTTAAGTGGGACTTGCTAAGTGTTGTAAATATTATCTGTAGAGATGTCAGCATTATCTCCAGTATAATGGAACTAGATGGCACTCGGCTTGTGATGCTCCAAGTGCCAAATAAATAAATAAAATTAAATATTAATTAATTTGAAAACTCAACAGCAGTGTCTTTTTCCAGAAACCATGACCTGGTTAATTAAGATAATCCACATACTTTGTTGTGAGCAGTTTTTATGTAGGAACTACTTTCTTTATACTGAAGTACACCTGCCAGCAGTATCACTACACAGAAGGAAATGTGCATCTACTGCTAGCTCTCTGAGCACTAATGAGCTAGTTAATGTGACAGCTCAGTAGAGGAGAATTCCTGCCTGTTGTCCATATGTAGATGCACACTCCCTTCTGCACTGTCATATGGTTGGCAGATGTAGTTTGGTAGAATGAAAGAAAATACATTAAACTGCTCACAACAAGGTTAGTGGATTATCTTGAGTAACCACGTCATGATTTATGAAAAGAGACATGGCTGATGAATTTTTCAAACATATTTTTTGGGTGCCTTGAGCACCTCAAACCATCGAATGCCATTTAGTTCCATTATATTAGAGAGAAGGCAGACATTTCTATGGCCAATGTCTCCAACTATCTTGAGAAATAGCACTACAGGTAAGAGGGAAAATTTTTGATTGTTCGGTGAACTGTCCTTCTGTATTTGTTATTCTCCAGGCGTGACATAAAGTGATGATATGGGCATCTTATTTCTTAAACCCTAATACAGACAGAGGCTTACTATACCACACAATAACCGACAACTAAACAAGACTGGAATAAAATTGTATTATTTAATTTGTAGCCTAATGCGTTATCATTTCAGTCCTTTAAACAATAACATAACAACATGCTCTCATTGGGTTGTGACACAACATTAGTGCCTGGATTAAAGTATAGCCACATATGGAATATGTCATATTAAGGCTAATTTGCAGTCTAGCCCCACTTTCTCCTAGCCTGGAAATCCAGACCCAAATCTAGAAAGATTTAGGGTCTGGCCATGAGTAATGCAAATGGCTCAACTCGAGGGGCAGCACCAAGCATGCATTTGAAGTCAGCAAAACAGCAAAAACGTCCTTCTTGCAAAGGAAAGACTCGAGCGCCGTCTTCTGTTCCTCTTTTAGAGAAAAAGCCAAGTCTAACTTGTTCATTGTAGCGGCCAAAGCCATTTCAAACAGCTGGTGTTCATCCGTAGCCATCTTGCAATGTTTACTGACTGATTACGGACTTCGTCGTCGCAGCGCTGTCGTCATCTGTTTAGCTCATCTCTGGCCCGCCTATATCAGATACACCGATGTGATTGGTGCAGCTCGGCTCCAACGGCATGGGTAATGAGCATCATTAGTGATTGCCAGAGTGACTCACTGAGCAAATTCAAATTGTGCTCTGATGAGAACTCTGGATTTCCAGGGCAACTTTCGCCTTCTTCCTACTCCACTTCTTCATCTTCGCCACCTTCAAAGCTCTCTTCACCTCCATCATCCTCTACACTGCTTTCAGCCCCTAATTCAGCCTCTTTCTGTGGTGTAAGCACAGACCCATTCAGTATGATCCATCCCAGTATGATACAGGATTAATGTTAGATCAAAGTATAGCCACATTTGGCACATTAAGGTTAAGTTGCACAGTCTAGCCTATGTGATAAGTTGGTAAAGTGTATATTATTAATGTTTTGCTAGATGGAAGTACTTTTCCCATGATTAGAACCTCTTCAGAAATAAATATTGCAAGTAGCTGCCTGTTCCATAGGGGAAATTATGCAATGTAAATGCCACAGCATAGAAACAGAATAAGAGCAGAACAGACATTCCCATTCAAATAAGTATAGCAGGCCAGTCATAAGCTGTGGTGACACCTTGCAGACAGCTGGCCACTTATAGAGGCCCTGCCCTTAAATATATGTAACTTTAAGTCTTAATAAAAGTAAATGGGTAATTTATTCCCATACAGTTGACATGAAGGTGAAAATTAGCTAGAGAGACCAAAACCTTTTCTGTGTAACAGGCTGTAAACATGGTTATTTCTGCTGTTTCTGTCGTGGATGTAGTAGGATAACTGGATACAGCATTGGTGGCAGGGCCCCATTCATTCCTATGAAAGCAGGTCAGTGGTGCATGAAGCCAAAATGGTTCAATTTGTGTGTATTAAAGTACCCAGATGATCAGCACTGCCTCCGAATTGTGCTGTCCATAGAGCAGGTGCACTGGATGCTTACTGTGGCCGAGCCCGGCTGATTGCTGAACAGCTGACTTAGTGTTCCACTGACTTGAATAAAATAATGATCTTGTGGCTCTTCTAGATTTTCAAAATGTTATCAGACTGAATGGATCAAATCCTGATGGTGAAATGAATCATTTTGCGGGGGTTGTGTGGCTTAAAAATATATCTACTATAGACTACTGTATTTACAGATGTCTCTTTCCCAATGTATGGCATCACTCCAGACATTGCAGTACCACTGTTTAGCCATAACTAAAGTAACCTTCAACCAGGTTCCCAGGTGCACCTCCTGGGAACCTGGTTTCTGTCACTGGTAACTGACTCGCTGTTGGAGCAAGCCTAACACTGTCATTCAAGGAACTGCAGTATTTGTCATTCCCATGTTGGCTTAATTTTTCGGCCCTGGAGGTTGCCACTTGGCCTGCAAAAATGGCCTATATGAAATCCTCTCATTTGTAATTAAAAAAAAAAGTGTGGCAAGGTGGCCACACATTTTTTTAGGTAACCCTTCTGTGAGGAGTTTGCATGTCTTCCCCGTGTCACCGGGGGTTTTCTTCAGGTACTCCGGCTTCCTCCCACAGTCCAAAGACATGCAGGTTAGGTTAATTGGTGACACTAAATTGCCCGCAGGTGTGAATGTGAGCGTGAATGGTTGTCCGTCTTAATGTGTTAGCCCTTCAATAGTCTGGTGACCTGTCTAGTGTGTACCCCATCTCTTGCTTAATGTCAGCTGAGGAAAGGCTCCAGCACCCCCACGACCCCTTACAGGATAAGCGGATATTGGAAAGAATGAATAATTTATAATTTGCACTTACCTAACACTAATTTATAATTGCATAGGACAGTACAAAGTTATGGTTGGATCACATGTTAAAACCCAAAGTCCCCCAATTGAGAGTGACTTTGTAAACACAATGTGAAACAATGCACTGATCATGAAGAATATAGTGATGTTGCACATCAAATTAAACAGCAGAACCTGGGCTACAAGGCCGTAAAAACCCTTTTTACATTCCCCAAACACAGCTGAAAAGCTCACTCTGCTGTTATATCACACTTCATTCCCATTGACCGACATGTTGTCCATCATTCAAATGACTTCGACAGCCGGAGGTTCCGGGGGAAGCATAACAATGACCACTCACAGCAGCCGACATCTCTGCTGTCTGATTGGCTTACAGTGCTGTCAACCTCATTTTGGTGGGTATAGCGTCATTCTATTGGCTCTAAAGAATCAAACGAAGTGTCAATCACTCACATCGACCAAGCCATCACGAAGATAAGGCCTCCAAAGCTGAGAATAGAAACTCAGTTTCAAATGTAGTAGGTGTGTATTGGTCAGTTTGGAGTGGGAAATGGATGGAAAAAACGAAATGGACAGTTGTATGTGTGTACCCTAAACATCAGTAGGGATTTACAGAAACAAATAATTAAAGATATAGGATTGTACATGACAAAAATCACATGCAAACATGGTGCAATTTTGGAGAGCTCCCCTGAATCTTCTGTATTAAAACCTCTCTTATATTGTTCTACTTCACTTTATCAGAATCAACCTTTGCAGAGTTTAGTGAGAACCCTAACCCCCAACCCTAACCCTATACTTGCTGTGTGGCCAAACGTACGCGTACACGGTGTGCTGCATCTGTGTGTATACTTGCTGCAGCGCGGATGTTCTTCGATTTATTTCCGGATAAACACAAACATGGACACTCTCGATGAGGAGGAGATCATAATTTTATTGCTGTTAAGATCTCGGCAGAGGAAAAGGCATCGTCTCCACAGCCACCAGAGATGGTATGTGCGGCCCCTTAACCAATCACATGGGGAGTTTCTTTCCCTTGTTTTACCCATGCGAGCAATCGATGAGGAAAAGCACAGGGAATATTTCTGCATGTCTGTCAATGCTTTCGATGAGCTACAGTACTGTCGCTCATTGAACTGCACATACAGCATCACTAGGGTTGGGTACCGTTCATAATTGAACCCATACAGTACCGGTACTGGTATCTGGAATTCGGTACCAAATGGTACCTTATTTCAGTACTTTTTAAAGTCTAAACGTCTCAGTTTCAACATTTTATTGAGAACATTTAGGAACAGTGCTTCACGTTAACTTTTTTCTGCACGTGCATTTATTTAGAAAATTCAATAAAAAGATTTAAAAAGAAATAAATACAACATTTAGGACCAGATCAACAGGTCAACATCACAACAAACAAGTGCAACAGGGTTTAGGAGGCGAAGCAAGACCTCTCTCTTCCTCAATAAACAAAAAAGTATTGCACAACTTTTTGAAGAAAAAAAAAAACAAGTTATAAAACAAACAACTCTAGAGTGAACATGGAACTAGAACTACTAGCAGATCTTTTTTAGGAATATCAACATGTCAACCTTCTCGGGCAAGAGCCGGGCCGGACACGCACTGTGTCCCCCGCTGCTGAGAAGACCCGCTCTGAAAGTGTAAAGGAGGCCTGGACACACAAATACCTTCTGGCCAAATTGGCCAGCACCGGCATCTGGTCCCTCTTCCACCACCACCACTGGATCGGGTCCATAGAGGTCAGCACTTCCGAGAAGCTCCAGTACCCCTGTAGTTCCTTCTTGACTGTTTGCAATATGGTAGTATTTGGGGTTCAGGGTCCCTGTCATATTCCTATGTAAAAGACAATGGAAATAATACACTGTTTTATTTATTACCATCATTTGGTCTATACTCTTAACTAAGCATACTCTGCATCACACATATAATCCCCACCTAAACCATGGGTCCTCCACTGTGGCAAAGGGCAACATTCCTTTAACAATGCAGTTTGTAACTGCTCTGTGGCACTCTTCCACACGCTCCCTGGATAAGGCATTCTTCTGCGCCAGGGTGAAAGGAATCACCTCTGCCGCTCTCGCTGTGACACGGGACGAGAGGGCTGAGCGTGGGACAGGGTGACCTACCCAATAAAACGATGTAACAGTTCATGTTATAAAACAACGATGTAACAGTTCACGTTAAACATAAAACAAAAATGTAACAGTTCACGTTAAACATGATGACTTGTGAGCTGAGCCAAAGCACATTATCTATGATAACGTCATTACACTAGCTTAGGTATAGCCGAGCGCTAACTAGCTAGCTATCTTAGCTAACATGATAAGCCAAGACAAAAAAGCTTTTGTTATTTCCAACAACTTATTCACCTAGTTGGTCAGCTAATAATTACCTGAACGTGTCGATGATGAGGTGGATTCATCACTCGGGACACTCACTCCTTGAATGGCCTAAGGGAGGGGGCCAGATCTGGTGCTGCTTCTAGTGGCGCTGCTGCTAGTAATGTTACTAGCAACATTGGTAGCTGACAGTGACGATGCAGCTGCAGCTGCAGCTGTGCCTCTCTAGGCGTCAAACACGGTACACCCCTCCGCTTATAAATAAATGCTGTGTTTGACCAGGTGCTTCCTTTCAATTGGAAGTGCTTCTTTTTTTTTAGGCAAACCTCAAAATATTTCATTTGTGCTGTGTGCCATCTTCATTTACTCTCAAGTCTCACAAGTGTTTCCTTTACCATGACACCAAAAGTATTTAAATAGACCTTGTGGTTGGAGAGATATATTCATTTCATTACGGGTATCCAGACGTGTGGACAGAGAATTCTTTTCACTATTTTCAATATATTTTAGTATATATTATTATGCTTTACAGTTTTGTTCCATTCTGCAATTATTTTGATTTCTTTCTCTTCTCCTACAGTTGGTTCTTGCTTGAACTACACTACACTGCCTCCATGTTGTGTGGTGGTACTGCTCCATTTTGTCCATATCAGTAAACAACACAGAGTACAGACAGATGCTCCCTCCATCTCCATCTCTATATTTAATGTTAAACATAAATGAGCTCTTAGTGCAGACACACAGTTTTAATTGTAAGTTTACACAGTTTTATGCATCTGAACCTGGTTTGTCAGAAGTGCTTGCTGCTCCGCTCTCTGTTGCTGTTTTGGTAGTTGAGGTTCATATTTTTCTTCTTTTAGCAGATTTACCAATGAGCCATGTTAAGAGTCTATGTTGACCATTCATCTATGAAACACATTTCAAATGTTTCCCTTTGCTTGTGCGTTTCCTTTGTTTGTTTGCTAATATTTTCTCAGATGCGGATAACTGTCAACGGGCAATAAGCTGGCTGACGTTACTGTCTGTTCCAGCTAAATCTAACAGCTGCTCACCTGTCTTCTGAAAGAACTCGATGAAGAGCTGTTCTACTTTGTCTCTTTTGGAAAGCTGATTTCCTCTCCTGCAAAGGCATGGCTAATCAGAAGCTTCATCAGGACGAGGAAGGCACTTTCGGCTAACTCAAAAGAAAAAAGGACTGAAGCAGACCGATCCATTAGGGTCACAGAACGGTTTTGGGTGGAGGGGCATTGGCAACACATGCTCACTCCTACCTCGTCACAACTTGACTCGCCATGGATTTTCTACATCTAGATATGACTAGCAAGGAACCCTAGGTGCATTGGCTGTTGATGATTTGGGATGCTATGTAAGTTACATACATCGTCTGTTTTCAAAATACACCTCGGTTTTCACAGGAAATGTACAGTCTGCAAACAGTCCCTTTCAAAATGAACGCACTATGTGGGTACAACACCGTGAATTGACATTTTTTTCCATCAACACCAAACACACTTTGTTTCGTTTAGCCAACACATGCACGTGGTTAGGTAAAGCAACAAAAACACATAATTTGGGTTTAGGAAAAAAGAACAGGGTTTGGTTTTACAATCAAATGGGAACTGAACACCATAATCCCAGGTGACAGTCAGTGGTTGTTGGACACATACACCACTGCTCCTGCCCACTCACCCTCCCTCCCTACTCGAACTTTTGCTGCCTAAACTTTTGTTGTTGTCCCGCCATGTTTCCCCCGACATCACCCTGCACCGTTAAACAATAACAGCAACAGGCCACGTATCATGCTGACGTGAAAGGATGGCTTTTTCATTGGTGTCTAATGCCAGAAGTCACTGAACAAGTACCAGTTTTAAAGGATTTCGGAGTGAGACCGGGTTTGCATTGGAGCACCTACAAAAAACTGTCTTCTTTAACTACAGGAAGCTTGGTTTCAGCCTGTTTATTCAACCCTCACTATTTGCAGAATTACTGTTTAATTTGTTGTGTACTGATTTATTCATTTTCATTAGAAGCAATTTTTGTGGGCCCCCCAACAATTCTGGGCCTTGTAATTTAGTCCCACCCATCCTACACCCCTGTTTGGTGAGATGGGTATTTCAAAGTTAGCCCCGACATCAGGGTCAGATTTTTGGCTCTGATTTGCCTTAGTTACTGAGCTCATATTTTCTGCCTGGAAGTCTAGACTGGAAAATATTCTATTAATATCCAACCATGCTAAAGACAAAGTGAGATAACACAACCAGCCACACCACTATTTTACTTGTGAGCACACCCCTGTGAGAGTGTTGTAGGAGCAGTATTTTATTTATTTTTTTTGCCTCATGTGGTTAAAATGTGTATTTTCCAAAAAAAGAAAATCCAAAACCATGTACGCATCTTTACATAAATGCTTAAAACATCAAAAATCCTTAAGCCAAATACAAAAGAATATTCTTTCTGAACACAGGTGTCTCAAAATCTTAGTTTCTAATTGGCTGTTGCCACATTGGCTGCAAAAAAAAAACCCAGTGCATTTTATCTCCAAGCTCAGTTACACGGAAGAAGAAAAAGACATAGCTAGGGGTTTTATTATTTTTGTTTATGGAGGAACCCCAGCAACACTAAATGACTGATGTGTCATAAAAGCCCATTACTGGTCAGCCCCTGGTATAAACATACCTGCAGACAGTAGAGTAGCCCTTAATGAGGGGCAACAAAGCATAAATTCCTTTCACGGTCAAGCAAGCGCTGAAATCAGTTTGTCGAAAAACTTAAGCAAAGTGTCACCAGGAGAGGACTAAAGCTGCACACCCAGTGATAGGAAGACACACATGACTACAAATGACAGCAAGAGCTTAACCAAAGCACCTTTTACGACCCACTCCCTTACTGGTATACACTTGAGTTAACAGAGGATACAGTACTGCCCTGCTGGGTTCTCATTCCAGGCAGCATAAGCAAAACAGAAGCTTCTTCAGGTTTGCTCCAATATCTCCGCTCTCCCAGGCTCCAGCTTCTTTCTCTTCCAATTGTCTTGCGTACAATTGTCTTGTATGAGCTTGTGTGCTGAGAGCCACTGCCCACTATCAGCTCTGAATTAATTTTTAGAGAAAGCCTGTGGGGGGTTTGACACCTAGAAAGGAAATATTCTAATATTGTACGGTAAATATTTTCATAATGAGATTGGAAATGTTAAAAAAGTAAGAGTGACTCATAGTATTATTAATAGTGTCAGTACAGTGTGTTTTAATGATAACAGGCAGAAGGTGGACACACTTTAAGATTGTCAAAATTAATGCATCAGTATATGAGTAGCATTTTACTCTTGTAGCTGGTACGGCTGAGGCTAATTTGAACAACTTTGTATACAGATTTCGTTCAGTCTTGTGGTTCCAAAACAAGGGGCTGTGCCCCTCCAAATGGTAACAAGACAAATCTGAGGGGTCATGAGATGATTAATGACAGAGAAAATAGGAAAAGTCCTGCTACACTAATTAGTATTCATTTTTTCCCAATCTCTTATCTGAGATAGTTTTGCCTCTTTGAGCCTCTGACAGTTATTTAAATGAATCTATCTGAAAAGGGGAATCTTTGGTGAAACCACCAACAGCCCATTGACATCTAAAACCTGTGACGAGAGACCCCAATTAGACACTGCTTTTTGTAAAGGGTCGCAAGTCAAAAAGATTTATAAACCACTGCTTTAATCTTTAACAATGTCTTGTATTTTACATGCTCATGTTTCTTTTTAAAAGTGAAAATCTTAATCAGAAAAGCAACTAGTCACTACAGCTGTCAGATGGGTACAGCAGTAGAGTGTAAAGTACATTTCCCTCTGCAATGCACTGGAGCAGAAGTCGCATGAAATGGAAATATCCAAATACCAAAAAAATAAGTGCAGTACTTGAGTAGATGTACTTGATTACTCTTCACCACTGCTGCAGGGCTAAAGTTATATTTGTCAGACCACCCAAGCTAAATGACAAAACAAAAACCGTTGCAGGAGGACAAGCAATATGACTACATTATTTATACTATTATAAAGGAAAATTAATATGACTGCACAACTAATTGTATTCCCTTTGGCTGCACTTGTGGCCCTCACAGACTGCAGAACAGCAAATGCCCCAAGACAAGATATGTTCCCATCTAAGTGTCAAAGTCCTCCAGAGATTTTATAAATCAATCAGGTTGGATAAATGGTTCAACAGAACATCTGACCTTTACACCAGAGACAGTTGTTAGATGTTAGCAGAGTTGAGTATAGAGTATTTTGATTACTTTTTGCAGTAACGAGTAACCTAACGTGTTAGTTTGCTGTTTGAGTGATCAAAAACTTGAGTACATTTTCTACAAGCCATCAGTTACTTCCGTTACTTTTAGAACGCTGGTCCTTCAGCTCCGAAACAGCAACGACTGTCTTTTGGTTCTAAGAACGGAGATAACGTCAGACCTATCAGTCTGAAAGAAGTCATGAAGCTTGTGGCTCACTACGTGGTCGGAGAAATGCTGCCATTGTCTTCAGTACCGTGGAGTTTAAAACATTCTGCAGGATCGTCAGTAAAATCTCCACGACTCAGTAGATGGAGGAGGACTCGCTGACAGACAGGTCAAACTCAGGACTTGCATTATGCCTGGTACATTTCTGCCCGTTCTGAAAGTCACTTTGTCACATTACACGATTGTGGAGTCATAAAATCGTGCCATGACTTGGCCGGCAGACATGACACACTACACGCTGGTACTCACCAATTATCCCCGGCCGTCTTTTATTCTTGTCCTATTTTTATTACTTTTACTATCATTTCAGTCACTGTGTCTGTTCATGTGCCAGCCGACATGTTGTTGTAGTCACCTGGAAGCGTCAGCAGATGGCAGGAGCTACATTTGAAGTACCGTAGGAAAGCTACTGTATCCTCCACAACCAAGTTCCTACAAATGTTTCACAATAAAAGCCTATTTAGAAAATGGAGGGATTCTCTAGCCGAGGTTATAAGGGGCTTTTAATTTGAAAGAAAATCAGGAAGTGTTGAGTTTGAAATGACGCAATGTGTTAACTTTAGAAAGACAACAGGAGCGGATAAAAGCTAAACATATAAACACACAGAGGGATTAATAAATAACGGAGCGTCTATAATGTAGTTTGTTTCAAATGAAGCTGGGAGCCTCTGCAGTTGTGGTGAGTAAAAGCCCCGCCGCTATTTGTTAATGTTATTATTTTATGTCCGACCGTGAGGATGTAGCATTGTTTGCTAGCTTGATGCTAATGACAATAACGTTAACTCAGCGGGTTGACAAAGTGCCTCTGCTGTTTCACACCATCATTTCCCCCTTTTACTCTGTGTGGTAACATCCCTAGAGGAAATATTAAAAACGCTGGGGTGTTGTTGTCATACAGTTGTCTTGGAGACAAAAAAATGTAGGCTTAGCGTCCTGTGGTCCATTGACCAATAGGAAATGTAGAATACTCAAAAGTACTTTAAAAGTACTTGAGTTACTTTTCTCAGGGAGTACTTTAAAAGTATTTGAGTTACCTTACTCAGGGAGTAATGCAGTAAAGCAACTGGCTACTTTTTAAAAAAGTAATGCAGTAAAGTACTTTGATTACTTTTAAAGTAACCCTTACATAACACTGGATGTTAGCATTTCCCCGATTGTTCCCTAACCAAATTATTGTAACTATGATGCCAAAGCTCCCGTAACCTTAATAAAAGTACTTATTTTAAAGGTGAAGTGTGTAAGATTTATAGGGATATGGTGGTGAATTGCAGATTGCAACTAGCTAAGACTTCTCCAGGCTAGAATTCCTTCAGTGTTCAATGCTTAGAATGTTTTTATTGGCAGCTGAATTATCAGCAGAGGTCTCTTCCTCTCCAAACCAATAGGACACCACTGCATGCTTTTGTGTGCTCACCTCTTTTCACTCAAATTCTTGTTTTAATTATTTGTATTTATGTGCTTTATTTGTATTTATTTTTAACTTTTTTCTTTTAAAAAAATGCTGTTGATAGAGGTGTCAGATCAGAAAACAATTCAATGTGCAGGGAAGCATGGCCAGATGATGTATTTTCTTGTTTAATTTGGAGGGCTTTTTAGGCTGTTAATTCGGTGCCAAAATACCTGTTATCATGGCAGTTTGTGAGCAAAGAAATGTCTTGATGGTGACTAATTAAAACAGCATTTTCTCCCGTCTAATACAATCTGATTTATTATATGTTACAGTACTAGACACTACAAAACTATTACAATTTAAGCAATGACCTCTTTGTCCAACCCAAATGGCAGTATACTATATGTTGGCCTTTATACATTTTTTATGCATTACATGCAGCAGATATTTTGAAACTTAATGTATGTGAAAACACTATGGTTAAGGTGTGATTAGGTTAAGACACAAACACAATTGGCAGGGTCAGAGAAACATCATGTTTTGGCTCTTGTTTAAAAAAAAAAAAAAACACTTGTTGGTCTGCTGCTGTATGCCATTTGGCAGCCATCTTGTGCTGTCACAGCATCCACCACCCCCTTCTCCTCCTGATGAGAAACTCAGCTCATATACATGTAATCTGAGCTACATTATATGTATGAAACATACAGATGTAACATAACTGTGGTTTACAGAAACATACTACAACGTTTATTCTGCTGATTGGGCTGCTTTGTCACAAAATACAGTGTAATTAGTCATGACAAGTGTTTTAATGCTGTGTGAGGATTTCCATCTTATTTCAACAATTAAGGAAATATTACATAATGAGAAGTTTGGCTATTATTTTATGACATTTTGCCAACATACAAAATTTTTATATTGTCACATGCTTAGACCCTAAGGCTATTTGCAACAGTCATAAGAATATTGCAATCACACAGAATGATGACTGCCTGGAGGACAAGAGGAAAATACCGCCACCTCAGTAAGCCCCAAGAGTTTGCACTGTTGAAGGGGATCATTTCCTTGTGCATCCACTGCAAAAGTTGATCCCTCATAATAATACGGGTATTTGATGTCTTTTATCATGAGTACTTATGTCTGTATAAAGCAATTTGTTCAAGTTATTTGTTTACACTGTCATGCCACTTCTTTTCCTTGGTTAAGGCATCTTTCACATTCTTGATGAACACTGAGCAAACAGAACATCAAAAAATTACAGAGCGGCATTAACACTGACTAACACAGCATGGCGAAAAATGGGAGAAAGAATTGCCTCTCAGCACTTTCACAGCCCTAGGAGATTTAAATAATAAAAAGCACTGGGCCTCTGAACAAACAGGATAATTATGGCCTACAGTCTTCCTGTCGCTCGTCTGGCACGGCCAAGCGGAAAGAAACATGTTATTACCACTCAAAGGTTCTGCAAGGAGAATTAGGAGGAATAAATGTTTCATGTAGAAGGATGGCTTCACGGTGAATCCCTCTGACCAAATCAACAGCCACGTTTTATTGCTTTCATGTATTCTATAGTACAGCAGTGACAAAATAAGGACTGTATGGAACACACTCGCCCACACTGAAACATTTAATTGTTAAATATTTAAATAAAATCATATGTTAAGTCTGTTTAATCACATCCTTAATAATATTAACGCTCCAGTATTATTCATGTTTGCCTTTGTTACCTCACCTTAGTCAATTAAATTCAACACTATCAACACACTGTGCATCAGGAAACACATCAAGCAGAGAATTCAAAGGACTTCCACTGATCAGTTTAGCTAATTAGATCTTTGTTATAAAATAACTGGCTCTGTCAGGTCTTCTCAGAGCACAGGGACTCGGACCTTTCTGTCTGCTTTCTAGGTCTCGCTCCAACATGTGTGCAGCTGCCAGCAGTACTGTTCAGTGGAACAGATGGTGTTGTAATGGAAAGAGCTTGTCTCCATTAGCTGCCCTGCCTCTCTGTAACGTAGTCGTTCGAGGCAGCCATCGCTTTCAGATTGCCACTCTTTTCAAAAACTAACGATGGCAGCGCAACACTACATGACCTTTATGTCAGATGCTACACCACTTGCCGCATATAAAATGCAACACTTCTCCACTGATCCATTCCTTCCTCCTTCCCTCATTCTTTACAATTTTCAAAGATGCTGACCTTGAGCTCAGGGGAGGAAAAAAATCTTGGTGTTGTGTTTATTATTCCAGCATTTTAAACCTAAACATTTGCAATGTAAATTAACTATTATTCTAGTTTGTGTAATTATGGTATTAAAGGTCTAGTGTGTAGGATTTAGGGTGATATATTGGCAGAAATGGAGGAAAACTATGTTTTCTTTGGTGTTTTCATTACCTTAGACAGAGCCGTTTATACTACATCGGGAGCGGGTCCCCCCATTTCCAACAAGCAGTATGGTATAGTACAGTTCAGTCTGGTATGGTTTTTCTGTGTCCACTGTGAAAAGTTGTGGATGGTACCAATGTAAACCATTCGGTATTGTCCCTTTTTTTTGGTCCCCCATCTGTTGGCGTACCTAGCACACAGATCTGGTACAAAAAGGTGGAGCTGTGAAGTTTGTTGATTGGTTGAGTTGCCACTGGTTTCGGGGCTCATGTAAACATTGTTCAAACTCTGAGAGTTTTATTAGTAAACTGTAACTACAAAATGGAAGTGTTTGTTGCTGCCTCTCGCAGCAGCTGGAGTCAGAAGAAAAAAATTACTTAATTCACTTTTAAGGTGGAACATTTACTTGTAATGTTACTCACTGCATGAGTTGACGACATGAATCCATCAGCACGCCATAAATATTCAGTATTTCAGCTGGTTGCAATCCTCACTGCTTGATACCATTAAATCCTTCACACTGGACCTTTAAAAGATGTAAATGAGTTAGCCAACCTAGTTCATTTATTTCTCAGTAATAGGTTAAATCAGTGTTTAGGTATAGAGTGATTTGTAATGAGAGATGCATGGCCACAGATTCTTGGGAGAGACCTCATGTTTGTGATAAGGTTTTATGATCATCTAAATGGCTTTCAGTCCTTTACATTTAGTGACAAGGCTGCGCACAGAGAAATCACGTCTAGCCTCTATACTGTAAATTTAATGAGAGCTGTATGCTCTTAATTCAAATGTCATATTCTTGCATGCCAAGTTTACATCTTCTTTTCATATTTAGCTGGAGTAATGCGGAAAGACCTTTCAGTCAAAAAAAAGCCACCTTCCACCACACTTTGTGTATTAATTATGAATATGCTTTCAGGGCAAGGCCATCCAGATGTCTTGTGGCAATTGGAAAACCTTTTTGCTTCTTCCCTTATTTTTGAATTCAGATTGTGGAAATCCCCAATGAAACTCGGGAGGCCGTTTCCACAGTCCAATTAGCATCTTAAGCAATTAGAGTGGAGAAGAAGCCCATGGTAATTTCCAGTACAGGCAGTTTGAACTTAGGGTTAGAGCAAACTGTGCAGTGGAATGCCTGCATCAAGAGAGCAAACATGGGGCCAAATACACTGCGATTTTATTTGTGCTGAAGAAGAGAACCACTGAAAAATAATATTTATGCTTGCACTCTGAGTGTCCTTAAAACCAAATATAGGAGATGAAGCAAATGGCATTCAGCAGTGTGACAAAAATCCTGTATTAACCATGTAGTTCTGCACCACACTTCTGATTTTAGTGCTCATTGTGTATTAACAGCTTTGTCATTTATTTGACATTGTTGTCAAAGCGTAGTAGGGTTTAAAGTCTATACCTCGCCTTCCCTCAAATTACACCCTGCAAATAAGACTATATTAAATTGTGTGTGCTGTATGTAGTGTGCACTTAAAAGCACACAGCAGAAAATAAAAGAAATGCAACAAAACCAATCTACACATTTCATGTCAACTCTCCAGCAGTACAGTGCTGAGCCACAACTACATTAGGCTGGATAACAATGTAAATGTACTTAAGTAAAAAGAAAGAGGGCATTTTCAATTATAAAAAATGTTTATCCATGGCTGAAATGAATGTTTGCATTATACAGTGACAATGAATGCATGGAGTGCGTAATGAGATACACAATCAAGCACCCACACAACTTCTAATGCCTTCATAGAAACTCCACATTCATAAGAGGGATAGATTTCAGTAATGATGATCTCTAAATAATTATAACTTTCTTCATGGCATCCTACACTGCAATCTAAAAATTTCATGTTGTTTCATGATAATTACTTTTTTTGATAGCCTTCCAGCGGCACACAAAAACTCCATAGCAAAGCAAACCGAAGAAATGTTGCAACTAAATTAGTTCTTTTTGTTTTGATTCAACAAGAAACAGCATGACAGAAACACAGATTTCACAAAACCCAGATAGGTACATGTGAATCCCAGCTCTTTTCTCTAACGGAGCAGATAACACTTGATAAATGACCAAGCTGCTACATGAGCGCTGTGTTTTCTTAACCAGCTTCAGAACCCTTGTTAAAATGCTGGTACAGCACCTTATGTGTGTCTTGAGCCTAAAGTCATTTGCCACCTAAAGTCAACAGCCTTCTAAGCAACAAGTGTCCTCTTTACAACACTGTCTCAGTGTTTAAATCCAACACTTTAAGGCATGATAGAAGGCACGCGAAGATATGTAATTCTTCTTAACAGCTGATGCACATGAAGTATGCGAGACATCCACTCTGATACCCACTCCGATCTGAGGCCAAAGACATGCTGGCTAGGGTACATTGTTTCTATGTGTCCCATTTAATGCCAAAAGTGTCTTGGACCATTCTGTGGCAAGACTCTGGTGAAGACATGACAGCATACTGCCATCAAATGCAGTAGGGGTGTTCCATGTGGCACAAAGGTGTTTCACATCTCCACACTTAGTTATAAGGATACATGAATGCAAGACGAGGGATGTTCAGCTTGGTCCCTTGTCACTACATAAGCCTGGTTTTGCCAGATTATGCTCGTTATGCAGAGTCCTGCACAACCTCATGCAAACACAAGAGAGATGGCCACAGCGGACATAACAGTGGGAAGCAACTTAATCAGTGTTTTTACTTGTAATGGTCCACAGGGTGATAGCTATGAGGTCTTTTTATCGGTTAAAACCTTTGCTCACCAAGTCCATATTTTTTATCTGAAATTTTTAGAGGTTTAAAAATAAATACAACTTTATATTGTGCAAATCATGTTCACATATCAGCTCCAAAACCTTCACCCATCATTAAAATTTTTGGAGCAGGTTTGATTTTCTGCATTTCATTGCATTTGTCCAACGACTTTAGAGAGCTGTATGACCATGAAGCAGTGACGAAAATGAGACCTTCAGGACACATACATCTGCAACAACAGAGAGGAACAGGGTGGAGGTGAACCAGGGGCGAGCAAGATAAAAAGAAGTGTAAATATATGGAAGCAATGTTCTTGAAATCTTCCACAACAAAGAGAAGGTAATGTAAACAGATCCGGAAATGCACAGCAACAATGACGATGCTTACAGCACAATGCAATTTCAGCCCAGTCATCAGAAGAAAATGCTATAATTGTATGTTTCTGCAACCATGGCATTCTTAAATGTGCATGTTTAATACCTATCATAAAGTTTCTTGAAAATGATGTCGTATATAAGTTGATGTTGAGGGGATGGTAGGCGACTACCAAGCTGCAGACTGCTATTCGAGACCTACAACAAAACCAGTAGTTTTTAGCAAGTCTAATTTACAGCTGTTTTTTGGCCACCAATCGTGAGTGCTTTTTAGTGACCAGTAGCTGTGAGACCATCAGGGTTAGTGCCACAAAAAGGTGTTGTTTTTTAATGAGACATCGCTGCATTTCCAGCTGGGATTGTGCCACCAAAATCACGTATTTAAAGTAAAAATGTAATCTCATCTTAACCATAACCAAGTGGTTTTTCTACCTAAACCTAAACATACATTAACGTTAGCATATTTTTTATTGAAATGTAAAGTTTATGTGCCAGATAATAGCGCACAAATATCTTATCTATGGTTTGCAGAAATATACAATGCAAACATTCTGGCAGTTGGGTTTTGCAATTCAATACTCATTCTCATTTAATCACGCAGGTAGCCATGGCAGCATGGTGGTTCAATGGTCAGCATTGTTACCTCATAGGTGTGTAAATCACCAGTCTCATCACAACACGGTATTATATCGATCGATTTAGGGGTCTGCAATCGATATGAGACGATATTATCCACCTATTAAACACAATCAGTTAGAAAAGAAGCTGCCTTGCCTTTCATCCCTGCTTTTGGCCAGAAAAGATGAAAACAACACATAAATAAGTAACTAACTGCTAAAGTGCAGTTAAATTTACTTTGAACTGACTACATTAACACACATAAAAAAGCACATGGGATAAGTTTACCTTCAGGACTTTGTGCCAAGAGACCTTTCTCAAAGAGATCTTTTCATTTTATCCCAAACCATCATCTTTTTCCTAAAATGTCAGGTCTATCTGGCTGAAAACCCTGGGGGCAAACTTCTCCCAAACAGCCATAAAACATTAACATCATTTAACATAAGTATCAAATTCTGCTCAGTAGTAACTGTCAAGGTCCATAGATGAACAATTGTTTTTTGCTAGTCACACATTATTAGCTTGTTTAGCATATTTACATTGCACGGCTATTGGACATTTTTCTCTACTTATTGCTTAACAAATTGCATGTAACGTTATTCTTTTTCTTACTTACCTTTGTTTTAAGTCACTGTATCTCCCGACAGTACAGGACGCTTTTTCATCCAGACGTTGTTGAAACATGGCTGCTAATGTTGCTGTAGTGAGGCAATAGCGGAGTGAGATGGTCGTCCAGGCAGGTAACTAGGGGTGGGGGGAAATAAACGATTTTTAGATGCATCGAGATTCTGTCTTGAATGATGCGAACATCAATGTGGAAAACTCAGAATTGATTTTAATTTTATTTTTATATTTTTTTTGGTCAAATTACCGTAACTCCTCAACCATTCACCCTATTGACGTAATTCCAACGGATTCTGAAAGCTGAGAAGCTTCCCAGTGATATACGTACATTACAGTAGTGACGTCATTACCTGTAGAGGAGGGGAGGGAAGTGAGCACAGCAGGAGGAGAGTCACAGCTGATGAGGAGAGTGCAAGTTGGAGTGAGTAGTAGTAGTGAGTAGTTTTTCCATCGTTTCTCTTTTTTGCAATAGATCTTGTTTTCATAGTTCATAGATAGTTATGGTCAGTTATAGTTTTGTAAATACTGGAGGAGAAATGTCGAAGATTCGACAAGGGACAGGAGAGTCCCGCTGAGATTTGTGGATGAGGTGGATAGACCGGAGTGTAAATGTTCTTATCGGCTTGTTTTAGAAACGATTCTTTTTATAATTGAAATCGTTGCCCTCAGAATCGGAATTGGATCGAATTGTGGGGTGCCTATTCCCACCCCTACAGGTAGCGCTACGTCATGTTTTATCTCGTGAGGGTATTGTCTACATACGCCTGTGCTTTGTCTGTTTACCCCTTTTTTCTCCGAAATCCTAAATATTTCCACTCTGCTGATTTATTGTGATTTATTCCTGAGTAAATAAAAATTATTCTAATTGTCTTTCACTCTGGCTGTTTGCCATCTACCTGCCGCTGTTTGACAATCACATAGACTTTCAAAATAAAAATGTGTAGAAGACATTGTAGATCAATGTTTTCACTTTGCATCGATGACATTGGATTGTTCATCATTGAATCTATATATCGATCTAGATCGACGGATGTTATGACCCATTGCCTCACAACAAGAGGGTTTCTGGTTTGAACCCAGGGTGGAGGATCAAACCCTGTGTGAGGGAGCCGTTTACCGTGGGTTTTATTCGGGTACTCTGGATTACTCACGCAGTCCAGACATGCAGGTTAGGTAAATTGGTGACTCTAAATTGTCCGTAGGTGTGAATGTGAGCATGAATGGTTGCCTGTCTCTGTGTCAGCCCTACAATAGTCTGGTGACTTGTCCAGGGTGTACCTTGCCTCCGGCCCAATGTCAGCTGGGATAGGCTTCAGCCCCTCCGTGACCCCTAATAGGATAAACGGTTACGGAAAATGAATGAATAATGAGGTAGCCAAGGTGTAAATGCACCATGTCAGGTGACAGCCTAGGAAGAGAATCCAGTGGAGACAAGCAAGGGAGCAAATATGTCTTTCAATTTTGTCTCATATTGCATTTTTTGTAATAAATAGAACAATAAAATGCATTGGAACCAGTGCAATGTTTCTACATGTAATTATTTTTATCAGGTGACATGAAAAATACAGATTTGGTGTGCAGAGGCCCTCAGCTTCTTAAAATCTGTATCAATGGACACGCACTGGAAATGTATGCTATATCATAACCAGGGGCTCTGGGGAAAGGGTTAGACACTGTTTGAAATCCAGAACTACAGCACAGGTTGAAATGCACATGGTTGGAACGTCCTTCCAAGAATTCTTAAGAGACAGACTAATCCTTAACAGAAACATTTGTGCAATTAAATATTTGGCTCACACACTCTGCTTTCCCTTGCCACTTTGCACTCACTGAGTGTTTTCAAAGGTAGGACTTACTCATGGAAAACAATCTCTGCACCTTTTAGATGACTTAGAATTCTTATACTTAGAATACTCAAATCTAAGGATTACAAATTGTAAGTTCTAATATGTCTTACAAAAGTATATAGCTAAACTGCGATGCGCTGCATTGGTCAGTCTTTGTATGGAAAGTGTCTCCATCCCAATGTAATAAAAAAAAGCCTGTCACATATTAGATTAGTGGATGCAGTGTATGATTGGCTGTGTTTGGCCCTGCTAAAAATAGATAGGGTGTGCGCGAGAGTGTTTCATCAGATAAAAACAGTTAAATTAAGACTGAGTGCTGAAATGATGGATGTAAGATGAGTGGCTCAGATGGAGAATGCGGATGGCATACTCCTACCCACCTCAGTCCCTCATCCTCCGACCGTCCCGCACTATGTTGCTCTCACACTACATTTCCTGCCACTGTCCCCCTAAAACAGGCTGTACTATTCAGAGAAAGAAGCTTTTAATTGCATTTTCATGTAGGTGTTTTCTGAGGGTGTCGTTCCCTAGGCAGAGGGAAGAGTGCTCTGAGACAAGCTTTACATGCTCGCCAGTGCAGTCAAGCCCCACCAGGGGAAGTGCGTCAGAGTGGAGAGGTGCTGGAAGTGCAGACAGCCCTGTAGGGACACTTGAAAAAGCCATAACAGCCAGCGTATAAATAAATGCATGGGGAGAGCATTTTTCCTCATGGATGAAAAGCCTTTAACCTTTTGGTCCACATAAGAGCAGAAATCGTTCTGTGACATTTAACTTGCATATTCCTCTTTTCTTTCCACATATATAATTTCTAAGCTTTTATAGGTAAATCAGCACAGCCTTATTGGATTCCAGCAGCCTATTAAACATTCTCAATCTAGCTCCATGCCAGTGAATTTGAATAAATTTGGATGTTCCAGGTGAGCACCTGTGAATTTTGAGATTCAGTCCCTTTGCCCTTGGACAGTTTATTCAGTATTGGTGAACAGTCACCTCTGTCTCCTCCTGTGTAGACAAAAAAGAGACAGAAAAGAGTTTGTTTTAGCCCGAAATCTGTGATGCCACACTGATGCATAATTGATTTGGAAAAGGACAGAAAAAGAAACGGTGACATAAGCAGAACAGGGTTTGATGTTTAAGGGTAGGCTTGCTGGTTTGAACAGATTTCACAAAGATAACACTGAAAGGAAGCTCGTAAGAATAGTGTAAAAAATCTGCCTTAATGGGCTACAGTTGAAAAAGCAGACAAGTGACTGCAAAATTGGCAGTTTGGATCCCAAAACCTGATGAAAATGCTGAAAAAGATACATGATAAATGCTCTCTCCCAGTTATACTGCCTTCATCAACACTGTCAAACGCTACTTGATGGACTGACATGTTTGAGTTAAGGATACAGATGACTGTGTTCAGTATTGCATGGCAAAAAGACACAAAAGGGACACAATCAGTTATTTTCAGTGGATTTTCACATGCTAGTTTATCACTATGAAGTCTGTTTTCTGCAACACCATTACTGATGCAAACAATCCCCCCATGCTATCACTGCCTACCATTAGGCATTAATAATTTAGATGCAGTTGTAGTCTAGTGTTGGTAATAAAAGGCCTGCCAATCAATCTGACAGCGATATCAGGTTCTGAGGTTTTGACATTTAGCAGCAGGTCAATCCTTTTGCTAACATCTGAAACACAAATTGTCCCTTCAAAACACCAAAGCGATATAGTGCAGAGGTTGACTGATCAATAGCATCACGCTATGGTTGCACTAGACAGCTGTGGGAATCGAGTACAATAGCACTGAGCAGTAGCATGTGTGCTTATCCAGGTTTCACTGGATAAATAATGGTAAAAAAATCCACCCAGTCAGTTTCCCATCCATTGAAGTAGAAGAACAGCTTCGGGCTGTACATCAATGTGACATCACAGATCATAGACGCGGATCTCTGAGGGCTCATTTATAAAGCTTGTATACACTGAAGATACACCCTAAAAACTGTGCACCTCAGCTTCCAATCTCTGGCAGAGATTAAGAGAACAGGAATGTGCCCTTTTATATATCTGCGGAGAGGGAATAACACTTAAATACTGAATACAAAGAAGAGGCAATCTGTAAAAATTATGGAAATTAGGGTAACACTTATTTGCACCATTTAAACTTGTACTTGCTAGAGTGTATTATATCTACCACATGACTTGCTTGGATGGCATATAAGGCAGATTTAATTACTAATGAGTCTGATGAAATGGTCTCTCGGTATAGTGCGGCAGACTATCAGAGACCACAACAACCCTAATGCAGTGTTTGAATGCTTAAGTCTATTATAATAGTCTGCACATTTTTCATTTATGATATGCAAGGCAATATATAAAAGGCTGCAGTTATCGCCCTTACATTTATTTCATATTATAATCTGAACTAGTCAGTCTTGCTTTCTGCCTTTTTATTGGACAGTTTTATAGTATAGAGAGGGACAGGAAATGAGGGTAGATACATAGTGTGCGCCCCAACCTTTCTTCCACCGGGATGCCCCCAATCTCATTTTCGTCACGAAGGATCATTTTTAAACTAATTTAAATGAAATTAGTGGTATGCTGAATAGTGAATGAACATGAATATATAAGGAGGAATAATGTTCTCATAGTGTATGTAAAGGGTGTGCGCAGCTGCAGTCCTAAGACGCGGGTAGAAAATGTGGTTATTATAGTTGAGCTACTCTACTGCAAATGTAAGCTCGAGCATAATATTTGTCTGAATGGCACATTATACAGTGTGTCCAACAACATTTAATTGAGAGGCGTGTACATGCTTTGCCTGCTCCTACTGTACACTCTTTCCTGTGTAACTGGTCAGTCTTTGTTACTACTTAAAGGTTCTGTATGCTACATTCAGAGCATTTATAAGAGCATCAAATCACTATTTGCTTTGTGAAGATATAATGGAGTAATGTGCTCATACAGTTGTTAGTACTGATATCAAGACTGCAAAGTTGCGAAATGTAGCATCCACCCTCCGGTTCCCCCCCTGGTTAAAACCATTAGCTCTGTCAACACTGCTGTCATGTTTAGCACTGTTCATGGGGTTAGCACTTTCAGCTGCTTGCCGCTGGCTCCACCACCATCATGTTGAGAGCTGTGTTTAAACAAATTATATGCTGAGTTTTACATAGAGCCCCTTTAGCTGATTCATACTGTATATTAATGGTGCTGACATGCACACAGCTTATGAACACTTATTTTGATTATAGGCTTACTTTCAAAATAAAAACTAAGTGGCACCCTCTGGGGCTGAAAATGAGACCAACAAAGAAGTGCAGGTCCTTGAATGGCCATTTGAGGCTGGCTCCAGAAGCAAGTCAGTCCTCAAAGACACACAATGTCCAACTTGACAGCAAAAGTAAATATGTTTACAACGTGGCACAAAAAATGTTTTAGGTCTCTAAAAGCTAATTTGACATTCATGACAACTGTACTGGGGCTGGAATATTTCAGAACATGTTAACATCTTATTAAAACATTAAGCTACACATATTTAAGGGTTGGGCCACTTGAGTGACAAGCCAACACTCTCACTCAGACCTCATCACATATTGACATTTGGTCATGGACTTACCACGCTGAGATATGACATGCAGGGTACAGTGCATGCCTTGATTGTTGATGTTCTGGGATGCCATGTAAACTTTAGCATATTGTACACATTGTCTGTTTTCAAAATACACTGGTTTTCACAGGAAATGTGCAGTTTGCATACAGTCTCTTTTTACTTATCTGCTGTGAGGGTCTAAAGGACAGAGGGATGTCATATGTTGTAAAGACCTCTGAGGCAAATTGTGATATGGGCTTTATAAATAAAACAGAATTGAATTGAAGTGAATTTAAAAATAATGACACTACTTCATTACAGCACTGCCAATTGACATTTTATTCCTTCAACAACAAACGCACATTGTTACATTTAGCCAACACATGCATGTAGTTGGGTTTAAGCAACAAAAGCACATGGTTGGGTTTAAGAAAAAAGAATACAGTTTGACCTTACATTCAGGAAGCGAACAGTGGCCTCCTGGGTGAAAGTAGGTGGTTGTTGAAGCCACCCACCACCCCTCCCGCTTGCCCTACTTGGACTTTCACCCCTAAACTTATGTTGCTGTCTGGCCGCATTTCCCCCCTGACACCACCGTGCGCTGTTACAGAATAACAGCCACCAGCCGTGTACCATGCCAACATCAAAGGGCAGCTTTTTCTGTCAGTGCTCACGTCAGAAGTCACTGACCAAGCGCCTCTCTAATCCACAGCTCCACCCTCTCATCCAAATATCTCCACTTCTGGCTCCAGAAAAAACCCAAGATGGCAACGACCAAAATGCTGAACTTGAGGCCTCAAAACGGGAGTCCTCAAACCAATGGGTGTTGTCACAGTAGCTATGTAAATTATTTTACACAGTCTATGATAAAAATGCATTAAAAATGAATGCTTAATAGGACTGTGAATCGAAGACTTTTCAACTTTTCATCTAAACTGTTTTTTTATTGTGTGTTTGGTGGGGGAAAAAAAAAAACATTTTATCTTTCCCATTTTGTCTTCTAATGCATCTTGTTTTTATCAGTGTAATAATAAGACTGGGATTGTGGCTTTTTTAAGTCTTCCCGGGGTGGTGATGAATTAAAGGTTAATTAATATTGAATTATTTTATGAATTGTTGTCCATCTAATTTGAAGGTTCCAACAGGTTTCAATGAAAAGTGAAAACTAAATTAAAAATGAACACACAAATGCTGAAATTAGTCCTTTATGTCAAATTGACCTATACCCAAACCATTGGGCCAATCAGAAAATACAGTGCAGAACAGGGCAGACGAGTCATCCAAATATGGCCAGTGTCGCATACTGCACATGACCAACCGAGGTTTCACTTTGGATATTGATATTAACGCAATGACATTTTCTATCAACATAAAATGACAAAATTTACATTAAAGACAACATGAAAGTGCTGATTTACAACCTCCAGAAGAAACATGACATGTAGTAGTGTGTATTCATTATAATGGCTTAAGATATGGGGGCATGAAACGAAGAGCATAAAATATGAATATGTTAACAGGAGGAATGTAGGAGTATGGCTTATGTTCAAGTAGGGCTGAGGTAAAAATATGTGTAGGAATGTGTCAGCATGTGTAAGAATGCGTGTTACAAAAACAGTGCAATTAGAGGAGATAGCTCTGTATACAGGAGATAGAAAATACAACAAAAAAAATCTTACTCACTGCTGCAGCCTTTCTAGTTTCAGCAAAGTCAAACAGTGGAACTTCAGTTCAGATTTTTTTTGCAAGGTTTGAAATCTTGACCTTGAAATATTTTGTCCCTGCCAGACACATAAGTGTACATTATTGCCAGAGCACTTAGCCAAAAATCATCATCCCTTCTGCTTTAATCAAAATCCGAGAGTAGTGTCTGAGTGAATAGATACAAGTTTTGAATCAGTCTTGCCTAAAAGTGTTTTTTAAGACATAACAATATCAGTATATTACTAGCACTGTATTTTCCTCTCACGCTGTTCCATGTACTTTATGTCTCGATTTATATTTATCTGCTTTGATTCAAGTGCATGTCCAGCTTGATTGCTGTAATAACAGTGCAACATGAGGGTTAGATTTGTGGTGGTTGGATTATTTCTATTGAGAAGAAACAGCAGGATGGAGATTTTTTTTAAAGGTCTAGTGTGTAGGATATAGCATCATCTAGCAGTGAGGTTGCAGATTGCAATCAACTTAAACTCTAAAAGAACTGTGCCAAACACAAAAATGCTAAAACCATGTTTAGTTTGTCATTTCTGGGCTACTGTAGAAAACAAAATGGCGGACTCAGTGGACCAAGACCCTTTCTGCGTGTAGATATAAATGACTTCTTTCTTCATTCTAAGGTAAAGAAAACACAATGATTCTTAACCCCAGGTGATTACACACTGAAAAAAAACAGTTAGTCATAATATCTTCCATTTCTGCCAATATAATGCCCTAAGTCCTTTAACCTCTAACCTTTAAAGGGGCAATAAGCGAAATCGTTTCACCGCTAGGTTTGCTGTTGTGCACTGCCTGTAGACCAAAACAAAGTGTGTCATGAGCCACTCCTCCCTCTACCTCTGCTCTCCATCCCCCCTTATCTAGCAGTTAGCGATGTCTCGGTCTCTGCTGTGTTTAGCTATTCCCCTGCCTACTTCAATGATGATGGTACCTGTAATAAATGTAAAATATTTGCTGAGATGGAGGCGAGGCTCAGTGACTAGAGGAGCTGGTAGAAACGCTCCATAGCTGTTAAGTTACTCCAGTAGCTGGTGGCAGCCGTAACGTTCCTCCTCTTCTCCGTGAGTGAGGTGGTGCTTTAGCCTAGCGGGCAGCTGGCTCGCGGGCTGCCCACTAGGCTAAAACATCGCTTCAGGTTAAAGTGGGAAGAAGCAGCGGGTTTAGGGCAGCTGAGTGAAGCTGGGTGAAGTGGAGGCTGCGGAGGAAACACCGGGATGGGTTGATGTCCGGAGCTTGAGCAGCCCGCGAGCCAGGCAGGCAGCCTGGCGGACTCTAGACGACCCGGCTAGTGCTAACACCGGGAGCTACTTCCCCTATTTCTTCCCACTTTAACCTGAAGCGATGTTTGCTTGTTCCTAACTCACATGACACAAAATTAACCAATTAGAAGCTAGGAGGACTAAGGGCTCATTTGAGCTCAGCATTAGATGTGGACATGCAGACGGAGATGGACAGAACCGTCTGTCTGCATTTGTGCACATTTCCTGAGAGCTTGCAGATGAAAAGAAACAGTACCACTGGAGATCATGGAGGCAGTGTAGCATAGTTCAAGCAAGATGTGATTGTAGGAGATGACAAAAAATTAAAATAATGGCACAAAGGAATCTATGGGAATGAATCTGTAATATAGTGAAATGTAACCAGGCTGTAACATTATGGCCATGTACAGACCACCACCTTCTCCAATGCTGCCTCTGTTCTAAATGTCCACTGACAAAGTGGGGGTATTTCACATGTATTTGACGAGTTGGGTTGTTGCCCACTGCATCCAAAAACTGCTGCCCCCTGGTGCGTATCATATTACCGCCGAGCTCACTGACAAAACTGTGGTATTTGATGAGTTGAAAGAGAGGACGGGCTGGACTATCATTTTATTCCAACTCCAAGCATTAACATCTCTGGAACATTGAATAATAAATGAAATTGGATAGCTCAGCTCAACTGAGCTGAAACTACAAATAGATCAATGTCCAGTGGTTGTACCATAGCCTATCCTATACAGACCTGAGTATGCAGACAAGTTTGCTAACACAAAACGAGTGTTCAGGACAAACACAATTATTTTCTACCCACCTTTGGGAATGACTTCAATTCTGGCTGGCTGCTCTCCACAAAATGTGGTTGATCAGCCACATTCACAGGAATTAATCATGAATCAAATGAACCGGCCCTGAGTGTATTCACTGCAGTTGGACAGCTTGCAAGAATTAAAAGAATCATCTTCCCACTCTAATTCCAGTCACTGGGGTTTCAAAGAGCAAGCAACTTTCATCACCATCATCAATCAATACACAAAGTAAAGAGAGTACATTCGGTAGACTTGTGTCCAATTCTTCAGAAGGACCATTGTTAAATTAAAGCAAAAGTACACTGAGTACCTCATTTCCACACTTGGCCAGTGAGACATACAAGGTTTTTAAATCTATGCAACTTCTCTTTAAATCTATATATCATACTCAGCGTGAGTGCAGGCAGGGTTTTAACATAAACTCATTTTATATCTTAAATTCTAAAACTTGGACTCTTTAAATTCAGAAAGAAAGCAGGTTTTCATTATAACCTCAGTGTACGACTACAACCCAATTCTATTGATCTGAAAGAATTTTGGTGAGAGCTGCAATGTGCAGACATTTGGAAATTGAGGATCACTACACTTTTTTAAATATACTTTTTGTTTTCCATATATGAATTATTTGAAAGTGATGCATTTTGTCATGAGACTGCATCACTAACAACATTTTCTGTCACTCAGAATAGATTGCCTTGGGGATGAAGTTGCAGGAAATAATGTTTAAACACCAATGACATTTGATCATATGAGCTACCTGGTCATTTACCTTCTCTGTAATGCTCTCTGTTTTTCCTCTCTCTGTATCTTCCTCTGCCTCCCCTGGGATGCCTGTATTGACAAACTCAATATGATTCCCTGACAATTTATTTTATTGTTTTGATCCTGTGCTTGCTATGAATTACCCATGTATGTTGCCGAAAAATGTCACGGGAATGTGCAGTATGAAATAACAATGCAGTTCACACAGTGTGCAGTCTTGGCTGTTCTTTCCTCTCGTCGCCTGGCTCACGTCGTGTCTGCTTCTCTCTTTGATGCCTGCATTGAAAAACACCAAGACATAAATTTGTTCTGTTTTTCGTGCTTAGAAGGAAAGGGATTTTTTTTCACAGAATGCTCCGGAATACTTATTTTCCCCTCCGTGTTGGAAAGAACAGTTGCTATGTGTCAAACAAATGGTAATAAATTTGTGCCTTATTACTGGGTATTGTAAACAAGTCACAGTGCAACAGTAACATCGGGCTTTTTCCAGTCTTTCTCCTGCTTTACCGCTGTACACCAGGAAGATTTTTTTTTCTGCAAATGGTTAATGGTAACAGGAGGCCATGTTGGGAAAGGCAAACATTCCTTGCAAAGCCTGTATAGCCAGGAGGCAAATTTGTGTAAAACAATCCTCAAATACTAATGACATGGTCTGTGTGATAATGCTTTATTATAGCCCTGACTGGTATTCCTCACCTGGTCTTCTCTCCTTCCTCCCTGCCTTGCCTGCGGCCTCTCTCATTCTTTCTAACACTGTTTTACCCACAGCCAGAAGGAAAAGCAAACAAGTCTTTATTTGTTATGAATTCAGCATTAAAACTGAACATAAATATTACTTATTAAAGTATGCTAATGGTCTGCTGTGTGCACACAAGGACACAATGGGCTGTTTATATGTAGAGCAAAAGTAGGCTCTTCAGCAGACACATAGGATACCTTTTAAGGTGGGTGGGTGGTGGGTTCCATTAGCAACCACAAACATAGCTGAAACACTGCACAAGTGTTCATAAACTTTCTTGTTATCTGCTCTCAACTCGACAAGTCAGCTTTACTTTTAAATGTGACATTTCCATTCAAGGATATTCATAAAGTGCAGACTGCACAATGAGAAAGAAAAGATAAAATATACTCAATAAATTCAGCAGGAGGCATGTAACAGATATTGTCATGTTTGACAGCATTTGGAAGTGCAGCTTCATAACATAAACATTTTATGATCAGATGGCAAAAATCACCTACAAAAGATAAGTGTACATATAGCCTTCGATAAATCACAACAAATGGTATTTTTTGCACACAGCTGTACTGTGCATTTTGAAAACTGTCCTTGGCTTTGAGTGCATGCTTGCATCCAGCTATAGACTGTAGTCAAACCAGCAGTGTACTGACATGACAACAAAACCTCGTCTTTTATACAAACTTCACTGACTTGAAAAATGACAATTACACGATAGCTGTATTTTTTTTCTTGTCTGTCATAAACTGTCAAATAACCTGGAAATGAGGGATAACTTAGAGCGAAAAAAAGAAATTGATATAAAAATGTCAACCACTGATGATGTTGCACTGAACCCTACCACCCGCCAAACCAGTTGCCAGAATAAACGTTGGCATTGGCAACACATTTCATATATAGTGGAGATGTAGAATTTTTTTATTTCTTTAAGCTTTAGTGTCCAAGTCCATGTTGTGTAAATGCTGTGGTTAACATATTATGTTTACGCACAAAAGCCACTTGTTTAAGGTAACCATTAAGTTTTGGCTTAAAATATCCAGTTTGGTTGTTACAGACACAGCTGGGTCCGACATTAACGGCGCCCGAATGCCCGGGGCAAGTAAAAACAGCCAGCGGGCCAGCAGACCCTGCGCAGACATGCTCGATCAGGCAAGCAGCACTGACTCGGATTTTTTATTTTTATTATTTCTAATCGGAGGGCAGGAATTATACCATGGCCAAATGGCCAGTGCCGTGGAGTCCCAGGTGTGTGGCCGTAATGCCCCTGCTACCCATACGGCCAGTGTAGTGTACCCTGTTTCTTATGACAAACAGCATAGCAAGGCTACGGCTAAGTTAACGTACTGACTCTCCAAGACACGCACACACGCACACACATAACGTTACTGGACAGCCTCTCAGTCCTTAGCCGCTAACCTTAGCTCATTTACAACAGTGTACCACACAGAAACTTTTACAAAGGGTCAAAATGTGCATATAGTGACTTTCAAATTGCCGGCGAAAGCTGTTCACACTGTGGACACGGAGGTGGGACAAAGATCCTGTGTAAAGGACGATGGTTCACTCTGCTCTGTCACCAGGAACAAACTGGGAGGCAAAGATCCTCTCTGAGGAAGAGGGTTCACTTTGCTGCAGGGTTCACCAAAACGTTTTTTTGTTTTTTTCTTTTAATAAATTGAACACACATCAAAGAACATACAAGATCCTGTAGAGAATTAATACATATAATACAATACAATAAACACTGTTAAATCAAATTAAGGAAGAGGGTTTTTTAAAGGCAAATTAGATATTGGGGATTTATGTAAAAGTATACATAGAGACATATGAATAATTATATAATTAAAGATATGTAGGCTATGTTAGGTCAGACAGAGGTCAAATTTCGTTTCAATGTATGTTATGTGCTGAGAAAGGACAATGAAGAATCTTCTTCTAATAATAATTTCTTAATAACTAGGAGATAACAAAAGAATAAAGAGATTTCAAAGACTTAAAAAATAAGGGACATGAATTAAAACAACATGAAACGGGATATATCCCCAGTCATGCACACCCACTTTTAATAAACTCAGTACTGTTTTTCAACACATATATTGTTTTGTCTTCATTCAATGGAATTAGCACATATTGTTATTGTGCCATTGGTTTTGGCCTTGGTGCCCCACATTTTGGCCATGATGCCTCAGTAAATTTGTATTTATCAAAGGCCAAAGTGCCCTTGCCCTAAAAATTGTGTATTTCCTCTCCCGTTTCTGTCCTCGGAGGAGCCAGTTTCAGTGTGCTGTTTTTTTAAGTGCTGCTGCCTCCTTTGGCTGATTGTCTCTGCTGACGTAAGATATAAGTTATGAGCGAAAATATACACCACACAGCCAGAAAAAGAACCTCTTAGGCAGGGCAAGTAAGAATTTAGTTGGGGCAAGTAGATTTGAGAAGTACTTGCCCGGCAGGGCAAGTAGGAAAAAACCTTAACATCGGACCCTGCCCCCTACAAAAAAATTCTTGCTTAAAGGATGACTTCCGTATTTTTCAACCTGGGCCCTATTTCCCCATGTGTATGTGTGTGTGTGCAGATGAGGATAGAGAGAGAGAGGGCCAACGAGCAGACGAGGGTGAAGCAGCGGGTGCATGAACGTGAATCTCTGAGGACTGGTGGTGCTCCTGTGGTTGCTGTGACTCCATGCCCACAGAGGAAGAATGTCTGTGTTGCAACAAGTGGGACCCGCTGCCCAATTTTCATGGTCTCGATGTGTCCTGGGATGATACAGAAACTACCAAATGCTGTGTAACTACGTTAGAGGATTTCCCCCCTCTAATCAACAGGGCAGTGCTGGATACCTTTTTTCATGTTTCATTCATATGGGACGCATTTGCCCCCTGCATCCACCTCCCTCAATACTGAACCAATTTTAGAACGAGTAGTACCTATGAGTTATACGCACACATAAACATGGGGAAATAGGGCCCAGGCTGAAAAATATCGAAGTTGTCCTTTAAGTTACTACAGACATCGTTGGAAATGTCCCAACCTCGTGTGAAAGAATACCAGCTTTTGTCACTACAGAAATAGCCAGAAATATCCCTAACTCTTGTTAAAAATCCCCACTAATGTTGCAAACTCTCATTTAAAATACCCAGGGGTTTTTTTCAACACAAACAGGTCCCGAACTGTTGTTAAAAAATTCCCACTTATGTTGCAACAAACACAACTCGGAATGTTTTGAACTCTTGTCAAACAGTACCTGCCGAAGACACTACAAACACAGCTGAAAATGTCCCAAACTCACATTTAAAACACTTGCTTTTGTTGGTCTGACCCAGGTGTCATGCCATTCACCCTCCCCACCTCCTGATGAGAAACTCAGCTCATATGCATGTAATCCGAACAACATTATACAAATGAAACATATAAATGTAACATATGTGTAATTTGCAGAAATGTACAATGCCAACATTTTATTCCGGCAACTGGGCTGCATCTATGATTATAAGTGTGTTGTAATATGGTATAAATTTTTTGTGGGTGTAATTTAGAGCTGGATATATGCCTGGAGCAAGGATACATTTACACCTCAACACTTCAGCTGTCAGAGAAAACAACATGGAATAACCCAGGATTGACCCAGGTGGTTTGCACTCATTGCACCACACAACAAACGATGTTGTTTTGTGACTTGTAACAGTTTATGGGCTTTCACAGCCCCCTTTCACAGTCTTGATGAATGTGGGAATGTGCAACATCCCTTTACAAACACATGCAGTGTGAAGGCAAAATCCAATTACTGTATTAATTCTTGTTTTTTACCAGAGGAACCTTTTGCCACTGCCTCTATAACGGCTGACCAGATATTTTCACTCTTTTACCAAAGCAAATGTTAGCAGCTGTTTCTGCACTCCAGTCAGATCAGTTAGTCAAATTTCAGCTATGAAACATTTACTCAAACTTACTTAAAATTGCTTTGTACAATTACATTGAAGCACCTCCAGTAAACCTACCTGGAAAACAATGAGCACAGTCAATAATAAACATCTTCATTAGAAATTACCTTATGCTACGCACAGTTCAATTTGTCGTAAGTAGTAATCAAAATAATTACACTCTTCAGTGTCTGTGGCTTCCTTCTTTATTGTGACTGTGCAAGTGACAAATTGACTATGAAGCACAAACAAACCCTGTCCCTGAACGGATTCAAGTGAAAAGTCAAGTCCCTTTGAGTGCAGTGCTTTGCCACTATAATTTTTAGTATATGATTGACATAGCTGAAAGAAAACACATGTCAGAACCCCTCTTGTTGGTACTGTCATTGTTCAGTGTTTTACATTGTGGAAAAAAAAAGATTCTCATATGAAGTGATTATTATTTCATTATAATATTGCTCATAGTTACCCCCTTACCCGATGTTCTTTCCCATTTCCCATTCCCATTTCTCTATTAGCATGTTTTTGTCCCATTATAACCATATTACACAACTGAAGCTTTCAATTTCCAATTCATTTACATTATTACTGTTATCATCATATAACATGTAATCACCACTTTATCACCCCAGTGCTGCATTATTAATGATCCATAATGTAAAAAGCCATTAATTATTTACCTTGATATTTCCTTCTTTTTATCCATTTCTCAAACTGCTGTCTGTTTATACTCCTCTTCATATTTATTCAACAGTAAAGACAGCTGAGGAAAAAAAAAAAGTGTTTTTAGGATGTCCTGGGAAAGGGTATTTATGTAAACCGAAGTGTACCAAATATTCCTGGGTTCACTGTAGTTCACTTAACTTACTCGGTAAAAGGAAAAACGAATTAAATATTTGTACCTTTTTATTTTTTTCAAAAGATTCAAATGTGGTTTTCCAGCTAGATGAATATTTCAAGCAGAAAGGCTTTGATAGAGTGCATTTGAGAGTTGGTGCATGTTGTGTCACTGTACAATGGGTTTGGTGGGCTCCATGCTTGGAGCACTTTGGCTGCAGAGTGGCAGAGAGAGAATGGCTGCCGTCCAGCTGAGATAATGGAATTGGTGTGTTCTCCCTGAGCTGTGCTCCTGGCTGGAGTTAATTCTGTTAATAGCAGGAGCTTCTACAGTCAAACCCTTTCCCTGGCTTGGGCAGTACTCAGAGAGCAAAAAGAGGTGGCTTCTGTAAGACGGGTGATGGATGTATAATGGATTAACTGGAAAGTGGCACATACAGCTTACAATTGTTCTTGAAGCTGCTAATGTGTAATCATAAAAGGACTTGGCGCTCCGTATTTAAATCCAAGTGCCATTCATGCAAAGCCAACAGCACCATGCATTTCTGCATTGTGTCCATCTCTCACAGCCCAGCACCATTAACATCAGAAGCTTTTTGACAAGTAAAGATTATTTGTATACCACATACAGTGTCTCCACAGGGTTTGTAGGTCCACATAAGCAACAGTTACCCACCCAGCTCATGCTCTCAAAGAAAACAGGGACAACTCCCCAAAACCCTGGACGCATGAGGACAATGAGAAAGTAAGCAATTAAAGAGACTCCCTTCCACACATGCCTGAGGATGCAATCAGTGCTATAGTTAACCCTTTCAGAAGCCCCTATTGATGTCTGTTCAGCCTGACAATATAACAACATTGATTTTTGACTTTTAACTTGAGCCAGTTCAAAATATAGAAGTTAATGAAGTTCAATCACAAATATGGTTTATTTATGGCAGCAAATGGATGAAAAATACTCACTTGTATTATATCCAATACAAAGGCTCATTGAGTCATTTGAAAACATCTTCAGTTAATTAAAGAAAATGTGAACAAACTCATGCCATGATATTTTTAAGTGTGATTGATAATTTTAAAGATTTTTTTCATAGGATTTTAGATTGATGCCCAACTGAGCAAAAAAAAACCAGTACATTAGCAGCTTCATCCTTCATAGTATCCATGAATCGGTTAATTAAGTGTTCAGCCACAGGTCATGACCTTTGGCTCTCTAGACATTTTTAGGCCCCCCTTCCCCCATAGAGATGGGACTAGTGCAAATCTAGTTCAGGCACCCTGTTACTTCAGTTAGATTCAATTAGAGCTTGAGTAGGCACATTTATTTTGATATCATTGGGCTTCCACTTCAACACCTCCTCTTGGCTTTATCTAGCCCATGATGGTAGACTTAGACCAATCATAGGTCATTTCTGAAAGACGGCGTTCCTATAGGCTGTGCAGCTGTGCATGCACATTTCTTTAGATGGTGAATGTTTGATTCAGTGGCATAGAATCCTGCCGAGAAAAGTTGCTGTTCCAACACTGGCCACTACTGCCTACACTGCAAGGACAAAAATAAAGTCTAAGAGAGAGTCTGACAATAACTGAAAGATAACATGTTGATACTGACAAAGTGTTTTGGAAATGTACACAAAAGATTGCCTAAAGTTTCCCGGAGCTAAAGGCTCACAGCTGTGGCTTCAAGTTCACATTTATGAAGCTAACAAAAGCTACAGCTAATGAACCATAAACAGTGTTTCCTCTGCCTCATGCCCCTGCTGCTGCAGACCAGCTCACCAGGAAAAGAGCGGGCAGCAGGTCTGAAGACAGGCCCGCTGTCAGTGGCCACAGCAAACTGGATCAGACAGCGCAAACCCCACCTCTGGGGACTCCCTGCTGGATCAGAAAACTTTCTGTTGCTGCCATTACACAAGTTACACCTTGCATTGTAGATAACGTTGTTGAATTATACAAATGACTTTTTGTCTGTGGTTAAAATGTATTTTTTTTTACCTTCATTTATACAATATTAGTAGTAATCAATAGTCAGTCCAACCGTCTAGCAAAGACAAAGCAAAACATTCTTCAGCTGAGCCAACATACAGACACACATCTGTGTGAGGAAGCGACAGTCATGACACCCTGACAAAGTATGATTGCCTGAATATTGGCAGTTAATATCATGAACTTTTTCTGTCAACCTGCTTCTCGCAGTAACATTGCAAATCTCTGCTTTTGTTCTTGTGCCTGTAATGTAAAAGTGCATTAAAATGCATGGTGCATCTGCCATAAATACATATCAATGACAAATGCCAGCCCGGTAGATTAGTGTGCAGTTTTGATCGCTGTCAAACCCATTCTCTATCAGCTGGAGCAGAAGCTATAAATGAGGCTCATTGTTTTGGGCTTAGGTCAGAATATGAATTCTGCATAATGTGTACACACTAGAGAAGAAATCTCCCATAATCTTCACCTCGAGTTAATTACTGCAGACAAACATTATGGATCGCCAGAGACTCTTATCACTGACTGCTTGAATACAGAGGAGATTTGCCCCACATCTGATATGATTTTAAACTCTAAGTAATCTTTGCAACAAAACAATCTGTTTGCCCTATTGTCAAATTTATCCCTTTTTCCATGAGCCCATCTGAAGGAGATGGATGTACATTCTCACTAATTACAGCAATTATTACTCAGTGATGATATAACAAGCTCTCAAACAATTACCCCTTTTCCCCTTCCTCTCTCCGTCTCTTCCTCCCACACAGTCTCAGTAGAAGTATTTCACTGCGCAAATATATGTTTGCCATTTATTCCAGCTCATAAGGAAAAACTACAAGCATATCATTCATTATAGTGCACGCCAACATAGAAACTAAACAAGACCAGCGCCAGGGAGCCAACTTACATCCTGCTGAGCACAAGATGTTGGGATGGTGACACTCTCTATTATGCCAAATTTACAAGACTGCTGACTAAACCTCTGCTTGTGCCTTACATACACAGAAAAAAATAATATACTGCCTGAAGTGCAGAGAGGCATCCACCTCTAACACACTGCAGGACTCTACTGTCACTGCAGAGGCAGCATTCAATAAACTAGTATTCGTATTCCTGATTTAACAAGGCATGTTTACTAAAAATACATCCCTATTCACAGCAATAGCTATGGGGGAAGTTATAGGCTATGTGTACCCACACTCACAGCTGGAAGCTACAGAGTACAAACACTACAGCCTTGTCTTGTTGGCCTCAGAGCAGATCTACTGCTGCAGTCTCTCCATGCCTTGTTTAATGCCCTGCTCAGGGGCATTTCAGCTATGGTGGATGACAGAGGTGAGATCACTCCTCTATCAGCTTCCTGACTAGATTTGCTGCTGCTGAAGCATCAGCATTTCTTAGCACAAGCTTGTTCTTTACCGCTGACCACTGCTGCGCCATGCGTGGCTGAACACAGCTTCTTCCTACTGATAGATACTTTGACTTTTTCACACAACTTGTTCTAAATATGCAGCATCATCCATTACATTTGGAACGAAAAGAGATGTTTGGAAAACAATATTCAAGAAGTGATTCCTCTCTAGGAATATTTGGACTCTCATCAAAGTGCTCTCCTTCAGTTAGTTTCTGTTTCCAGCCAGCATTCTGTGTGCCACATGGCAGAGGCTGCTGAGGGCCTGTGGGGGAGTAAAAAGTGAGTACAATGGACAAAGGCATGTGTGGCACCTCACATCCATTTCTTCTCTTCCTCGCAGCTATTATTGTATGAAAGTGCTGTCGACAGCTTTTGCACTGCACCATGCATTCTCAAACAATAGGAAACTTACCTGCCTTTTGCACATGGAAACGATGCCTGCAACATAAAATAAAAGATCCATATTCGCAGAGATAAGGGCTATAGCAAGGATAAGGAAAGAAAAACTCAAAACTCACTTTTATATTTCAGAAATTTGGTACACAATGTGTTATTATGACCCATAGATGTCTTCAAGCACTTTGTTTTGGGAGATATTTTTTAGAAATGGACATCATTTTTGACCTCATTGTACAGTAGTGCTGGGACCCTGCATTAGCAGGTCCAGTCTTGTGATTGGTAATTGCATCTTCATGAGAGGCGCATCATATTAAAAAGGGATCATTTTTGCATGACAGGGTTGGGGGTCTGATAATTAACTTAGACATCATGTGGGCTATCTGACATAATAGAGACATTAACATTAGTTAAATACAACTGTGAACCTCTTTGTTGGTTAGTGGGTGAATGTGTGGCTAATTAACTGCAGTAAACTATGATAGTTAACATTAGTGATGGTCGCTTGATAAGCACTCCTAAATCAGCCTGTTTCTACCAAGGTTTGTTTCTGCTTCATGCAGTTACTGATACTTTTTAGCTAAACATTATTTATGTACACAATTACAGTTCCAGCACAAAATTATATTAACATTATCTTTTCATGCACGTCCTGACTGGAATGAAGTGTTTGTATAAGGCCCCCAGGAAGTGCGCTGGGCTTTGAAGCCAATTTCCGTAGTGGCCAAACCGTGGTACTGCAATGCCCACTGATGCCCTGTGGCCCATAAAGGCCTTTTCCTATCGACTTGCATTGGGAAAGACTCTTCTGTAAATCAGTGGATAATTTTTTGAGCCCCCCCCCAAAATGACTCATGTCACTGTCAGGATTCGATCCATTTAGTCAGATAACATTTTGAAAGTCTGCGGCTCACGTGATACAATGTTTCATCCCCATTCAAGTTAACAAAATGCTAAACTGGAAGTTACTTGTTCAGATGACCACGCTTAGCAGCATTAAGTGTCTTGTGCGCATGCTCCACAGGCTGCGCATGGCAGAAATGGTGCCAATTATCTCCAGATCATCCAGGTAATATACGCAGCAGCTGAACCATTTTGGCTTCATGTGCCACTGAGTAACTCTCATAGGAATGAATGGGACCCTGCATTTAATGCTGTATCTAGTTCTCTTAATAGATCCATTGTTTGTATTGGTACGATGTTACCATTACAAGTTTTTCACCAATAACTGATGGTAACACGTAATGGTTCCTAACCTTTGGCAAGCTAATGAGTGCAGTATGCTCATAATGTATGGGTTATTCACTAGCTAATCCATGAAATGTATGTAAACTAGCTAGCGTTCAAGCGTTAGATTAGCATAACATTGTGACAAAAATTAACATATTTGTGACACTATCACTCAGACTCACAATCATATACATTTGAAAGTAATGAAACAGAGAAACGGTACAGGGTTTGACATTGATTGTACCTATATATTAGGTATTATACACTATAATACTAAAACCAGCAGCAATAATAATGTCAATTTTTAAGTTCATTCATAGTAATGATTACATTTGCTTCGCATTATTTAACATGCTGGTCCATTGGTTTTGGTTTTATACTTTATATTGGTATTTTATTCCTTTTTTAAGTATTGGGTAGGATGTGACCCTACCCCACCCCCAATATATATGCCTGTTTTGCTTGGTAGATGTCTTAAATGACAAGTGATTCAATAAATGTTGATCGTATGCACATTCTGACAGATTCCATTAGTATTTGAAATGTGTTTGGGAATAACATCAAACTGAAATGGACTAAAACTGAGGGCATGGGAGTTCACTAAGAAACAGGTTATTCACTTGTTAATGAGGACATGCTCGCCATCAAACCTCCTCTTGTTACACTGAAAGTCAAGACAAGATCATTTTCCTAAACTAACTTCATAAAATAAAATAGTTTTCTTTATTTCTTGTCATAATTCTCTCATTCTACTTTCCTAATAGAAAGCACAAGTTGTGGATTTAGTGGGTACAGCTGTACTGGGTCTTTGAACCCAGATGGATGGACACAGCTTTATTCATCCTCTTGTCCCTGGTTTACATTGCAGCTGAGATTGTAAAGGATTAAAAGATTTGCCATGTGGCCTTCTCTCTTCTTTCAAGGTTTGTGTATCGTGTTGCAGACTCTCCTGAGTTTCTAGTGTTGGCACAAAGATAATTTAATTTCCAGCATCTTCATTTAATTAAATAAAAACTTGCCGCCGGTATGTTTACGTTTAAACAAATATAGCGTAATAGTAAACTGGACGCTATAATGCATTTTATATGGTCATTGAATGCCAAGATGTAAACTGCTGTCTGAGGCCTTGAGATTCACCTCCAGCCTAATCACACCATCAGTGTTTTCCCCCCTGTGCAAATGTGCCTGTTGATGGGCTGTCTAATGTGAGAGCTGTGGCCAGGCCTGGAAGAAGTCATCCACTCGCCTCATTTGGTCGCTTCATTGCACTCTGGGAAATATTTCATGAGGTCTAAGTGACTAAAACACACAGTGAGCATTTTTTATCAGATCTTTACATTTTAATATGGTTGAGATATTTAAAAGTTTAAAGTTGGGGGAGAAGAAACGTGCTTTCTTGCTTGGAGCCTTATTTTGTGTCCAGTATAGATTCTGAAAGACAAAATCATGATCAAACACTAATGAGGTCAATGATAATGATTTTTATAACGAGACCTTATTAATCTTTTGTTTGTGCATAATCTGTTTTATTTTATGGGGAAAAAAACGAGGCAATAACTGCAACTGAGCTCTGCAACAAAATAGCTGATTTATGCAAATGACAGACTTTTTACTGTTTTGTTTTGTATTTTATGTTATTAAGAAAGTTGCCAATTCACAGGCAATAAAAAAAGAAAAAAATACAGCACAACATATACTGTGTTACAGTCTTACTGACATCGTTATTGGCTTTCTGTGGTTTAAATACATCATTTTGGTTTGGTACAATTTGCCATGATAATGATGTATTTACCAAAGTAATTGCTGTGTTGCATGAACATGGCTACATCACTAAAACAAAGTGTGATGGGGCAACTTGTCATTCAGATGATCCGCCAGGTTCTTAACAAGCCAGTGGACCAGCCACTTTATCTAAACCACTTGATTTGGAGGTAAAATCAAAAATGAGTGACTCATTTTTTGGCAATTTAAGGAAAACTATGCAGACACAACTCAGAGAATCATCCAAGTACGATTTCATGCACTCTTGATCTTGACACATGGGTAAATTATCCAGCTATTGACTTTGTCATGAAAACACATTTGTGACTTTCTTTTCCATTTCAGTCACATTGACACTGAAACACATTTTGAGTTTTATACACTGTTTGAAAGAGAATATGCTACAATTTCTAATGATAACTGTCGTGTTGATGTGCTCAAAATATTAAGCATAATACATCACATTACATGGTCACTGTACCAAACCATGATTTTGAGATAAAACACCTTCAGAGTATTTGTAGTGTGATGGCTGCAAAGATACATGACAGAGCCCACTGGCTTTTCAAAACTGCAGTGCATGCTGTACCCTGAGGTGAAAAATACACAGAAAAGGTTGGGGACACTTTTATTTTGTAGTCAGCAAGGTAACTATAACAAGTATACCCAACAGCACAGCATATAAAGATGAGAAAATATTGTATTGTCGGTAGAACTGTGGTCCGTTTGACAAACAAAGTTAGCATACAATACGTATGGACTTCGTATGACAATATTATCAACTGGGATACATCTTATGGAAACCCTTTCGATTTCTTTTGTTCAAACCATCACAAACAAAGAAATATATAGTTAACTGAATGGCTACATATCAAGACTTTATGACCACTTCAAAGGGAGGGAGTTGCCTTTTTATTTTTTCATCTCTCTTGTTTATTACACGGGTAAATCTGAATGTTGCTCATGGTTTCTATAAATTGAACTGAGCAATTAAATTGTGGTTCACCTCACAGCTAACAATGTGTAGCATATCCACATTGAAATAAGATTGAACATTTTACATTGTATTTTGATGCCAAAGCTAAGCTGCTTAGAACTAGCTCAAGCAGGATGTAGAAGGTTTTAATTTTCTGAAAGCCAAGACTTTCTTAATTTGAAATCAGTTGAAAACGTGCTGTGCTAGACCCTGCCTTGTTAGTACAATGTTGAGCCTTTCATCTATAATTTCAGGGGGACATACTGTAGAAAGAGGGAGGTTTAGGAGTGCAGTTATGAAGTGTTCTCTGCTAGCATGTCATCAGGCTTTTACAAGCTTCAAAGTTATATTTATCACATTTGGTAAAAGTATTTTCATATCCAGATAGTCAAGTCTTCATTTAAAATTGACCAAAAATCAAGATGTAGACATAGATCCACATTTATCTACTTTGTGACATCCAACTGATTTTGATGGAGCACCCCACATTTGTCTAAGGTCATACTGTAATTTGAATAATGTAACACAAATAAACTGTATATTTACTGTATATTTCCACGTAAAAGTGACCATGCAGCCATTTTGCTAATGTCAGAAAACATGAGCAAACTATGACCCATCCCCCCAGTTGTGGGAGAGGGCAGAAAATGGTCAAGCCAATCAGACGCCTCCCTTCAGTCTGCATGACATGACGCAGTCTGGTGCATGCTCCAGGATACGACTGTTTACGTCACATATGACATCAATGAATTCACTGAGTCTGTGTTGGATTTAATTTGTAAGACAGAAGCAACATAATCATTCCACAACCAGAGACCAGAACCATCTGAGCTGCCATAAACACACACACTGCAGCCAGTCTGGAAACACTGACAATTCTAAAGCAGCAGCCTACACAATGTAAGAGGAGGGAAATGGGACAAAATTGCAGTGCACAAGTTGAAGGAGTTGACAGGATCGCATTTCACTGGAGTTGTACCTTGTATGATTAAATGTATAGGGGTGTCACTGTATGTCCATATTGATGATAACCGTGATATTTAAAAGTGAAATATTGATAAAGTGTTAATAACACACATATGATGATATCAAATAAATAATCCAACACCTCCAACATCCGTTTCTTTCTGTTCTCACTTTGTCTCCCTCTCTCAACACCATCTGGTTGCCTTTTCATTATCCATTAAGTGTAATTGCTCTTTTTATACACTTTTATACAGTTACGGTTACAGACCTGCTCTCTCCCTACTACATTTTAAGTGTAATTTATTTTCCAAAAAGAGACAAGATGCATAATACACAAAGTCAAAGATGATTTTGACTGATAGCATTATTATCATTATTATTATTATTTTAAATTTTCCCTACCTATCGCAGTAATATTGCAATCATGTATGACTTGAACCACAATAAACACATGGTGAATTAATTATATGTGACAAATAACCCTCTACGGTACATCTTGTCTTAGGTAACATACCTACTTTTGACTGTTTACAGACACACAATACATCCTCAATTGATTTGCAATACAAAAGTAACAAAAGAGCCAGGGCTTTAAGGAAACCATTTGCACTGTTTTTGTGTAACATGACTTTCTGAAGGACATGGTGAGTCTCTTTTTTAGGGCCTTCCTCACATCTCTTGCCACAAAAATGGTCTGAAGACAAATTTTCTGTCATTTTAAAACCTCAAAAAAAAAAATGGATTCACAATAATAATAGATGAGTAAAGTTTAATTTTTAATTGTTTTATGAACTTCATTCAATAACGAATGAATAGAAAATTAGTAAAATGCAAATGGTGCCTTAACGCAACATGGTCTCGGACTAATACAATGTAGTCTACTACAAGGGTGTGCTTTGTGAGTCCTCTCTGCAGAGCATACTGTATGCTTGTGTTCTACACACATTTTTCTTCCATTTACAAAATGAATTAGTGCTGCACGATTTGATAAAAATGTGCGATTGCAGTTATGGTGGACAATATTGCGATTTGCAATTGCCATTTCAATATGGTTTTTTAAAAAAATGGTATCATGAGTCTTTTTGCTTGATTCAGTGTTTCCCCTACATTATATTAGGGGGGCACTGACCTGACCTGACATAATTATTGTTAATGGACAGACAGTGTGTAACAGACTGAGCACAGTCAAACATGCAGCTCACACAGCAGCGCAGCACCGCACTGTACCTGCAGCGGAACGAACCTGTGTTGCCTTCAGGCGTTGTCACGTAAATGACAAATTCCAACACGCCGTAGCACAACAAAGCAGCATGTCAAGTGGGCCGAAACTGAGCAAAATTGCTCAATTGTTGTCATTTGTTATTATAGGCCTCTAGTTTGTTATGGAGTCCGTCATTTCCCTGTGACACTTACAAATGTTTGCGTAACTGCTTGGATGTTGTTTTGTGATTCTCTGGAGGCTTTCAGTTGTCTCTTTGTCGTTAAAGTTACACGGCTTTTCTTTTCTCTGTGCTGTCTCAAGTGCTGATGTAGTCTTGCCACCATACAATCAGAGATATCCGCCTTCTGATAGTCTGGAGACACTCCTTTCTAAAGGGTGTTTAACACACCAGAGAAAACGGCCGGCAACAACGCAACGCCTCTTGCATTTTTTAAAAGAACACGCCCTCCTGGAAATGTGCGCTCCCCCTTTTCTCGTCCGCAAGGACACAAACACACAGAGAGCTTGGGTACGTCCCAAGTCCCTTAAAATTACTGCTAACCACCTAACCTAGCCACCTAGTAATCTGTATGACACAATGAGACAGAAAGAGAGAGAGAGAGAGAGAGAAAAAGAGAGATGCAGGACAGACGGTAATGACAGCTTACAACAACATTAATGAAAGTAATAATATTAATTAATATTAATATTAATAATGTTACCTATAGACTATTAAACATTATTCCTATCACATGACATGCAGGACAATTAATGATGGGCAAATGTGTGTGTCTGTGTGTGTGTCTGTGTGTGTGTGTTATGGCTGTGAAGCGTGGACCCTGTATCGCAGTCACATCCATCAGCTGGAGAACTTCCACATCAAATGTCTCCAGCGCATCCTTGGACTAACTTAGCATGACTGAGTACCACACACGGAAGTCCTGAAGAGAACTGGTATCAGGAGCATGGAGGCCACTTTTCTTCAATACCAACTGCGGTGGGTTGGCCACACCATCAGGATGACAGAGGACAGACTTCCACAGCAACTGCTGTATGGTCAGTTACGCCATGGTCAGCGATCTGCAGGAGGTCAAAAATATATAGATATAAGGACCAGCTCAAAACAATGCTTAAGAAGTGTGGGATACAGTACACACAACTGGAAAGCACTGCCACGGACCGTCCTGTCTGGAGGAGACTTTGCCAAGCTGGCATTCAGCACCTGGAAGAGGAGAGGAGTGAGGCGAAGGAAAGGAGGAGCCAGGGGAGGAAGATGGTCATTCCAGCCAAGGCAACAACAATTACTGACTTCATATGCCCTCACTTTAATAGACCTTGTGGCTCACACATTGGACTTCATAGTCACCTCAGAACTCACCAAAAGAAGAAATAGAATGTCATCATCAGATACGATGGACTACCATAAGCAAGTGTGTGTGTGTGTGTGTGTGTGTGTGTGTGTGTGTGTGTGTGTGTGTTTTATCTCTGTAGTTCTCAAAAACAGAGATTGGTTAGCCATAAAGTTCTACATTAAGAATGGAATCACAGCTCTCAAGAACAAAGTTTAAAATGATCATTCAGTGTCAGCAACACGTTCAATTGTTTCCTTCATACATTGCTTTGTTTGCAATGCTACAACATTTGGATACTGTTCAGTGTTCTGCTAGATGAATTATTGTTGTGCAACAATAGGATGCTTTTTTTTGTAAAGGCCGTAGGGCTTGGTAATGTTTGAAAGTTTTGATACTAGCACTAATATATCTCTCTTACCTCACCCAGTCTCCTGTTCTGGAGATATCTTACAACTTATATAGTTTCACCTCATCTTGTCCTGCCTCATGTCATCTCCTGTAACCTCACAAGGGGTTTGACAGAGCAGTCAACGATCAAAATCACTACTTGACTCTGTGAGTCCTTGCATTGGTTGTTCATTTATGGTTTTAACAGAATATATTCTGTTATCCCTTCAAAAAAGCAGCCACATTATCTCCAGCTCAGATAAGCTTGCTGGAGGTTTAGTCCAGTCAGATCACAGCTCATTTAAGACTCTCAGAGCTAATCAAGGACACCATTACCTACCTGCAGGTTGGTCCTGCAGTTTATCATTGTTATTGGGTGAAAAAGGTCATGTTATCTAAAAGGTGTTGGCTAGTCAATTCCTTTTTTTGGATAAGTCTGTGACTACAAAAATGCTGTAGTTATGAATGCCCTAAACCGTACTATATCTACTTTTATCTCCTCTCTTCTTATTTGATCATCACTGTCTCATCTCTCATCTCTTCATTTATTTTGTCTAATTTCACTTCATTTTCTCTCATCTCTCATTTTATGTATTTTTTTAAGATATCTTATTTCATCTCATCTTGCACCTCAACGCCTTTAATTTTCCTCTCGTATCTTATTTCATAGTATCACAATTATTCTCCCCTTCTCTTATCTCCTCAAGGTAAGAGAGTCCAGTGTGTTGGGTTTCTTCCTTGTTTTTTTTTGTTTGTTTGTTTGTTTTGTTTTGTTTTTGTCCGACCTATGTTGTTTTATTTTTGTTTGATTCTTTTGATAATTGAATAATTGCACAAAAAGTTCTGTGCATTTAACATTTTAATAAATGTTCAAAACTCATCCAACAAAGTTTCTCATGTGGAGCAACATCTGTTATATTTAGCTAACAAAATGAAAAGTCATAATGACAAGACAGTGAAACTTGTCAGTCAAAGATGTTTAACCTGAATGTGTGTTAAATGGTACCAAGGAATGAAGAAAAACCAGACAGTGTGTATACTGACCTCACTTATATCTAGATACCTGACAGTGACTTGTCACTAAAAACCTGACAAGTCCCCAGGAGTCTGGTTCTAGTCCGATGAGGGAACTTTGTCTGATTGATAATTTGAAGTGACATCTGTGTTTATATCCACTCCAGGATCCTGCCTGATTTTTTTTAGTGCCGTATAACCTTCAGAAAGGGTGGTCCCCACGATGCATAGTCTGGTCTTGGGTCCTTACAGTGTGACAAAGATAAGGGTGTGTGTGTGTGTGTGTGTGTGTGTTATATCAACACGTGTGGTTCTGGACATGAGCAGGGGCCTGTATCACGAAGCAGGATTAATGTCTTAGCGAGGTAACTTCAGGGTTAACCCTGGGTTTTTGGTCTCACGAAGCCAGTTCAGTTCTTATCGGGATAGATCACCATGCTAACTTACTCTGAACGGCTATCGTGCTCCGGAGAAGGGTTAGGTTAAGGGTTCAATCTGATCCTATAAAAAGCACCACCCACTGGCCAATCAGCTGTTCAGAAAAAAATGACGCCGCTGACAGAAATGCAGCCCAGTCATGACAGGAAGTTTAATTAATTTGACTGATTTTGTTTTGAAAGTTTATTTTGAACATTGAACATTTGAAAAAAGAAAAGAAAGCAGCAACAACAGACAATGAAAAGATCGTTCAAAAAGGAGTGGAAAGAAGTCAAAATTTCCTCCCACACCTTCATAAGAAAGAAACTGATAGTTTGCGGACACTTAATAGCACCATTAATTAGTGCCAACATTTTGTTTTGTTGGAGGAAATGATCCCTGTTAAAGATAATGGGCCTAACTGACAGCTTTGCTGCTGGAAATGTGGAAAGTAGCCTATCATGTCTACACTTCATGGTGTTTGAGGGATTTTCCTTTTTGTTTTTTAAAGCGGGGGACTAGGTATATTTTTGCGCAGCTGTTAATTTCTAACACAGCTCAATATCAGGATGATTTTATTCAGACTATCAATTTGGTGTTGATATGATTTAATTGTGGTGTCAGCTTTAAGCTTTATTGTAGCATATATAACGTTATGACAATGAAGACCAGTTTATCAGACGCAATGATGTTAGACGATAATTGTACTACATGCGATGCATCTGCGCAGCATTGATTTCATGGGATTCAAGGGTGTGATCAGTGTCAGATGTACAGGTACAGGTACTGTAGCTACTTGAACCAGTGATGAGTAATTTAACCTACACATAATTTTATTTGCTACCTTGTTTTGTCTTGATTTTTCACTCTCTCCTCCTCTATTCCTTCTTTCTCTATTATGTGATTTCATTGATGTTTTGACAGGGGAATTTCTTTGATAAGCTTTTAGTGGCTTCTAACCTCTCCGGCACTTTTCTTTTTTTAATCTTGTAAATTTTATACTGCCTGTTTTTAACATTATGTGCAAATAAACTAATCTAAACTAAAACTAAACATCATTCATCCCATTGTGCGTTGCCACGCATGTTTCCTCCTCCTGCAGCTGCCACAGTGTTGGCCTTTTCTGTAATGTTGCTTTTCTCCTCCTCATATTTTGGTAGAATTAATCTCTGATCCTCACGAGAAATACTTTTTTTCCCCTCACATACGGCGCTCTGTGAGGACACTCAGTGACGCTGCGCTTCTCTCGTGATTGGTCCACTGCGTGCGAGTTCACGGCTCTTGATAAAGCAACCCTGGGTTGAGTTACCGAGTTGATATCCAGCGTCGTGATACTGATTAATCTGATTGCTATTGTTAGGGTCAGTCAACCCAGGATAGGTTGATCTCGCTTTGTGATAAAGGTCCCAGCTGCACATTTAATAGCCACACATCACTGAAAGTCCGCTGAACAACGCAACGGGGTGTGAATGAAATAAACTTAATTACAACATGACAGAAACATAACGAAATATCATTAATGTTACTCTCCGCCATCTCGTTCAAATGAGCCAGATGTAGGGGGCGTTTATTTATACGTCAGGGCCTCAAGCTGAAAAAGACTTTCTGTCACGAACCTCTCATGTTACCTTACTCATCACACCTAACAGATCCCTCCTAACGCCTAACGCTAAATCATTACTGGCAGGAATAAGAGACATGAGACAGCCTTAAAGATGGCGGACCTCGAACGACTTCTGGTTCTAAGGAGTTAGGAGTTAGCAGTGTAAAATTAAGAGACTTGGGACGTACCCCTTGAAAATGGATGCCGAGAGATTTAACTCCGTTTTATCAAATGTGTGCTCAGTCCACAAGATTGTGGAAATGAAGGACTTACAGCGACTTTGTTTAAAACTTTTAATACAGTCAGACTATATTTACAAGCACAAGAGTTCAGCGAGCCACCGAAAGACCGCCCTGCGGATTTACGATTGGTTCTGCAACGTAGGGAGTTTTTTAAACTCTGAAATTGTATCCGCACATCTAAACACAAAATCAGGGAGAAAGTCGTCAGTCTTTAGTTAAGCAAAGCGTCTAAAGACTGACTTGTGAGTCTAGTGCTGATGTAGACTGGTCATGTTGCTGCAGGACGTGGCGACTTTAACTTTTAAAGTTTTACACAGCACGTCTTTCTGTTCAACGTCACTGTACCTGAATCCAAAGTATCAAGATGTTGCGCTTTATTCGCCACCAACTCAGCTTGTTTATGGTCATGCTCATGCTCTTCTTCAGCGTCTGTGTTGGTCACTGCTGCATGCCGGGTGGTCACCTGACCATACGTGCTGCACACACCAGAATAGCTTGTGGGCGTGATATCAACAAAGTCCACACACTACAGGAGACGTAGTCACATTCACAGGCACACACCTTAACATTTATTTACATTAAATTGCAAATGGCAGCCCTTTATGCGGTTGTGTAATCGCACAGCCTGACATCGTGATTGCGATTAGATTAATCATGCAGCACTAAAATGAATGTAATATTATTCTACGATTCTTCAAAGAAGAAGAGGGTAAAAATAGCACTCTAAGTTGATGTTAGTGATCATGAATTAGAATTTAGTTTTGAAGACTATGAGCTGCTAGCAATCCAGCAGCAATACAACAAATGGTGGCAACATACAGTATGTCAAGAGAGACAAACACCAGGACACTGAAACACTAAATTGTTTTGAAGACGGTTATGATAGTTTGGTTTGATAAATTGTTTATGTAAAGTTAAGCTTAGAGTGCAAACACCCTTTAAAGCGTTCACTCCTATGGGCTGTTCCACGGTGGTACAATGCTGTCTGAAGGAAATGTTCAGGCAAATAAACTCATGAAGAGAGTTGATTTGTATGTTTTTTTCAGTTTCAGGTGGCATGAATTTTAAACTTAAAGGTTTTTGAATATTTTAGTATTGTATTCAATTGTATTAAGATAAACTCATGCTTATTTGTCCTATGTGGCTGCTTTCAGGAAATATACCCTAAAGTGTACCCACAAAAAACATTTCTTGACTTTTGTTTTCAATGTCTACTGTCTCATGTCTATTTTATGACAAAACACAACAACAAAAACATTTCAAACATTTTTTTTTACCAACTGACATCATACTGCGATTGACTGATTGGCAGGACACAATAATCTACTCAAAGATAAATACATTTTTAACTAGCTTTTTTACTAGAGCATTTTCCTCTTTTTTGAAGATTTTTAGGATTCGCACTCCATAACCAATTTAAATAAAACTCAACTTGTTTAAATTCCTGCCATTTCAATGGATTTAGCACCTTAAAGGCCCACCTTAGCCTAATGAATCCTTCTATTTGCTGCTCTGTATGCATCCCCCTCTCCTAACACCTGAATTTCCCCTCTGGGGATCAATAAAGGCTTATCTTATTTTACAAATGACTTTTTTGTCATACTGTATCTAAATGTAATTGCGTGGATTGAGTTGAGTGGCAATGCTTTTTGTGTTAATTTATTTTTTGTTTTTTGGGTCAAGAAAGTGCAAAGTTTGTGTGCCACACTCACAGTGTGGGAAGGAGGTTGGAGATGTGGGCGTACAAAACACATGACTTTTGTACTAGAGACAGGGGTTTGCATCCTGACTCCTACATGGGGCTGGGGTTAGGAGAGTCACCTTTGACTTCAGCATCACAATATTTGCGTAGTCTTTACTAAGTGCTGTTAGTGCCTCAATATAACCTGAAAACATCATGCTTTGGTTGTTAAAAGCAAATATTTTATTCAATTTGTTGTTGAATATTTTACGCTCTGTATCAACCTTTTTGTAATTTAGCAGATACAGATTATTAAAAATGTCATCATTTCCTCATTCTGTTCATATAAATTTGTAATTCATCATTATGTTTCTCTGTTCCATGTACAGTATAATGGCCTAATTTCCATGGATGCTATTTGCAGCCTCTTACGGAATAAGGCTCAGTGACAGACTTCTTGTTGGTAAGCATAAGGTTTGACATTTAGCAACTCCAAACCTGTGTGCTGTCAACGTTACATCACATTAATTCCATCTTGAGGTGACAGGGGTTACTCACTTAAGCTCTGGCTTGATGACCCAATCCGCCAACCTTGTCACCTTGGGAGCTGCCCTTTGGCGAAAAAAAAAAAAGCATGGACGTGCCCTATCATAGACTGCAGCAATGGCTAAAAGCAGCACCTGGACTCTGTAAGGCAAGAAGTCTGCAAAATATAATACAATGCATTGTACTGCACAATGGCACTCTCCACAGTGGGACTCACATGCCAATTTACCCAGCAAATATGGAATGAATTCATGTGCATCAGCAGCTCATCATGCATTGCTAAATACGGTTCTGTATATGAAATGAAAAAGTCAGTAAAGTTTTTTTTTTTTTTTTTTTTTCCATCGGTACCAGAATAAAGAGGAGGACCCATGGGCCCTTCACATTTAAGTGGCAATCACGCTGCTTGGGTGAAGCGTTAAAGCAAACCACTGATCACCGGCTGATCTCACCCTTGATCTTACCAAAATGACTCTTAGTCCTATTATGGATCTGCTGCCAGGATCACAGGCTGTGCCTGAATGGAAATGACAGGGACATAAAATCAGGCTATAATCTGTTTATTGCTGAAGGAACAGCTATGAGGACAGCTGCTCTCTACATGTTTTAACTAAAGACTATATGCTAATTTGTGATTCGTGAGGAACTCAAGCTCAGATATTGAGATACACAGAACAATTATACATAAAGTTTAACAGACTAGAAAAGTGAACAAAAGTTAGCTCTAGGAGACTAAAGGAAAAGAACATTTTTTTGCAAGAGAGTGGAGCCATTGGAGAGCACTGTAGCTGTTAGATGTCTGTCAGCTGATTTATATTTATTAGTTTCTCTTTTTGTCTCTCTCAATTAACTCCCAAGCTGAAAAGGTCACTGTGTTCAAGGAGCTAGTGCATTTATCCACAGCTGTCATCAAGTTTTTTTGTCTCAGACTTCCACGCGGCATCACTGGAGCATTTGTTTCTTGTCACATTTTAGCGACTTGACTCCAGGCCTCTGTTAAAATCACTAAGATCTCTCCCCTAGGCATTGGTAGCCAAAATAATGTACTAATTGCCCCACATTATGACCCTTTTGGCAGCTTAATTTTCTCAAGGCAACATCTGTGGTGGAGAGCATGTACCGTCTCCAACTCCCTTCACTTGTTTCCAGTATTTTGGCAGTGGGCTGGTATGTGGCATTATCATAATTCTGGTCAATTCTCATATGTCTTCACCAATAACCATCTGTGTCACTGCACTCTTTCTGTCTGCCTCAGTGTCCTGTTCCATTACGGGTTTTTACTTTTTAGGCTGAACATAACAAGTATTATAAATGACTCAGTTTTAACAAGTTTTTTAAAGTGCAGCAGCTGACTCCTCAGCCTTCTGTATTTTTAAACACCCCTCCAAATTGGTTATATGGGTATCATCACATTTTGTAATGTTTCATTCAAATGGATAACATTCCAGTTCCAGGAACAGCAAATTATTAAATGCTGGCTAGCTAGATCTCTGCTCAAATCACCTCTGTCAAATGTGTGAACTTTGACTGTTATCTTTTTATTATTGGAAATCTTAAATATTTAACATTTTACAATATGCAAATAGTGTTCACTTGAATGATTTGAAAAGATTTCATGGATACAAGATGCTGCCATCATCACCTGAAGTTCAATCTTAGTTTACTGTGTGAACATCACACTTCTATAAGTTGCACACCATGGTGATTGGCTTCCATAGTAGTTGTGATGTCACATAATCATCTTGTATGTGAACGTGTTAACTTAAATTAAATGTGAGCACAGGAACATTTTCCCTTTTAACAGCTGGAAAAAGCCTCATGTTAGACTCAACACATACATCTGCACTGTGCACAGTGAAGCTCCAAAACAAGTTTAACCAAAAGAAATACACATTTTGAATGGAGGGAGACATTTAAAGATAAGGCTGACATTTGTTTAAACATTTAATGTCAAGAAATCCCATTAAAAGACCAAAAACAATGTGTTTGTCCATCTGTTCTCAGCTCCACTTCCCTGTCTGTTGCTCTCAGCCCCAAGCCCATTGGTTTCCATATATACACAGACTTACATCAAAAAGAAGAGGCTAAATGATTTCCAAAAACAGCTGGGCACTGTAGTTTTTAGCAAATATCACTCAAGCCGAAATAAATACTGCATTAGTTTGGGACTATTTTAAGCTGTGAATTAATACACACTTTGGGCGCTAGTAATAAAAAGAGTCCCTATTTGTCATAATGACAAGCAGCAGATGACATTGCTGTTTTTAAGAGGCTGTGGGGCACTCAGCTTTGAAGGTAGCACAAAGGTAGTGGTATCTTGTGAAACTAGAGAAGCTAAGGCATCAATTGCTACCAACTGTGTATGCATAGGCTATTGTGAAAGGGGGTGGAATAATGCTCCAATGTTTGGCTAAATTTTGGCGAGGGAACAACTGGCATGGCCATTTTCAAAAGGGTCCCTTGAGCTCTTACCTCAAGATATCTTTAAAATTTCCCATAAACTTGGCTTGTTCCCAATACATGTTTGTTCCTTACCATTAATATACTCCTTAAAATTAAAGCTGTATATTTGTCTTTTTAAAGAAAAGGACAACCAGCTTGTTGGAAGGAGAATAAAACACCTACACCTACAGGTACATAACACTCAAAAACCCAACTCAGAATGTTAAATGTACCTGTGTTGTGTATCAGCCTCTGCACATCGGATGATTATTAGTAACTTTAACTGCAAAACTTGAAACCGACGCAATCTCTTAACCCTCTATATATTTTAACAGCATAAGTGAAATCCTGAATTTCAGTTAGACTGGCTTTTGGTTTTGGTTTGCCAAGATTTTCAATGGTTCCAACTGGCCACCCCATCAAAAAAGGAGGTGCAACTAAATAGTCTATGTTTTTAATTGTTTTTAGACAAACTTGAATTCTGTGGCACAGAGGAAAAAAATTCAGACAGCTTTTGGAGGGTTTTGGTCTTTGCATTAGTTTTATTGACAGTAGGCAAAAACATTGAATATTACCAGTCTTTTTTTTTAACAGTAAGGCTAAATTGCATGTATCTATTCCTGTTGTTTGGGTTGAGAACACATATTTGCACTAATAGAAATGTTAAATATTTAAAAAAAAAAAATGAAAGCGTGAGGATATAAATGTTTTAAAATAGTTTAACTTTAAACGGACATTAAAATATGACACAAAAACTCAAGCTGAGTTGAATGACAGAAAAAGAAAAACAAAAGAGCTAGACATCAAAAGTAAGGGAGTGGTAGTGACGAGAAAAGGACCATGAGCATTCCGAAGTGAAAAGATAGAAGGCGCTGAGTATTTCACAAACAAACACGAAATCCATCTTTCGTTGTCAGACGTGCCACCATCATTATTTTTTCTTATGTTTAGGCTACCTGCTTTGCTCTTATTTCTGTCTCATGAAAAATAATTGTCACTGTGTTGCAGTCCTTACCTAATTTGAAATGATCATGTCTTATACATCTGTGTCTTCATGTAAGAAAGAACCACCTAATACAAACAAACAGACAAATTAGTAGTAATATTAGTAATTGCAATACAACCTTAATACTGGTATACACTATCATTGCAATCTCTGGCATAACAATATCATAATCTTAAATTATCAGGAAACAGATGGAATTAGAACATGAGGAGAAACTTGTGGAAAAAGAAAAAGACTTCAATAGGACATCATCAAATTTAAGCAGCAGAAATGTGGGGCATTCATTACTGCAGTGCACTGCTGGCATATGACTTTGAAGTGCATATGATGTGCAAGTAGAAAGGGAAAGAAGAAGTGACACTGGAACGGTAACTAGTCTGATAACAGAGCTGAAATCCTGTTGAAAGAGCCATCGCTTTTCATACACTCCAATTACATGACTCTCCTGCATGGCCATCATGAATCATAGAACAGATCATGATCCTTTAATGGAGACATTGAATCACTGACGACTTGGGCTTGGTTGTTTTCTGATCCTGTTATTCTGTGCTCAGCCGCGTAAGGAATGGACTGAAACCATTTTTACTTTTCACAAATGTGGTATGCAAAGTGAAGTGAAGCACACGAAATTACATCTTGATTGAGGACATAATTGAGAGGACAATGAAGGATGATGATGGCAAAATTCTGCTGCTAATGACCTGGAAAAAAAACAGGAGGGCATATCAGTATTGTCAAAGGGTCAACAGTGAAATGTGAGCGGTTTGTAAATTCCTTTATGTATGACATACAGATTTCTGTTGCCTAGTCACTGTATATGTTGATTTACTTTTTTGTTTATGTGAAACAGAGTTTTTCAGTAGTTAGAGACTTAATATGTGTGTGAATATGCTGATTTGGAGTCTTATGCTGTTTTTGATCACATTGGGGATATGGCATTTACATCAAAAAATGCAAAAAGCATGAAAACCTTGATTATACATATCCCTGTATAAATTATCATACAGTATCCAGTTTTCTGATCTTCTGCTGTCAGATGTGTCTTAATTTATCACCATCTCTGTCTCTGTATTGTGTGCCAACAAAACTCGATCATAACCAGTATATTTGTCTGTTGCACTGGAGACTGGAAAGTGTGCACAGGAGTGAATATGACTGTCAATATGATTGTCTTAAGCTATGTGTTTTCTCTCTGATAGATTTGTGATATGTGTTGAGAGCTGAAAAGTACAGATCTTTACTTCAGCGTCGATGGGTTTGATCCATACGTCTTCTTTCGACTATAAATATCAATACAAGCATTATTTTAAAAATTCCTTTTTGTGAAGCTGAATGCACATCTCTAATGCTGTAGACGAAACAGAAAACACACTGCATAGATGGCAACAAGACAGTGAGGAGTGTCTGCCAAGCTGCAGACTACTGTTCAAGACCAGCAAACAACAAAACCATTTTGTTTTTTAGTGAGTCACTGCTGTTCTTCCTGCAGCTTTGTAGCCCCTAAATGTGGGTGTTATGTTCTTTTTTTTTTTTCCAGTGGCTTTTTTAACCCCCAAACGTGGTTGTTTTTTAACGACCCTTTGCTTTTTTCCAGCGGGGATTGTGGCACAAAAAGCAATTATTTTTGAGTGAGACATCACTGCTTTTCTAACACATTCTCACTCCGACCTTGTCACATATAGACGTTTGGTCATGGGCTTTCCACGTCCAGATCCAGCATCCAACAAGGTAATCTGGGTGCCTTTGTTGTTGACGTTCTGGGGCACTGTGTCAAGTTCTGCCTATTACATGCATTGTCTTCTTTAAAAACACACTTACCGTTGACACAGGAAATTTAACATTTACATACAGTCCTTTTCAAAATATAAACGCACCACGTCAATACTGCGAATTCATGTTTTTTCCTTTAACAACTAATACACGTGGGTGGGTTAAGGCAAAAAGTATTGGGTTGGATTTATAATATTATGGGATGTGAACACAGCTCTCCTGGGTGGAAGTGAGTGTTTGTTGGACCCATCCACCACCACTTACGCCCACTGTACTCAAACTTACGGCGCCTTAAAGGATAACTTGGGTATTTTTCAACCTGGGCCCTACTTCCCCATGTGTATGTGTGTGCATGATTCATAGGTACACACATGTGTATGTGTGTGCATGATTCATAGGTACACACATGAAACTTATACGGGACACATTTGTCCCCGTTAAAGTTTGCACATTAAAAGTGCTTTTTTTTCGCCACTGACCGGTTCAGATTGCCAGTGTTATGAGTGCTATAGTGGAGTCAGCTGTCAGTCAGTGTTGGAGCAGAGAGGGGGAGGGCTGCCCCGCTAGGTACTGTAAGTGAGTATGTGTGTATGAAGTGTGTTTTTTCGCCACTGACCAGTTCAGGTCACCAGTGCTATCTTTGTAAATAGCATACTAACTTAGCCTTTCCCTTACCTCTGGGCTGTGTGATGTCACGAGCTTTGCTCCACTGTGTCTGTAGCTCTCTCTACTTGTGGGACAGCGGTTTTCTTGAGGAAGAGGTGTTTCGGGATTGGATGTCTTCTCTTCTTCGGCTGGCAGTAGTCATCTTGGGAGAAGTGAGCACTGCACTGGTGTCTGGACAGGAGTGTTAGCATAAATTTGTAACACAACTGGCCACAACTTCAGCATCTCGCTGTCCGACAAGGCAGCCTATGAAAGCTGTACGGGGTGTTGCGTGACATCCTGTTCTTGCGTTCGGGAAAAAAGCCTGTTTATTTGAGCACTCCAAAAACTCCGGTAACACTCCAGGCGGTAGCACATAAAAGACTCCGTCCTCTGACTCTACTGGTGTAACACGCCACACTTCATACACACATACTCACTTACAGTACCTAGCGGGCCAGCCCTCCCCCTCTCTGCTCCAACACTGACTGACAGCTGACTCCACTCATAGCACTCATAACACTGGCAATCTGAACCGGTCAGTGGTGGAAAAAAAAAACATTTTTAATGCGCAAACTTACACGGGATGCATTTGCCCCTGTTACCATTTTAGCTTGTTTCACGGCTGCTGGCTGCATCCGCCTCCCTCAATACTGAACCAATTTTAGAACAAGTTGTACCCATGAATCATATGCACACATACACATGGGGAAATAGGGCCCAGGTTGAAAAATACCAAAGTTGTCCTTTAACTTTCATTCTTGTCCACCATGTTTCATCCTGATGCTGCCAGCCACCTTTAAACTATTATGACTGGCCACATACCCTGCCAACTTTATAGACACTTTTTTTCATCATTGTATGATGTCCAGAGTCACTGCCCAAATGCTGGATTTCGACAACTTTGGAGTAAGAACCGGTTGGCTTTTCCAGTGGAGCTTGTGTCCGCAAAACTAGGTATTTTAAACCAAAACGTGATCTTTATTCAAAAAAAAAACGAATTGGTTTTTGTGCCTAAACTTGATCACTCATTAACCACAGCACTGTTGAAACATAGCCAATCTATCTGTAGATTGCAGATTGTAGATGGCAGTTGTGTTGAGAAAAACTCAATGCATCAACTGCTTATTAGTCCTTTTATTTTCTTCAGAGAGGCATTTATATTCAATCAGAAAGCACAACAGTGTGTTGCTGTTGAAGCCTTAATTTAATAAAAGCTCATTTTTACTGACCATTTCACCTGCTATTGTCTGATCCAATTTTCCACCCACCTACACTGCTCTTTTTCACCGTGGCAGTCCAAAACCAAGCTCACCTAGTTTTCAGAATTTCCTCAACATGAAAATAAAATGTAAATAAAAGGCATTTTGTCTTCAAACCTTTTGTTAAAGGTCAAATTTTCCTTATCTAAGCTGCCTAGAACTCCTTTAGACTATCCTTATCTTCAACTAAAAGAACATCCTTATATCATGGCAGTTCTGTTTTTGTGTGAGATTCACTGCCTGCAGGTAATCCTTAGCCTTAACTGTAGCCTGTGTGGTCTGTCGTTTGACTGAGTGATGTGCTTTCATGAATCATGTGGTCAGATTTCCAAACTGACGCACTATGTCATCCTGACATCTCCATCCAAGCATACAAATGCCATGCTATAGAAAGTTTGCCCTTAGAGTGAAAATTGGAATTCACAGAGAAAAAAACTTGGTAGAGCATTAGTTTGAGTTTGTAATGGATGAAAACTAAACAGTGCTCCAAAAATCATTTCTATGGAGAGAAGTGTCCAATTTCCTTAATTTGCAAATTGACTTGTGTTCATTTCAGTTGGATGTGAAACAGATGTCTAAGCTTATTCCAATATTTTTTTTCCCCTCTGTGTTGTTGCTCGAGGGCTTTCACATTTTGAGGTCCTTCCAGTGTTGCTTGGCTGCCCTGTTGGAAGAGTCACCCAAATTAAAAATGCACTGTGTTCTTTCAGATAAATCAACTCAAATATGCTGCCTTCCTTTTTTTGTCTAGCACCCATATATTTGGCCATATTATTTTTGATCTGTCAAAGTGATCAATAGTGTTCAGGTTACTGGCATATATTCAAAAATTCGGATACTGAAATAGGCTAAGATTATCCCATTATTTGAAGCTGATAGTCCATCATTCATTTCAAGTTTTCACTTAATTACCATGTTGCTTCAAAATACAACAATTGTGTTTAACAGATCATTCAAGTACTACCATATGACCAGTGTGGATTTTCCTTGAAAGCATTCTATCTCTATTAGCTGACAGAATAGTTACAGCTTTCAACATCCGAGAATTCACAATTGGAGTATTTATTGGTTTGTCAGAAGCATTTGACACTGTAGATCATAATGTATCAAGCTCAAGCTAAGAATATTAATGGTACTGAACTAAACTGATTTAAAGTCTAATTGCTCAACAGCATGTCATTTGTAATGGAACTAACTCATTTAACAGCAACATGCAGTGTGGTCCTCTTCAAGGTTCTATACTAGGTCCTCTTATATTTCTTTTATAGCCTACATCAAGGATTTACATTTATATCAAGATATATGAAAAAAGTGATCTACTATATCAATAGACTATTTTAGAGAGTTAGAGATCACCATAGGTTAATATTCTAGACAGGATGAATATCTGCTTCAAATGCAATAAGGCCCAAAAACACTCAAAGCGGTAATTGTGCCCCCTTATTTGACAAGTGAAGTGAAACTCCTATGGCACACTGCAGGCATTATATTTTGAAAATTCTAACATCAAATGGACCAGCAGTATTTTAGGAAAAGGTTGCAGTTTACGGTATATGTAGGTAGGTACACTTTTGTGTGCTTTACAGAGACCTCCCGTTATTTTGCTTTACATTTCTATTTGAGTAGCCTATAACGTTAACTAAAGCAGGAACTGAATTTAAAGTCCTACTGTTAACTTATAAAGCTCGAAATGGTCAAGCTCCGTCATATTGTAGAGAGCTCATAGTGCCATATTATCCCACCAGAACTCTGCGCTCGGGGAATGCAGGTTTACTCGTGGTCCCTAAAATTTCCAAAAGTAGATCAGGAGCCAGAGCCTTCAGCTATCAGGCTCCTTTCCCGTGGAATCATCTTCCTGCTGCAGTCCGGGAGGCAGACACCGTCTCCACATTTAAGACTAGACTTAAGAATTTCCTCTTTGATAAAGCTTATAGTTAGGGCTGGCTCAGTGTGGTTGTGCTGCTGCCGTGGTCCTGCCAGATGCCTCCTGCTGCTGCTGCGTCATTAGTCATACTTCTGCTGTTATTATTACACATATGATTATTGTCACACATGTATACTATCAGATATTAATATATTATATTAATTATAATATTATTACTTTTATTAATGTTGTTGTAGCTACTGTCATTACCGTCTGTCCTGCATCTCTCTCTGTCTCTCTCTTTCTGTCTCATTGTGTTACACAGATTACTGTTAATTAATTGTATTGATCTGTTTTGTATGACATCTATTGCACGTCTGTCCATCCTGGAAGAGCTATGCCTCCTCAGTTGCTCTTCCTGAGGTTTCTACTGTTTTTTTCCCAGTTAAAGGGTTTTTTGGGGGGGAGTTTTTCCGTATCCGCTGTGAGGGGCCAAAGGACAGAGGGTTGTCGTATGCTGTAAAGCCCTGTGAGGCAAATTGTGATTTGTGATACTGGGCTTTATAAATAAAATTGAAATTGAAATTGAATTGAAGGCAACTGCTGGGTGAGGGCTGCTGCTTTTATCAGATGTTATCTGAAGTGCAATAGCATAGGCAGCTGGACTTGCTTGAGTTTCTTAAAGATGTTTCACCTCTCATCCAATAGGCCTCTTCAGTTCTAATGGACTGGATGGCAGGTTAAACATCTTCAAGAAACTAAAGCAAGTCCAGTTGCCCACGATATAGCACTTAAGATTACCAAGATGACCTAGGTGACTGAGAATCTACACCAACATTTTATCAGATGGTCAGCAGTAAAGCCACCGCAAACCGAGCATCTCATTTAATGTTTTTGTTTTAATTACTGGTGGGTTAATGTCACATAAAGCACATAACTCATAACTACTGTGTTTTTTTTTGTTTTTATTTTTTTAGCAGGTTCAGTTTAATGCACAGTAGTTGTCCGTATATGTGTCATGATAGATGACATTGGGTTGGTCTGTTATGCCAACAGTGCTAAGGGTCTTAGCTTTTGTGTTGACATATGAAATGATGACAGCTAATATATTTAGTAGTGCTGTGTTCACATGGCACTCCTAGCTGTTATCCAACTTTTGTGGATTAAAAAACTACACTGCATTTCTTGTCAGCATGAGGGTCAGTAAGTGCTAGAGATGCACCGAAATGAAAATTTGGGGCCAAAGCCGAATAATATTAAACGCTTAGCCGAATACCAAGTACCGAATACTGAATATCGTTGTTTAGTTTTTCATTAGTTTTTGCAGATGAACCCCCTCCAGATTAGTGTTGTCATGGTACCAAAATTGGGACCTACTGTACGATACCAAAGAAAGTTTCACGGTTCTGAGTAGTATCAGGATACCACAGTGAAAATGAGGCAGATGAGCCTTCTATCATTTATAAAAAGATAAATCACTTTTCTATAATACATCAATGAAATTTCAATGGAATAAATTACTTGACTTAGTCATACTTCAAAAACAGCATCAATATGTAATTAACATGGGGGGGATCAAAATAAAATAAATTAAAATAAGAATCAGCCACCCTCCTCCCCTGACAAGTAAAGAACAGTCCCTAAAGTGCGGTGAGGTTTGTGGGCCGTTACATGCTACAAGACAGAAATGTGAACGGTTCGTTTCTCCTCTGACACGCCACATACCTGTGTTCGGCTGGCTCGGCTGTTCAGGTACTACTGGGCAGTCATCACGCCAAGAAGAGGATATAATTGGAGCCGACTTCTCCGTTGCCGGTAAGCCAATGGCCGCTGTATTTGACAGGAATACATTACTGTCTGTGTCTGTGTCCCCCGTTCAACACACAACCGGTGGGATTCGCCTATTGTTTCTGCTGGTGGTTGAAATCTGTACTCACACAGCGTGCTGAATGATTTAAGCCTGTTTTGCTCGCTCAAAACTATTTTTAGTCACAAATGCGAGTGCGGTGACGGACAGATTGCCACACTGCCTGACATTTTATTCCGCTGGTCACGGCACGCTGTTTGATTGCGTTATCAAAACACGCCACTATTATTCAGCCTTGCTTTTAACTTATTCCACCGAGTACTGAATGAGTGGGTTTTTTTGCAATATTCGGCCAAATATATTCGGTTACCGAATATTTGGTGCATCCCTAGTAAGTGCTGTCTGTATTTTCATTCTAAAGTGACAAGATGGCGGCGATGTTGACGGACAGTAGCCACAGGAATGAGTCATCTATGATTTTATCGCTCAAGACAGATTCTGCAATTTACATTGTAGAATCTGTCAGCAGCCCTGTGTGAAAGACAACTACGGGGGGCGATGCTGTGCTTTAGCCAATCACAATGTAGGGGGCGGGGCCAAGACGTGCAGGTGTCCAAAGGGAAATGTGTACTTACAGAAACAGCAAGCTCTGCGTCCATGGTGACTGCTCCACCCAAAACGCCGTCTCGTCAACGTGGAAAAACATGGACAACAGCACAACTTATAAGCGTCGTGCATCCACCAGCAAACCTTCCACTCCTCATGACAGGAAAAAAGGGCATTAGTGGCAACGTTTTTACTGCCGCTTGGTTCGAGTTGCAGGTAACACTGGGGGCACCGCCGGAAGTGAAGGGGGTGTGCAATCCCTGTGGCCCCTGCACTTCCGTTTGTCGAAAAACTACGGGCAGTGCCTCCAGAGGTAAAGGAAGAATTTTTTTTTTTCCAGATGGATTTCCAGATTGTCTATGGTTATATACAGTACAGGCCAAAAGTTTGGACACACCTTCTCATTCGAGAGAATGCCAAGAGCGTGCAAAGCAGTAATCAGTGCAAAGGGTGGCTATTTTGAAGAAACTAGAATATAAAACATGTTTTCAGTTATTTCACCTTTTTTTTGTTAAGTACATAACTCCACATGTGTTCATTCATATTTTTGATGCCTTCAGTGAGAATCTACAATGTAAATAGTCATGAAAATAAAGAAAACGCATGGAATGAGAAGGTGTGTCCAAACTTTTGGCCTGTACTGTATATATCTATGGTTTATACACACAGAGGCGAAATGGCGAGTTGATCCGAGGCGCCCAATTTTCTGCCTCGTAGGGTCATTTTGGCGGAACCCGTTTAGTTTAAACAGATCAAGGCGCCCTTCCGCAACGGCTGTTGAAGACTTGTGGGAGGAGCCGTTAGTTAGCTGTTAGTTAGCTGTTAGACACTGCACGTGTGAGCCACTGGTGGTGGATTAACAGGAAACAGGTGATAGCAGTAAATTTAGCGAGCAGTTAATAGCAAGAGGAAAATGCAAACCTGACAGACACTGTAAAGATGAGCAACTGGGAAGACAAGGAATTGTGCAGCCTCCTTGCCCTCGCAAACAAAGAGGCCATTCGGCCATTCATCGTCAGAAGACAGGGACGGTGAAGAACAGGCCGATTTACAAGAGAATCACCACCTGACTATCGCTGCCTGACTAGCCGCGGCTTCCCTCCCACGTCACTGTTTACGCCACACGCTGAGCCACACATTTTGTTACTTGCTCACGCCCCCCATTGCCCTAAAAAAGGCGCGTTCTGTGTAAACAAAAGTAGGTAGGCGGCAATTTGCTGCACTCCCCGATTTTGTCTTTATACTGCTGATGCTGAAAAAAGACTGATTGGGGTTTCCTGCAAATTTACACAATTCCTATCTAAAAAGGGCTGCTGACTTTGGTTGCTGGGTCCTCATTTGACACCCTAAAATGAAAACAGCATCAGAGTAGGGGCATCAAAGCAGTCTGCCACACCTCAAAATGCTTTCAGTGCAGGTTTGGGCCCTTAATGTTAATGTTGTTGCATATGTAATCTTAAAGCTTAAACTGACAACCGATCAGACCTATTTTTTCTGCATGGCCTTGCAATATTGTCCAATGACTGTAACTTTACTACAAATTAAAATGAGTTAAATTTCATTTTATTTATTCTCTCAGCCCCTCTTTCCCTTCTCTCTCTCTGTTTGTCATGAGACTACTGCTGTGCTTGTGACAGAGTCACACACACAGTGACAGGGATAACTGTTAGCATCACATACCTAATATTACCAAATTGTTATTAATGGATTTAATGACAGTCGAGCTGTTGTGGTGTGGGTGTGAGATTGTTGGGACAGTTTAACGGCTCAGTGTTGGATGTTAGCCACTGCTGATGTGTTAGCTTGTGCTAACAAGGAAGAGAAAGTAGGATGGGAGCAGCTCAGGGAGGCAGTCCTTCAGCAGTGCCTCAAGTGGCTGCGGCAGCAACAGCTGATCCTGATTATCAGCAACCAGCTGTTGCTGCAAATAGATTCTAATTCTGTGTGAAACACTGAATGCTCATAATCAGGGATGTTACTTGGAGTTGAAAACATCTGGGGCTTTAGACCTGAAGTGGGAACAATTCTTTACCTGGGGGTTCGGGAGTTTCTCCCCAGAGAAAATTTTGAATAATTCCACGTGATTTTAACACATTTTGACTAAGAATGAGCACTCGTCTTGTATTATTGGGTTGGTTAAAACCTGTTAAACCGAACGACTTTGCAAACAGTGTGAAACAATGCATTAAACACAAAGAATATGCTGGACATCAAATTAAACATCAGAACCTGGGCTACAAGGCTGTAAACCCTTTTTACATGCTCCAAACACAGCTCAAACAACAACTAAATAAATAACAACAAATCAAACTCCATACCCTCTCATCATATTTCGGGCTCTACCGCAACGCCACGTCATGCAAAACACACACCATTCATCTCAAATGAAAGCAGACCCAGATAGCACACATACGTCTGGCCGACGTCGGCCTGAGGATGACACATCGGCCCTGAATTTATAACGTCTGACAAGCGTCGGCCGCTGGGCAGATAAATTTAAATTCAATACTCTTTTGTCCCAGCTCACCAAACGTCTCTGTTACGTCGGCTTTGGGTCGGCCCAGTGCCGTAGAATGTCTGCCGCATACAGAAGTTGCCACAGAGGCGGAATTTCATCTCTGCGGTGTTTGTTTGGAGCTGAGTTCGCAGGACACAGCATCTCATCGCAGTTGGTTTCAGGTAAGCTAACTGGAATAAATTGGCAGAAAATAGTTATGTTGTTTCTTCTGAGACCGTTAAAAGAGGTTCCTGGTGAGTGGCGACTGGGTGTATAGCGTTAGCACAGGTCCCCACCAGCTAACATTATCTAGCTGATAGCTAGTTTAGCTTATGTTAGCTAACAGGCTACAGCTGTGGTGTTTTCATTTTATTTTCCCTAGTTGACGTTATCTGCTCATCTGGTTATCATGAGGACTCGTTTTGGGTTAAAGTGGAAGTGCCGGGAGCTGCCATCCGTGGTCCCGCGGCCCCCCGGCCTGACCTCCGGGGCCCTGGACGTGTGCTCAAGTGTCTGGGAGAGGAGCGGAGAGGAGTGCGGAGGTAAGGCGGGGCGGGCCAACACTGTGTATCCCAGAACGGGTGCTCAAGTGTCGGTGAGACCAGCGGAGAGGAGCGCGGAGGTGAAATAGTGAAGTTTAAGGATGCCTTCGGTATTTTGTTAATGTGATTTATGGGGCAATTTATCAGTCAAGGTCTCCTCAAGCAAACCGCCCCGGTGGCTACAGGTAATAGCGCAGTTTTGAAACCACTGTTTTTCCGAGATGAAGGACTGATTGTTGAGCTGCTGTTAACAGTTAACGAAGTTAACGTCGGATCCCGTTATTTAACAGTTTAAACATTAAATTAAGCAGAATGACAGACCCAAAGCCTTCAATCTGGCTATAAGACAGCTGAAATGCTAAAAAAAAATACAGTGGTGAAGTTGGGGTTTGTTTCTTGAAGTTACATGCTCATCATCTTTTCTGTCTCTTGCAGGCTGCCAGGAGAAGCAGACTGGCCATCAGATATTGTTTGTGGAAATTTGAAAATAAAGTTTGTCAAATTGACTTTTGTCTCTTCATTGGGCACACTTACATACGAAATAGGGTAACAGTCAGCTATTTTTGAATGTTTGTATTGATTTCTCACATTGAATGGTGAAATATTTGTAGTTTGAAAGGTCCGACCTAAATGAGTAAAGGTCGTAGTTAACGAAGCATATGAATATTAATATAGAAGGAGCGCCCACTGAGCGCAGCTTCTTTTATTGATCGTCTGAACGTTGCATGGTGGTCATTTTCGATTAAAGGCCGACGTCTCGGCGAAATCTTGCCAATGAGCAAACGCTCTCCCTGCTACGTCTTAACGATGTAAACTTGATACATCGGGCCGACGTCGGCCAGATGTATGTGTGCTATCTGGGGAGACACTGCTCTTTCCACACATATGTGCCAAAGCATCAGAGAGATAGAGGCCAAAGAACAACAGAAATTGCCGAACCAACCTGGTTTACAGTCAAGTCGGTTGTTTTTGTGAGAGAATTTTGCTTCTGCATCTAAAAACCCACTAACCGGAAGTGACGTAGCGTAAGGGAAGTGACGTAGCGTAAAGGAAAAGGGAAAAAAAAAAAGGGACTCCGGCCGAGTTTGATTGAGTGTAACATTAATAAGCATGGATCAGAGTACTAGTTTTGAGACTGAAGAGGTTGAAAATGTATATTCATATGCATATGACGGCCCACAGGCTTATAATTATGAGCCTGCTTGGCGTCCAAGAGACCAGGAACAGATCAGGGTCAGGAGAAACAACGGCCACAGGAGAGAAATAGTGTGAGGAGAACCAGTGGAGAAATGGGCAGGTGGTGAGCGACCAGCGTTAGCTAATGACAGCTAACGATGTCTAACGCTGTGTTCACATCACAACATTAAGTTCGCCATCACGTATTAGGTTATAACAAAGCTACCAATTGTTCTGCCGGTATTAGATAACTATTGCGACTTACCCATAACAGAAAGTAATGCACAAATATCAGCTTGTATCAGACGTATCTTGCTATGCATGTTATAACTCTGCATTATGGTGTATTGACATCTGCAGGGGAGAGAGATACAAAGATTTCCTGATCATTTTTTGTATGATAGGTGCTTGTGTGGGAACTGCCAGCCCGTGTCCTCAGCTGTGGAGAGTATGTGCTGCAGGGAGGTGGATGCCTTCTGGGCTCTGGTGGAAAATCTGACCGCCAGACCAGACATAACATGCCTCACACTGCCCATCAACCGTCACGCCGCCGGCTCCCGTCTCAAACACAGAGGTCTCCCTCTCTGCGGACCCTGCCCACCCTCACACATACCCCCGGCTCGCAGCCCCATGCATACCCCCGAGGCTCAGGTCTCCATGCGGGGGTCCAAGCCTCGGGAGTATGTGCGAGAGCTGGCGGGCTCCGCCAGGAACATATTCCTCCTGTCCAAAATGAGCGCTGCACACACATGACCGTGTTTTTGGTCACAGATGAAGCCGTGAAAAAGAGCCTCTTCACCTGCACAAGGCGCACCCAGGCACGAAATACTAACTCCACTCCTTTTTCTGTCCGAAAAACGGTGGACCCGATGTCCTGACAGACAGAGATTGGCAAAATCACAAATGGTAAAATGCACTGTTAACAACCTAAAAAATACTAACTCACAAGTTTACTACCGCTCAGACTCACTACCACCTACTACTGCGCATTGGACAGAGGCAGGGTCAAGGACGCAGAGTCCCTCTCGTGACGTAATATCAGGCGATGTTGGAAACAAAAAAAGCGTTTTTAGAAGAGGAGCTAAAAAGAGCCACTTTTTCCTCTGAATTTGTGCCCTTATGTCATGTAAACCATAATCAATTCTGAATTAACTTCTCATACGGTAATTTTCAGACAAGGTTATGTATATATTTTAACGTTACTCCAGTAGCTGGTGGCAACTCTCCTACTCTGTGTGCTCACGGGCTCATGGAGAAGAGTTAGCGTTAGCTCCCAGAGTTAGCACTTGTTGGCTGCTACCGGCTACTGGAGTACAGCTGTCAAAGATACTGTATTATAACAAGATGGCCCACCTACAATATACCCCCATTGTATGAAATGCATTGCCAGTCTCCTAAGTAGGTGTTGTCCCCTGTAGCCCAATCAAAGGGGGGGTGCTGTGGCCGTGCTGCTCTCTCCGGCTTTACGCCAGGCTCGGCTCCTTTCAAAGACTCCTTGCGAAGTTTTTTCAGACCTAATTGTATTGCAGAGTTTTGCACAGCGGTGACCGGATCTTTGCTCTCAAACCACAAAAAATGTGGTGGCACAACAGTCTCCTTCAGTACATCATTGTATGCTCTCTTTGGATTTTCAAATTGGCTAGTCATCCTGTTTAATTTGTCTTCTGATTAAATCAGAACCGTTGAAACAAGTTGTAGGAAGCCTCTGCAAGTAATTGGTTGATGGCAGACACTCTGTGCTGCAATAAAATGGTTAATTAGCCGTGCCGTGCACTGTAGAGCCGATGCGCTGCTGGTTCTGCTGGCCTGAATAGAATATAATGTCTACTGTTGTGTACAGCATTTATAGAATGAGCTGAGTAGTGATGTGCGGGTCGACTCATAACCAATTGGACCCGCAAATGGACCTGAGGGTGGGACAACGGTGATCGTCTGTTAAATCGCTCTGTAAATGATATTCTGACATTATTATTATAATCTATTAATCTATTAATCTATTACTGTCATGGCATCCGAAGGTACTGATGCGTTCAGCAGGTGACAGTCCGCGGCCGTTTTCAAAACACACTTGTGTCACGCACGGCAAAAGAAACTTGTTGAAACTTTAAACAATAATTTATTGTACAAAACGGGGGAAACAAATGTTGACAAAAACGGTTCCATAATTCAATTCAATTCAAAAGATAATGAAAAATAGCTACAAGTTAGAAGGAATAGTGATTAAGTGGTAAAACTTGGCATTGATCCACAGCCTCAAATGGATGCGCTCAAGCGTGCAGTGCGCACAGGCTCCGTTGGTAGGTGATACTATATTTTCACATTTTTAACAATGCAATTTAAAAGTTTTGATTTTTATTGCTAACCTACATTTATCAACAACAAAAAGACTACATTTAGCACCAAAAAAAATGTAAAAAAAAATTAAAAAAAATAAGTAAATAAATAAACGAATATCGAATACCAAATTTTAATAACAAATGCCTACCCATAGAAGCGAATATTTGAATATCCAAATATTTGGGTACAGCCCTAGTATTTATTCAGTTTTGGGAAATCACGATGTCTAGAAAGCATCATTTGCTGCAGCTGATAGGGACAGCTAACAACAGCAGCAAAGCTAACATCAGGACATCATCTGTTAAAAGCCTTCCGTTGTCGGATACGACATGAAACTACTCCAGTTAGCTCAATCATTTTGTAACTAAGACATCCGTTGGAAAAAAATCTTTTTTTAATCCAGTATCTTTTGTGAAACTGCACTGATTTCAGCACTAGAGAGGAGATATCTGTTGCCAGATCTTGCGAGTGTGTTGCTGAGACAGAGACAGGCCTTGAACAAAGTAAAATTTCTCCTGATTTGTCTGTCTGAAATTTGCCATTTTGGTGTCGGAATGTTCTGAAGATATGTGGCTTGTGATAAATGGGTCTAATATTTGCTTCCGTGACTATGGGGTGAAAGAATCGGCCATAATCTGTAGTCACGTTCATTTCTCCGACTGAAGTCAATGAACTCAGGACCTGCTGTTAGTCTCTTAAAGGGGCGTGGTGGTTGCAAACCCCATGTGACACTGATACAGGAAACTGACTCGCAGTGGGCCATCTTGGTTTATCCACTGTCTTTGCAGCTATGGAGCGCTTCTACCAGCTCTTCTAGTCACTGAGCCTCGCCTCCATCTCAGCAAGTATATTACATTTATTACAGGTACCATCATGCCATCTGCCAATGCTCACTGGCTGTAGCCTTTTATAGGGAGGGAAGGCCAAGGGCTCCAAGAGGAGGGAGGAGGCGGCGATTCACGTGAACACGTGTGAACGCACATGAATGCGAAGCCGGACCGGCTTGTAAACAATGGGCTGGAGATCAACACAGAGAGAGGGTGTGTGAGTCATGCTATACTCCAGATGAAATTACACCTCTAGTTCTTCACATAGTGATTTTTTAATTCCTTCAATCTAGAAATGATGAATTTCACTTATTGCCCCTTTAAGTTGGAAACGAGGTGATTTATTAAAGCATTTATTTATTATTAAAAGCATTTATTTATTTTTAAAAAACAAAACAAAACAAAACAAAAAAAACGGAGGCTTAAAAGATCCGGGGCTGAGCCCAAAAAATCAGGGGCTATAGCCGGGAATGCCCAGGTCTAACAATGTCCATGCTCATAATAATTGGCTCCAAATGTTAGACAGCATCACAACTACTTTTGCAATTTTCATTTGCCCCTGCAATTTCATTGCAAAAAAATGCCTAAAAATATTGCAACATGCGTTGCAATTTTGTTTAGAAAAACTGCAATGAAATCAGACATTTTAGGCCAAAACAATCACAAAATCAGCCAGCAAAATCTTAGCGGGACTTAATATTATGTTTGAATGTGCTTCCAATGCTAGTGCAATTGTTGATGATAAGCTTACCTGGTAAAAACACATCTCTAATATGTCCATCAAAGTTGGAAAAAAATATAGGTAAAGGAAGACATATCTTGTGAAATAAAAAATATGTGGATCAATTCATCCTTTTAAATCATATCACAATATAGTATGTGTAAGCACATATAAGACTGAACTCTATTCCATCTCTTTATAACAAAAAAAAGTCACGGACTTTAGCTGAAATGCTCACACTGCCCCATTATTTTGAACCCTGGAGTTCTTTAAAATGTTTGACATCATTAAACTTCAGATAGATACTCCTTCAATTTCTTAACAGTTCACCTCCCATTTCCTTTCACAGTTTCTTTGTAACTCAGTCTCAGATCCGCTGTTATCACTCCAAATCTGTTTATCTTCTATAGAGTCAGTTCTACAGAACTAACCTTGGCCAGTTTTCAATCAGGTGCGGAGGTCGAGTTGTATTGAACAGCTTCTCTGCTTCACATTGGGTTTCTTTAACAAGACCTCAGAGGATTTTTTTTATTTTTTTTGTCCTGCCTGCATATTTCCTTATGTTACTTTATATTTTTTCTTTAATTTCTTTTGTTTTATTTTATTAAATGAAGAGCTTAAAAGCTATGATTGTGTTCATTTAGTTTTTAATCAATCACAAGTTAGGTCTTTTTTTTATTACCTTCAAAGGAAGATAAAGAAATCGGATTCATTTTCCATTAGCCACAGTTTGAAGCAGATGCACACTGCTCTCTATGACTGTGGATACACAACAGCTAAATATTCTTGTTGCTCCTCTTAGGAGTACTTCAGTCCTGTAAAGTTCACCCACAGTTCGCTTTTTAAGGAGATGAGGGACTCCTTTGACAGGGAGTCACTCCACTTTACAACCACCCTCACCACTTTAAAAACATCAGCCACTGAAAAGTGAATTTGACTGTGGATGTGATAAGACCTGCATACCATGCATCCAAGCTGTAGCTGCAGTGAGAGCATAAAATAAATGATAAAATCATTGCTAATGGAGATGCAACAGAATCATCAAACAAGCTTGCCTTAATAAACATTAATGGTTTGATTTTAGGAGTATATTTGATATACACATGTACCTTTGGCTCAAAATGTGATTGAGACCAAAATTTCAGTTGTACAGTATTTCCATGTGTTCCATCAGACGCTTCATAAATCAGGGCTATTTTCTGTTTTAGTAAGGCTGAGATAACTATTTATCTTGTTGCCTTGATTACTGTGATGGCTTGTTTAACAATAGAGCCAAACAGAGCATATTTCACATTTCACCTCAAACTGCTGTTGCTGCTGTTGTTGTTAGTCAATAACAGTTAAGGGCAAAAGCACCAAATCAAAGTGTCTACCAATTATCAGTATAATACTAAAAGCAACCAGGAATGAACTGCACTGACGCATCTTAAAAACATGTTTCAGCAAAAAGCATATCTCCAAATGAGTTTTCATTTGTTTGACAACTGTGTTCTGTATTATTTAGTTACCCGGAGAGCAATGGCAGAACACCACAGTGGAAAAAAAGACACACTCATAGCCATGTCAGGAGACATAAATCAATCAGAAACTATGCCTGTGTTCCTGCGATGAAGCCCAACCTGATTCAACACAAACATGTTTGTCCTGGTGTCATTCCTGCAACCAAACACTCGTTTCCTGAGCTTGTTTTTCCTCACGCTGTGCTAGAGGAATGGGTGTAGAGACAGTATATATTAGCAGTTTTGAATGGGGAAATCGGTTATGCACCACTGACAGTGCAAGACATGCAGTCAGCAAAACTGGCAAATCTTTTAGTGAGTGTCATAAAATCTCCCAGACATACTTTCAGGGTCACACAGCCACAGAAATACTGTGTATGTATTTTTGGGACAACTCATGCAAGTAGAGGGGGGTGGTGGGGGGGGTGGTGTTGTGCCACTGTGGATTTGATGGATGCAAGACTTGTGTTTGTCACACAATCTAAATGTTTTTTTCAAACGTGTATTACTGCCATAAACCACGCTTGTCCTGAAAGTAATCCTAGCCTTTCAAATAGCACTGAGTGATGCATGTGTAAAAGCTCCGCTGGGAGGAAACAAGATGTTTTTCAGTGACGACACTGTTGTCTGGCAGAAATGTGAAGTTGCAGGCACATCTCTATGCACAATGTTGAAAATCAATATGGGGTTTTATATTTTTGAGAAATTAGACTCCATCTTGAACTAATTCATAACATTTTGAACCAAAAAACTCTGGATGGAAATGTTCTTTGATCACATAGTTTAATAAAATTGTTGGTCAGAGTGTAGAAGTGAGTGTGTGTTAGTCAACCTTAGAAATCATGGTGTGTATTTCCTCCTCATTCCTTAATGTTCCTTAATATGAAAAGCAAATATGATCATCACTCCCTCTGTTGCCTGTCTTTAAGACCTTTTGTGTTTACTGAGGAAACTACACTTGAGTTCACTAGTAGTGGAGAGTGGAGGTGGGTATAAGCTGTTTGACAGAAGCATGTAATATTTGGCAATTTACCTGTCAGTTGTCAGGGCTTTAGTAGACATCAGGAGCTTCCTGTATACATGCATGTGCCACTTTTCCACCAGAAACTGGATGACACTGTACGTGGAGGCTTAATCTTTTTGCCGCTGTTAGTTTCCATCAGCGTTGTCATATATAAATATACGTTTGCATGTCTTAAGATCCTCATATTGACACTAACTCTTTACACTTAATGCAGGGAAAACGCATTTGAAATACGAGATTGTGTATCATCGATCAGTGAGGCTGTTACGGCTCAAATTACTGTGTGTAATGGCTGTGAATACCAACACTAAAGCCGCTAAATGGCAGTGTTACAGGAAATATCCAGTGTCAGACCAATGTCCAGACCCAGGACATTATTATGACACCATATGCTGACTTCTGTTTATGGCAAATTGTGTTAATATGCAATAGGTTTTTGCATGTGTGCAAAATTTTTTACAGTGACTGATATGTATAACTGCTGCTATAAAATGCTGCGACTGCATATTCTGCTTTTGTGCACTCAGTTGTTAAGCCTTGAAACGACAGCATTATGCATCTTTCTCCTGAAGTCTATTGAGGAAGGTAAGAAAATGGTATCCTGTGTAGTGGAAATAAAGTAAAGAAGAGAAAACAGGCTGTTAGTCACATGAATTGTGTTTACAGGTCATTTAAACTGTTTTCATAGCAACTAATCAACATTTACCCATCAGCAAGGTTGTGTACAGAGAATTTGTCTTTGTGCAACATGTATTATGATATTATTATCTGTGATTCTATATAAAATTGATTTGTAGCTATTTAGATTCAGCTCAGATTAACTGATATAAATTGATATTACACAATTCACTTGATTTTAAGTGATTTAAAAGCATAATTATTTGCTTGGTTTATATCATCTACGAAGTACTGAATGATCAAAATGTAAAGGAGCTGTAAACAACACTCAGCATATCTATGATTCAGAGTCTGAGCTGGGATTGTCTGCACACAGTTCTCAACATAAAGGTGGTTGAGGGAACAGTTAGCAGCTAGTGGTGCTAACAGCTCAAACAGTGCTGACAGAATGGTGGAGGGACCAGAGGGTGGGCGTTTGGCAGAAGCCTTTTGCAGCCTTGCGTTGTATGTTGACACATGGGTTGGCGGTTAGTTTTAGGCTATAAAACTACAGTACCTGATTAGGGTTAGGAAAACATTGTGGTTGATGTTAGTTGCATCTAGTGTTGGGGGTAACACGTTACAATAATATATTGCGTTTTAGCAGTAATGAAGTGATATAATGTGTTACCAAGAGAATTTTGGGTAATATTATTACATTTACAATACATAATGTGTTACCGCCCACATAATTTTTCATTCGTCCTCACCGCTCCACTTCCTAGTGCGTCACGAGAAAAAAACTTCCAAAGGTTGTTGTGTCTTGTCATGTCATGTCGCTACAGACTGCATTATAGAAAGGTGTGGCTGGTGATTGGCACATCTGGGTCATACCGCACTGTGCGTTATGATGTTCAATGTGTTTCCACATAACGACACACAAGGTATCACATTCTGCTTTTGTGTCCTAAGACTGCGGGAGAGCAGGGGTCATAAGGAGCTAACCACATGTGGCTGGGGTGATGTTATTACATATTGGATGTGTTTTCATTCACATCCCCTACAAAGGCAGAGCAACACCATTACCTGTCTCGCTCTTATGCATAACTCATTCTCTAGTGGTGCTGTAGCTGACCGGTAAACCAGGAACCGGCAGGTGGGTCTTCCAGCTCTGGTGTTTTAATATACGCTGGTCATAGTAACTGACTTTTAGGTCAATCTGTTTGCTTTGCTTATCTCAACTTTTGTGAAAGAGAGTAATATGTAACTAGTAATAATTATGGAAAATACCACATTTTGAGAGCAACTTGCCCAACACTGGTCATGTCAGTTGATTCACGTGATGAAAAAAACCTCAGTGTTGAGTATTAATTTCACATGGGACACAAACACCTGTCTCATGGGTCAAAGTCCTGTGCTTGCTGGACCCATCCACCTCTACCTTCCACCCACCCTAAGCAGGCTTTCTTACTCTTTATACTATGTCTGTTGCTCTGACCATGTAATATTGATGCAGGTGGGTTTACTTTGGAATTTGTGTGTGTCTCACACAGACACTGCAGGGTGTATTGTGCATACGTATCTGACGCAGAGGGCCAAGAACCGAGCAGTGTTTTTTGACACCCTGGGAGTGAGACCAGTTTGGCTTTTGTACCCCATAACCACTGTATGAGTGCAGTGCAGAGCAGTGACAATTAGTTCCACACAAAGGGACTCACATGCACTAGCATGCACGTGTGGCCAGACTGGCTACCGAAACAAAGAGAGAAGATCGGATGACAACACACACAGAGGGAGCGTGGATTCATTCTCGGATTAGTACACCATTGCTCCACTATATCTTTACATAGCAAACAGCTGTTTGCTGCTATATTAGTGCTCTGAATGTGTGTACACAACCTTGAAATCAACTGCCTGTCAATATTAGACAACAATGGGGGGTGATTTTAGTGCCGCAAAGAGCATGCATTTGTTTACATGCATACTTTTCAGTTCTAGCTGTTGATGTGTCATCCAACTGCATTCTGCATTTTCAACAACGCTATATGGATCTAAGTCTTTGTATATAAAATACCTAATTGCTTGAGCTACTGCATTTAATTGGGAGAATTTATGGGCCAGTATTCACTCCCTTTCTTGCCAGCTTGCCTCAGGTTGACTGCTCATGAAGGTAACATTAACATCAGCCCTCAGTTATACTGTAGCATGCCTTTTATCCCCCACAGTAACATGTATTCAAATATATCCAGTATCAATACAAGCTATACATGAACACAGTAATAGTTTGTGGTTTTAATTTGAAATACTACTTGTTGTCAATTATTCAGCCCCTTAGAATAGCTTCAAGCTTCACTCAGGAATGCTGTTGATTGGAATTGTTCACATGAAAAAAGAATAGAGAGCAAAAATAGAGTCACAAAAATAGTGCCGAAAGTCACTCAAAGAGACGTATTAAAGCACAATGTTTCAAGAATTTGTTTTAGAACATCCACAAATTGAACACTTTGAAACACCTGTCAGCGATTCAGAACTTCTGCCTCAGGGAATCAAACTCTCAGTCTCGAGCTGAGTTTCTGACATTAGAGGCATAGTGTTCAATATTGTACACCGGCAGCAGAGGCAGACTAGTGAAGGCAAGGAATAGTGTGAGCAACAAACAGCTTGATTTTTAAAAAAGCCGCTTGTTGACACATGTACAGCCTCAACCTTAGGCATGTTTATCAACGAGAAAAAGTGAGTTGTCACGACACAATAAATTAGCATTTTTTTTGCCGTATGTCATGTTCTCAACTTTAGCATAAAAAGCTGACACCCCAACCCATCGCAAACTGTTAACCGATCTCCACAGGTGAAGCATGTACTGTTAAGAAGATTATTTTCAGGTGTTATGAACGAGTTATTAACTATGTTTCGAGTGATGCCTCTCTATATGATTGAGTTTCTCCAGCCCTGTGCATTCTGTGGGGAGCAGAGCATCATGGGGCTGCCTTGACAAGCTCATCCATCAGCACAGCATGTTCAAGTCCCCATCAAATGCCTGCACCGCTCCATAAAGTGGAGGAGGAGAGGTGTCACTCCCTAAACAGGATATATGGTCTCTCACTGAGACACAAATTAGACAGTAAATACATTACAGTGGAAGTAGCCTCTTCGGCAGCAACATGTTTGTACTGCCGCTGTGCCAAAATCAACACTGCAGGGCTATTAGAGGAGGTTGCTCGCCTGCCAACAAGACATACACATTTGCATTAGATTACCTCAGCATCTCACTCACATCAGACTGGAGCATTAACATGGTGACAAACTTGATCTTTTTAGGCGGAGTACAATATACATTAGTGATTCAATTCATAAAAATTTCACACTCAAAGTCAGTACACACCCACGGATTACAGGCTATTTTTAATTGTATTGTTATCACCTTGACATTCAAACTGAATTAGTTTGGTAGCATAATTATAATCACTTTCATTCTCAACTTACCATTATTCAAAGCATGTTATACTGGAGGCACAGGTGGAATCCAGGCCATCACAAATTTTGATTTGGCACGCGTAGGGCATGAGTCTGTGTTGTCCGTTCATTCTGGCCTATCTTGTTGGAATAGTCCTCTCACACATAGTACATAACTGCACAGTGCACACAAAACAGACAGAGCTGTCACACCGGCCAACACACTTAATTAATTCCCCCCACCCTCCCCACCCCCCTCTTTTGCTTCCCAGTTTGGTATGGCCAATTCCCAGCAGTGCTCATCTCTGCTCACTCCACTGTTGGCCTGGAGAGGGTGTAGACAGTCCCATATTCTCTGATACGCATGGCGTCACCAACCAGTGAGCAGCAATAACATGTGAGAAAGTTAATATGATCACCCGAGATTACTCTAGCTCATGACCAACAGGAAGGAGTCCATCTTTGAAACAACAAAGGCAGGATACCTCCTTGCTTTCCCAACAGTGAGCGTGGCTGTGTTTGTTGTATTCACACGGCTAAGCCAGACTGGATTGGGTCTGGGTTTCTGCAGTGGTGTTAAGTGTTTTTTCCCTCTGTGACACCTGTGCACCCCAACAGATTTTCATATCCTTGGTAGCAGACCATTAAGTAAGAAATCTAGCAATAAATTTCATGTAAAGTAAAAAAGATATTTGGTGCTGAAGATTGATAATTGGAAAGGCGCATGGGAAAGGAGAGCATGGAGAAGTCTTATTTGCTATGACAAGCAGAACCCCGATTCTGCGAAATGTGTGAGGAAATTACTAGTTTCATGGGCAGCAAGAGGAATGTTGTTGTGGCGCTCGAGGATGAAAACTGAGGTGACTTGTCTTCTCTGTGTGATGTAACGGAGTATTTCAGTGCCCCGAATGCCTGAATGTGAAACTGGAAGGACACAAACCAGACATTCATGAATATGCATGCTGCAGTAAAAGGCAATTCGAACAAAACTGCATTCACTGGGAGAGCCAAACTGCAACAGGGAAAGTACAAATTTAGGACGAGGTTTACGAACCTTGATTCACATAAACAGAGTTTTGAAAGTTTTACAAATCCATTTGCAGTTGATGCGGAGAGTTTTCCAAAATACTGACACATATAGCTGAATTAATTACAGTGGAACAGCCCACTGAGGGCCAAGTTTGAATCTCTTGAGGCAAAAGAGTTTGCCCCTTTCATCTCAGACACAATACCACAACTCCGCCTTGAGGCTGCCTGTGCGCCAGAGTATGTTTGGAAGCATTTATTTGTGTAAACAAATGCTCTCCGTGATGAGGTTCAACAATCATCTCGCAGGCCCACCTGACAGACAAGAAGAGGTATCTGTTTTTCAAAGGTGTCTGCTGTCTGACTACAATGTATTATTTCAGTAACAGCTTTCACATTTTTGCTGCTTTTGTTTTCAAATGAGTGATCACAGACTCATCTACGCAATCAAACCAGAGGGGCAGCTGCACAATGAGTAGTATCACACACAAAGATAGTCAAAAATCACCACAAAAAACAGTCAGTTTCATTGAATTGATACAGATAGGATAATACGGTGCAGCGAGAGAGGCTTTGTGTGGCTTAATTTGAAGAGAAAGATACCCAAATTAAACTAAATATTGACAGTATGAGGCTCCGACTGTCAGAATGTCTGAAATGATGGAAAGGTCAAAAACATGATTTGGGTGTACATGTTCGACAAAAGGTTAGTGACTGTGTCAGAATAGTTACTGGCTGCCAGTCTATAACAAAATAACTGGCCCGTTTGGAAATGTCACAAACAAGCTGAGATTGAAAATGTGAGCTCTGTAAATCTGAAAAATATGGTACAGTGTAAACACACACTCAGACACATTTTTCATGAGGTATTTTATACATTAAGTTCATTTCAGTATGTAGCAGTTTGAAAGTCATTTGTGGTGTGTTGTGACAATGCAAGTCGAGTCTGACAGAAATATTGTGAATTTTCAAGATGACAGTATCTCAGCACTCAAAGCAGACAGAAATAAAACATGCATATAGTTACAAGAAGACAATTAAAAACAAAACAAGCACACGTCAAGCACAGGAAAAATGAGCAGAATGCATTTTTCATACCAACAGCGGGTGAACAAACATCATGTATGAGTCATAAAACAAGTCTGAAAAAGAAAATGTCATTTCACTGGCCTCATTACTTTAACACATTCAGAAATTCACCAACATTCTTATATAATGCTAAAAAGTTCAAAACATAAAATATGATCTTAAAGTAAAAATGCATTAAAAAACTAAAAGCGTACAATCTGAATACAGGAAATAATTTCGTATGACAGTCTGTATCATTCATTCATCTGGTCATTGATATGAGCAAGTTACTGGTGGTGGGGCACAAAGTAAATGTTATTACCACATGCAATAAAAGAGTACTCCACTGATTTCACACTGCACTCCTATAACAATGTCAGACTTGCGCCAAGCAGTTAAAAAAAGGATCAAAATTGATGCGGCACAAGCAGAGAGGCCCTCTATTGTATTTGTTCATGCTTCCTTCTTCCTTGTAAAAACATGGTTTCTGCATTACCCACAATTCAACTCAATCTCCACAGGCTCAGTCTAAGTCTGGGATGAGGAGTAGGTGACAGCGGTCTGGTAAGCTCCCTCCCTTTCTTACACCACACACCCATTTTTTTTTCTTTTTTGATTTTCAAAGTTGACTTAAATGATATCACTTGAGACAATTTATCAGACATCACACAGCTTTATACAGCGAGTTTCACGTAAGTAGTAGTACTTTCTATGAAAGCCCGAGAGGCAATGTGAAATTTGCTTTTGCAAAGAATGTTGGCCTAAACCTAAATTTATCTCTTGTGTACATGAAATTATCTCCTATGGAGGAGATAAACTTGGAGGCTTAGTTAGACTGTTTTAGCCTGAGAAAATGCAGAATGAAGCTTACTGCACGATACAAAGAGCATTGACAGTTCAGCCAAATGCAGTGTAAACAAAAGGCTTTAACCTTCTCAGTTGACTAACTACAAATGTCCACTGTACAACATAATGAAACTTTGCAGTGACACTGACAAGACGTTATCACATACGCACAAAAACTGCCTGACTGCACCGTCAAGGTTCCCATGTGTATGCAAATGCACTGAATGGTGGAACGGCTGCGCTGGTTATCCGCTGCATGCTCCGCCATCCGTCAACACACACCAGCTGCGTTTGTGGTGCGGAGCGGTCCAGCTCCGTTGGACAGCGGGACCCACAAGATCTCACGAATTCATGCATAATCGCGCGATATAACAAGATGTACATATGATATAGCCTACGGGTCATATATGATTTTATGGTTTTGCATCTCCATGGTTAACATCTCCTCGTCCATGGTGTCAACGGGGTGAAATGATGTCTGAAAACCTCTGAGGCCTGTCTCTGCCGATTATGATATTTTCAGGAAGATATGATCTACCATGAACACTGTATTTTATTCTGAAAATTAACCGGATGTTTTATTTTGTTTCTGTGCACGACTTCCTGCCCAAAAATTGAAATCCTGCGTATCTGTTGCGGAGGGCTCCGAAGCACTGCAGCTGGGATGGAGCCGGATCGCAGCAGAGCCGCAGCCGGTGGAAGCACACACACTGACTAGAATTCAAAGGTATTGGCTCCGCTGCCGTTCCGGAGCACAGACGCAACCCACACGCATCTGGTTGAATTTGGGGGTTAAACAGTCTTGTTGCCGTGGTGACAAAGGATCTTCTGAAACGCTCTGTTCTGCAATGCAGTGAGATGAGCCGACTGCAGCAGCTGTTACAAGCCACAGAGTATTTTTGTACGTGGCAGGTCTCTGAGTTGTACTTAGTGCCATTTGTATTGCACTCTTTGCACTTCATTTTGCATGCCTATCTCACTCGCAAAATTAAGCCTAAAGCTGACCTCCTATAAGATAATATCTCCAACATGGGGGATGAACATCTCGTGGTAGGAGTTAATATCTCATACCTGGGAGATAAAATGAAGGTTTTGGCCCTCTAACTCATGTAAACAGACTGTGAATTTGGTGAAGTTTCCCTTTAAGTTTTGTAGACATCAGTAGTGGGCTTTCCCTTGCTTACCTGCTCCTATTTGGCATTTGGCCTATTTGACATTTCAGAAATAATTAAATGCAAAGTCCTGATCTTCCAACATATTCTTACTCCATCCTCATTGCATATCAATGTTTGGTCATGGACTTTCCACGCTGACATATGAGGTATCCTGGGTGTCTTAATTGTTGACTCTTTGAGATGCCATGTCAATTTCAGCCTGTAACATGCATTGTCTGTTTTTAAAACACACTCCCATTTTACAGGAAATGTACAGTTTGCATACAGTGTCTTTCAAAATACATTGGTACAACACCCTGAATTGACATTTTTTTTCTTCAACAACGGACGCACATGGTTATGTGCCATCACATGCATGTGGTTGGGTTTGGGTAAAAAGAACAGGGATTGGCTTTACAATCATACAGGGCAAACACTGGCCTCCTAGGTGAAGTTCAGTGGTTGTCTGACCCATCCACCACCCTGCCCTACTCAGACTTTTGCCCCCTCATCTTTCATTGTTGCCTGGCAGCGTATCATGCCAATGTAAAAAGACAGTTTTTTTCATTGGTGTCTGAAGCCAGAGGTCACTGACCAGGCACCGGTATTCAGCGACTTTGGAGTGAGACTAGGATGGATCTTCAGAGGCAAAGGCTTTACTTATACTGACCTAAACCTCTGTGATCCATTTCTGTGTATATTTCAATTCACAACCTATTTTATTCAGTTTTGAGAGAACATCACCATGATGTAGATAAACTAATGAGAGTGAGGATTTTAGTGATCATGCTTTTTTTTTTTTGTTTTGGGAGGACTTTGCTACTTGATCATAGCTTTGACAGGCCAGTAGGGAAAATCAGATATTAAAGTGACAAGTTGTGTGACAGTCTGATTGAAAAGAGAATAGACTGCAACTTCATTAGAGCCAGCTATCAGTCAATGTGAGCAAAGTTTTACAGACATCTTTATATGAGAACAGACATCATGGTCTTAGTTTGATGATTCATCAAACTTATGTGCAGCTGGACTTTTTCATGTCCTTTTTCATGGACACTTGAATCTGTCTCATTGCAATATTTTGCCTGAAGTTCAGAAATAATATTATTCTATGTTTCATTACTTAGTGTTTAGAGGGACTGTGCTTTATGAGAAAGGGGCAAGATCAGAATTGATATCGAATAGATGAAATATTGCACTGAAGACATCAATTAGTTTAGTTTGTTTTTCTCAAGTTCAAACCACTGTGATCATGTGTATTGGGATTAGCACTGGGCTAATTCATTGTAGACTTGTTGTCCCCCCATATTGAGTTGTGAACATAATCACATCACACATATGGTATGGATTAACACCCTTTTTGGTGCTGTGAAAGTTTCTGTGTTAGTTGTGAAACATTTACAGAGATGTGTCAAAAGTGGCATTTCTATTTGGCCTTCTCTATCCATTCTGTGTGAAGATATTTTAAGTTCAGGCGATAAAACGCTAATGATAACACTATATTATACCATTTCTGCCAATAGATTCCCCTAAATCCTACACACTAGACCTTTAATACATGACATTTACATTGAAAAGGTATTACTTTTGGAGCAAATTGTATATTTAGCATGAAAATGTTTTAGATGTGTTTGTGCCCTTTCATGGTGAATATTAGCGGCAAATAAACAGTATGGTTTAAGTCAGTATGTATATGGCATTTAAATGTCATGCATGTTTGGTGCCTTGCTCAAGGGCACCTCGACAGTGCCCAGTAGGCAAACTGGCACCTCTCCAGCTGCCAGTCCAGGCTCCATACCACGAACAAAATCTCCAAGAGCTGACCTTTTGCGATCCCCCATCAAACACTACACCTGTGTCCTGTTGTTGAATGGTTGGGTTTCGTGTGGTCTGAGGACTTACACAAGAATAACACATCAGCACAGTGGTTCTGTCACAACAACATTACATCAAGCCTACAAATGTGTTCTGCTGTGCTCTCCATCCTGTTTTTACTATGTCATTTTGCACATTTATTTGTTAGCAGCAGCAGCCAACATTTTTTTCAGGTTATCTGGGCCCAGTATTTCAGAGGTAATTTGACTGGATTTTGGCTATTGGATTGGATCAGACTTTGAAAATAGTTTGGTTATAAGAAAAAAAGGATTCTGAGATCGAATTAGATAACGTAATCCAGTCCTACAATATGTGTTGTTCAAAATGTTTTAGTAGGATTGGGATGCTGTTGATCCAAAAAATCTGGATAATCCTTTAGCAGAAGGCTAAATTCAGTGTGATATCAGGAACAAAATGCAATAAAAACCTTTAAATTTGTCAAATATATAAATATATTTATTTTGCATTTAATTTGTTTAACAGTAAAAAAATAGATAAAGTAGATATGAAGCTTACTATAAGGCCTTTCAGTACAATAATGTTAAAAAAGGACGTTGTCTCCATGAAATGATCCTCCATATAGCTGTCAAAATCAATTGTAGTGTGTTTGTTGGCAGGCTGCCTTCATTGTTATATGTCAGCCCATTCTCATTCCAAAGTCATCAAATACCGTCGCTTTGTCAGCGATTTCAGCGTCAGACACCTGACTCCAAAAGCCACCTTTCCCGGTGATATGTGCCAGACGGCACCTGTAGCAGCAGCATGTTATGTAGCTGGATAGCATCAGTTTGAAAAGGTGCTGGTAATGTAAGTAGCAGGAGAGTCTGCACAGCATGGGTGGGAGGGGCCAACAAACCCCAGACTTTCACCTGGGAGGCCCGTGTTAGAGCCAAACCATAATGTTTTTTTCTTAACCTAACCACATGCTTTTGTTGCCTAAACATAACTTTGTCCTTTTGTTGGCATCCTGCCGTTGGTAGCAGCGTCCTAGAGCGTCAACAGCAGACGCAGAAGGATACCTAGCTGGTATTATGTAGACATAGAGGCCGCTGACAAAACATCAACATGGAAAGATTTGGGATGAGAAAGCATTTTTTTTTGTCTCATTTAGAGTACTGGTTATGTGGATTTGGTGATCTTGGAAAGTTTGTATCTGGATCAGGGTGAACCAATCCAATGTTGCTTTGAAAAACAGGCACAAAAGCAAGATGGATTAACTGATCCTGGACAGCAGAGCATGGGATTTTCAAATCTGGATCATTCTGATTCATTTTTTTTTTCTTAACAGCTGGACCCAGATGTTTTGGTGATCTTAAAAACAAATATTATAAGAGATGACCACAAAAACTCTTAAATATAAAATATTGGACAAGACAATAAAATTAGCAGATATTACAAATGCGGGACATTAGTGGCCCAAATGAGAGTTAATGCTCATGTGTGAAGTTGGCCATAGAGGACTTGTCAAATGTGAGTGTAACAAGCCAGAACATGAGCAGGGCATGTTCTGTTGGCTGTTATGGCTGATACACATCAGCTCACTTGTTTCGAGACATAAAGAGCCCACCTGTTACTTTAGAGCATCTGATGTAAAGACACACATGCGTAGACAGTGATAAAGAAAAAGGATAATTAGAAGACCCAAAGAAAGAAAAATGTACAGAAATACATGGTTATCATCATCAGTTCAAATATTGCAATACATGGGGCGTTGGTAGCGTAGTGGATAGTGCCGGCGCCCCACATGTAGGGGTGATGCCTTGCTGCAGTGGTCGCAGGTTCGACTCTGGCTTGCAACCCTTTGCTGCATGTCAACCCCCACTCTCTCTCTTTCTCACCCCATTTCACTCTGTCCTGTTCATTAAAGGCAAAAAGCCCAAAAAATAATCTTTAAAAAAAACAACAAATATTGCAACACACAGGACATGTGGTTTAGGTTGTGATTTTGTTCTTCTTATTTTCCTTTGTATGTGCTATTGATTTTTTTTCTCTTTGAGCATCTGTGTTGTTGTAGTTTTCTTTCTTTTTTTTTTGCAGTGAGGTCAGTCCCATTGAGACCTGTTACCACTTCCTTTTGTAGATTTTATATATAGATATTTTTAAAGTTGAAGGCAAAAGCACTATGTTATCCAGTGAAACAGTGTTCAGCAGTACTATCCATAACAGGATCAAAGCTTTAGTCATTTCCTTGCTGATTTTCAAGAGTGTGCCAGCTAAATTTACGTTAAGTCAGATGTCCTTTTCAAAAAGTAATATCAAAATGTATACATGCATTCTAAAATATATTTCCTGCAAAGCATAATTCGCCTTTCTATTTGCCACTCAACCATTTAAAATTAAATAAATAAATTCTTGGAATGTTTCTGCGCTTATGATCATCATGTACTTTGCGCTGATCAGAACAATTTTCCACCTTTACAATACAATTTTATCTTGGGACTTTGACGTTAGTAATTTGTTTGAGGCACAGCTATAATTTTCTTAACTACTCTCACAGAACCATGAGAGGCTGTTTGTTACAATGCTGGAAGACACAGACAGATGATATGCAACCTGCTCTGCCTCCTCCGTTCTTTCACTGCATCCCCTCTGGCTACTCCAACAACACGCCAACACGCAAGAATGGAAAAGGGCCATTTTAACTTTAGCCCTCTGACAGAGTCACAAACCTCGAGGTAGAACATTTCATTATGAAGCTACAAACATCATATTTCTCCTTCAAACTACATGTAAAAATGTGAAATAAATAAAGAAAACAAGACAAACACTGTGCATGCAAAACCAGGAAATGCTGCTGAGCAATGTATTAAATCAGTATAAATATTATTAGAATATATTATCAGTGGGTATTTTGCTACACCTAAAAACGTCAGCTTTGCACAAAATTTTAATTTGTTGTAATGCATTATTATCTCCCTTTCCCAGAATAAATGGAGCATCTTTTTCTCAGTCATGTCCTCTATTTTATTGTGATCACAGTTATTTGGCATGAATACATCTTCCTTAACATTTTAGTGGATATTTCTGTACTATTCACTGCTGCCTTTTCAGAAAACAGCTATTCACTCCTGATATGAATCTCATTTTGGCAGAGAGGCAGCACAGCTTTGCATGATTGGCTGTATTGCTGTCCTCTCACACTCCCACAGACATGCATTTGATTTGTCACCAGCATCCAAAGTCTTATCTAAACACTGCAAAGAATCTCTGAGTAAATGTTCCCCATTGGCACACTTCAGCAGCACAGAAACCAGCTATTCGGCAAATGGATCCTCTAAGTACCTTTTTTTAATACATACGACTGGAGATTAGAATGCAATGCAAAATAAAAAGAATAAATGATGTGAAGATGACTTGGCACATAAAAACATGCAGGCCATGGTACATTATTACCATATGATAAGAGGACTGTAGGAAGTTTTCATTCAATCCTTTCTCGTGAGAGGAGAATGAAAGAAAACAGTCCAAACTTAAGTAATTGGCTTCAGAAGTTGCAGCTTTCTCGTCCTCCATTTCTAGCCTGAGAGGGAGAAACCTGCCATGCTTGTCAAATCTTCTTGACTGTTACTGTGATGGCCAAAGAGAGCAAAAATGGCCTCCATCTCGGAAGAGTAAGGAGGGGAAATACAGGTTTAGTCATGTGTGAAAGAGCGCCTCGTTATGAAAGTGAAATATGTCATATCGGCAGCTCCCAATTGACATTTTTTAAAATCAATTTTTCAATTCACTACACTGTTAAACAATTGTGAACTTTCTAAATCACTAATTATGGCAACAAAGAGGAGCTGGACATCAGACTGTGCATCTGTGCCCCCATTTTCAAACTCTCCATCACAGGTAATGTAATATAACAGCCTGTCAGGCAATAACAGTTTTAACATTTGCAATACTGGCTGTCCTCCACACCTGCCATTGCTCTTGATAATAATCTCCTGTCACATATGGCATGCACATAACAAGATGTGATTTATGGTCTGACAACTGTACATTCAGTGTTTATGCTGATTTGAGAAACAAATGTTTATAACCTCTGCAGAAAGAATACCTGTTGGTAGGCTCCAGTCATTTGTTTTTACTCATGAAGGGATTTAAATAAGAAAATAATAAGCAGCAATAAAAATTCCTTTCAGGCAAAGAGCTATGGTAGTTAGTTTAAGGACTCAAAAGTTCTGAAACATTTAGTTTGATCTTTTGGAAGTGATGAAAACGCAATAGCCTACATCAGTACAATATACATACTGTAGCATACAGTGCATACATGTGTTTGTAGGTGAAACAGCAATAATTTCACTAATAGAATTTCAGGGAACATACAAGCTTTTACTGGTGTGAATTCTTATGTCCTGGCATGTTTAATACACTATATAACAGAAGTACTTTTTCCTCTTCTGGTTGCTGGACCCATAAAGAGGCTTTGAGGCTCACAAATGCATCTAAAGACTCTTGATCAGAGGTGGAACCAAGTCATTGTTTTGCAAGTTTCAAGTCTCTGCACTCAAGTCCCAAGTCATGCACAAAGTCTTAAAGAGCTTCAAATCCTAAGCAAGTCATAATGCACTTTTCACTAACTGTAATGCCATTTAAATTACAGACTTATATTAATTTTACAAATTCATGAATGCTGTGTTAACATTTTTACATATTTCTTTAACCAACTTTGTTGTCGCATCTCCTGTAATTTTTCACCCGCAAGCATTGCATGCTGCATTTCATTTTTTTTTTTTGGATGACCACCGCAAAGTTTTTGTGCGCACATTAACTTTGGTAGCATTTTTTCCATATGGCACTCAATAACTTACAAGTTAGTTCCTCTTAGTTCTCTGTCGCAGCTTGACTGGAAGCTGTCAGACTGGTTCAAACAAAGTGCATCTGTGGAATTAAGTGTCAACTTCCTGGGAATTAATAGTGTTAATGTTAGTTTGGATCAAGGAATGAAGTGAAATGTCTCAGCCATCCACGGACATTGTTGGACAAATTTGGTTGGATTTAGGTTCACCAAAGTTCAATGTCAGGAAACAGATGAGGTTAAGATTTTGTTAATATTTACCTGTGCTGTTAGGTAACCTAAATCCAACGTCTTCAGAATGCCTCACACGTCATCCTGGCAACAAATGACGACATTTAGACATAATAACAACAAACCCAAGGTCTGCAAAACGTCACAGTATGTCACACAACATGAAATAACATACAACATAATAACATCTTGAGACATTCAAAATATCATTCCAACCAAAATTTAGTCCAACATCTTTCTGACGTCCGGAGTTAAAGTCCAAGTTGAGTTGCAAACCTTTTTTGATTTTGTGAAATTGATTCTTATATCATCAGATTTGTTACTCAAGTATGACTCAAGTCATTTAACTTGAGTCCACACTGCTGCTATTGTCTGAGAATCAAATTCCTCAGTTATTTATTTTGAGAAAAACACAAAATCAAATAAAAAGTCAAGTTGAGCAGAACTTTAACACTTAAAGAAAAAGGAATAAATAAAACACAATTCCAGGCTGACAATCTTTTTTTTTTTTTTTTTAACAAACACTGTATCTTTTTTTATAGCTGTGTCTACTGCACACTATCATCTCAGTGTAGAAATGTATTTTTTTTTCTCTTACTGTCTTTCTCTTACTGTGCACAGAGCATGTGTTTGCATTTAAGGACATTTTGCTCATTTCACTAACTTTCAGGCTGGATAAGAAGACAAGTGAATCCAAACAGCGAGCTGTAATCCCAGTAAACAATAGCAGGTATTGTGGTGAAATCTCTTTAACTAAACTCACATTTCATCACTGTTTTAAGATTTCCTTAAATACTGTGTAATGAGTTATCGTCATTGGACTGCACTGTTGCCAAGCACACACAACTTCAAAATTCTGGTCTGCATTTCCAGAGATTTTTGTAATCAACTGAGTCCTGATTTCCCAAAACTGATTAGCTGCTGCCATTCAGCATTTGGCAAGCAGCATCCCCAACTGTTCAACTTTCATTGCTGTGGCTCATATTGGCTTTTTTTGTGAGTTTTGTCTTCAGACATACCATACCGACTCCAAATGTTTTTAAGAAAGTTCTAACACACTAATATATCCTCGGTGAGATAGGCAGGACAGATACATAAGCGGGAACTTAAGTCCGGCTCATTAAGCAGCACAGAATCAAGCCGTCTTCAGTGTTCAATAAATCCTTCGGGGGGAAATGTGAAGTTAAATTCTGCACTTGGCAGCCAGATACACTGCATCACTTTCCTGAGATACTTGCTGCTGCTCAGTAGGAGATAAACAGCCAGGCTAGAGGACGTGAGCAGGTGCTGCAGCCTAACATTACATCCTGACTCCTCTAGCCACAGACACCCCCTACCATGCCCCCTACACCCCCACAGCATGAAGTACAAACTTCAAGAGATTGATGTCATCTCACAAATAAACAACTAAAAGTAAAAGTCTCAGAGAAGAATATATATTGCTTTTGAGACTTGGCCAGACATTTGTGTGCATATACAGTAGCATTAAAGATGTGACAAAAAAGTCAACTCAGATCACTGTCTCTGATTTATGAGCCCAATATTAAATATCATGTGTGTGCTTTTAGAAGATGCATCTGTGCGACAGTGGGGTTGCATTTATGGTAGCAGCTTGCCTGATATCAGAAAGAATTGTCAGCTCATTAAATTCCATTTCCATCTTTAGCCTGTCATTGCATCCACTCAAACCAATATCCATGGGGGAGGGGGATTCAATTTTCCCTTATCAATCACTAGAGACCAACAAATCTGTCTGAATCTAATGTAATTTTAAGTCCACATTGATGTGTAGCCATGCCAACATACTGGTTTTTCAGGGGCTTTAAGAGTGGTGCAGAGTGAAGTAATGAATAAAAATAGTGTCAGGTATGTCAGGTGGTATTTAAAGATGTTTGCATTGTTGATATTCCACCTTACTGGTTTGCACTGCTTGACAAATAACGGTGGCCTCACTCCGCTCACGGATGCTGATTGGCTAATCGTTAGTCTCCCTGTGATGCTCATTGAATTGTTAATTCTAACTGAGAGACTGCTGTTTCATGTCACAATACCAGACAGATTAGTCATCTCAAAGGATTGGTCGGATTCCACTGTCTGGACCCAGGCAAAGTGGCAGCACCTCTTTGAGGACATCGTTTACACAAATGGCAATTTATGCAAATGATATTTGATGAATTATTTTTTATCTTAAAGAAGTATCTCACTGCTGGAAAAATGGTCTTTTCACAAAACTGGGCTGTCTAAGCAGCAGAAAGAGGTATATACTTTTGAAGTTGGTGACCCAGACAAAACAGATAAAAAATGTTGTGGCATTTGCTATTGCTCAAGAGGTAGAAAACCTACAACTACCAGAATGCAAAGACCAGACCAATAAGGGCTCCTTCTGTTGGGTGAATTAATGCAGTATATTTTGACACAGAAAGCAATATGGCAGCCAGCTGGTAACAAACAATGTCATTTTACGGTTCAACAGTAAGCTTAAATATATTTCTAAAAAATATTTTAGGCAAGAAATAGCAATGCAGTAACAGAACACTGGCTTATATTTGATCAGCACTGAAGAGTTTTACTGTATGATCCCAGTTTTTAAACATCTGTTCTCAATATAGCAAACAGTATTCAAAATTCTGGTATTACAGCCAAACAGTGCACCAAAATATGTGTCCAAAAACATTTTAGGTAAAAAGTAGACAACGCAGAAACAGAAACTTGGTTTATATATGATCAGCATCAATAGTTTTACTGTTTGAGTTCGATCTGTGTTTTAGAGAAAGTACCCCTGCTACAATTGGAGGTGGCGCTCAACGTGAGAGTTTAAAACTTACCTCCGTCTAGACTGAGTGCCACCCCTCCTGCTTTTGATGACTCAGTGGCTCTACATGAAGCTCTACACCATAAACACTGCAGCCCTGAAAATATTTGGAATGTAATCATAATCTCTGATAAATCATTGCCTGCATTTAAAGAAATAAGAATACAATTGCAAATTGACCTCTTGGTTCTCTTGTGGAAGAGTGGAACACAGTGTAGGTCAGCTGGAGGCTGCTTCGAGACTATGGGATAGAGCCAGACGGCCGAGAGTCAAGCCAGGGCTTGTGGTGCATGCTGGAGGTTTTTCCAGGGCTAGAGAGGCACCCACAGCGGGTGAGAGAAGAGCCAAGGCCTGCAGAGCATGTCGGAGGCTCCACATCGACGGGTGTGTAGACTCCTGCACTCCCTGGTGCACTCCCTGGTGCACTCACTGGTTCTCCAGCATACTCTGTGGACCCTGGCTCTCCTCTTGCATTCAGCAAACCTCTCTGACCCAGGCTGTGCTCTGCTTCTCTCAGAGGGATGGCAGGGGGATGGCGGGATGACGGCAGGACTACGGCAGGAGGTCTGCAGAGGTCATGCCCATGGTTCTCTATAGGCTTTCCTCCAGTGTACACATACCCCTGGATGTGGACTTTTGTTGATTTTTGTAGGGTCAGACTTGGCGAGAAAAGAAGTGGTGTCCATAATAATACTTAAATTCATAAAATTCAGTACTCCGTATTGCCATTTTCGAAGCTACTGTAGTCATATTCCACTGAGACGGGCCATAATGTTTAGCTGAGAGGAGAGTGGACAGCACCTTTGGAGACAGACCTTCAGTTAGCAGCTGTAGCAAGTCAAATTCAGACAGCGCAAACCACAATCCCAACTGGATCTGCAAGCTTCTATTGTTGTCAGTACACAGATGGCCACCAGCCCGCTGTGATGCCCGCGACTGGGTTAGCAGGTTAGCTCTGGTTGAATTTGAGTCGCTGCAACGATTTGGTGTCCCCCTCTCTTGAGGTGCTGGCCACTCCCCTCACAGCAAAAGTAGTGTCATGGGCCATGAGTGAAGCCGAGAGTAACCAGAGGGTAGCAGCTAGCTGGTTAACTAGCAGTTAACGCAGTTGGATTTGTTAGCTCAGGGCTCGATGTTTGACTCCACCCATGTTGGGCACAGCCCAGGATTGCACTCTGCCTTGCGGGGCTTCTCTTTTAGAGAAAGACAGTGAGGGGTGGGTCTCTCTCGATCCACTTCCATACTCTTTGATATGGTGGTGTCAGGTGCACAAAATGTGGAAGCACAATCTGTTGTTCCAGCAACAGTTCTGGAGTTGGCAAAATCCGCCTGATAAGCAAAAAGCATCATCCAGTGTATTTGAGCTGGTAGGTGAGCAGGGAGATCTCAGCATTGGTAAGGTGGAGGGAAGTTTACTATAGGTCATTTACATATTGTTACGATGTAAACCTGGTTGAAAATCGGCAAAGTATCCCTTTTAGGAAGACTACCCATTCTTTTTGTAATACACCAAAATAAGCAGAATCATTAACTTTCATCAATTCTAGTTGTATTTGTATGGTTAAGTACTTTTGCAGTAGTATATTTTTTCACAAGTTTTCATATACCATGAAAAGTTAAGCCTATAAGAAATGTAAATATGTCATTTGACACTGTTCCTTCATACTCTGCAGAGCCTAAACTATTGCAGATTTTACTCGAGCAACATTAATGAGAGAACTATTATGAATAACCCCAATGCCGAGTCCTCTCAAGACATGTTTACAATTACAGAATTTCACATTTATTGAAAGAAAAATGCATCTTACATTCACACTGTTGTTGTGCAGGCTGTGCAAGAGGGAAAAACTATGGAGAAGATAAAATGTGATGCTTCAGCTTCCCTCATTGAACAGATTTGCGTCCCATATGTCTAGGGCAACAAAAGAGAGGCTCCTGAGAGGCAACCAGAACCTCCAGGAGTGATACAGGAAACAGATGAGATGTTGAGATCTTAAACATCAGAAGGAATAGGCTCTATTCCAAAAAAAAAAAGGAAGAAAAAAAGAGCTTTAGAGTTGCAGGGAAGAAGTAAACAAGCCAGAAAAACCTATTGGCTGGGAACTGAGGTGAGAGGTGTGTAGAGGGAGCAGATAGAATGCTTAAAGCCTAAGGAGAAAGACAGTGATATTCAATTACTGATTTTCTAATTTACTAAAGACGTGAATGCAGGGGATGGAAGAGGAAGTGAGTTTATTTAGTTGGGAGCGGAAAGAAAAGGGATAGAGTGAGACCTTTATTTGACGAGTACCACACATGCACGAGGTGAGGGGAAGAATGAGAGACTTTTAATTAGACAAGATCGACAGTGAGAGGTTGTGAAGTCTAATTAGGTGTGTTTGAAAAAACGGTTTTGAAAGTGAGATCGCTCAACTGAATGAGAGACTTCATTATAGCTGAAAGAAAGCGAGAGATGGACTATGTATTTTTTTTAAACACTATGGACGACATTTCAGATAACAAGCACTTAGTTCTTTTGTCTGTTTCATTAGCGAATGAATTTCCTGTCAATTTAATTTCCATGATACATAGAGCCCTAATTTTGTACCAGTGCAGATCAAGCCCAGTGACCTTGTAAAGTGACAGTCTCGTTGGGCACAAGCAGGTATTTTCCTGCCTGCACCCATTTGGTAATTTCACGGCTCTCAGTGACATCAGCTGTAACAAAATGTGTGGGGGAGAACACTAAAAAGAAATGACAATAAAAAGCATGCAATTTGGCATTGAGTATTATGCTGCCCACTGCTTTTAAATGTCTAAGCACAATGGGTGCCATTTTGTGCTGTTCCTTCAGTTTAACCCTGGGAGTGCATAACTGCCTTTAAAATCAACATCAATCTCTCACATACATCCGTTTAAATTCCCCAAGTAGTAACCATATGCACCCAATCAACAAAAATATTTCACATTGTAATAGCATCAGGATAAAGGGATTTTTAAAGTGTTAAACAAACTGTCAAACTACCACTCCTGTCCTTTGTGTGGTTAGGTTTTAGGCACAACAACCACTTGTTTATGGTTAGCCAAAGATCCTGTTATGGCTTAAAACCCTGTTTTGGGGGCACCATCCTGGCAAGAAACACAGTGATGTTTTGGGAGAAAACATCACTGTGGCACTTTTCATGGCACTGTCCCTGCTGGAAAAACAGAGATGAGTCCCAAATAAACACCCACGGTTGGGGGCTGAAAGGCTGCTGAAAAGAGACCAATGGATTGCCAAAAAAACAAAAAAACACCTCTCATGTTTGGTGCCTAAAAAGCAGCTGGAAAAAAGCAACGACTACCTAAAAACAACCAGTTTGGTTGTTTGATTGCCTTAAACAAAGGTCTGCAGCTTGACAGGCATCTCACATAGGTGACGTACTATCCACCATCCTCTCTATCTGCTAATGACAAAGTCAGCTTATATACTAGGTCACTTTAGAAGAGATGATGTGATACATAGGGAACATATAAATGTAATGTGTTTGTGCACCTGCAAAAATGTTTTGTTCTGTTTTTGGTTTTTATTTATTTATTCATTTATTTTTTTGGCCAGGTTGAGATGAAAAACAGCTGTGAACACAGCACTGACACATTCATACCTTTTACGTTTATTACATCACCAGATACTGAACAACATCAGCATTTTGTTTTTAATTTATTTATGTTTCTTACCAACTGATGATTTTGACTGCATTATTACATGCACCTTTTTAGCTCTGGTTTTGGTCTCGACCAATAAGAAACATCCCTGTAAGGTTGTTGTGTGTTGTCAAGGCATTCATTATACACCTACATTGTATCCCATTCTCCTTTTGTGTCCTAAGGCTGCCTGAGAGCAGCGGGGATAAAGAGCCCACCTCCAGTTTCCTTGTCCTGGTGATCTACATATATGGATGATGCATGTTAGTATGTTAGTATGTTGGATGTGATTCCATTCACATCCCCTACAACTGCATAACAACACCGGCACACCTTCCTAGTCCAATGCATAACTCTTCCTGCGGTACTGTTGTAGCTGACTGGCACACCAGTAACCGGCAGGTGGGTCTTCCAGCTCCGGTGTATTAATTTGCGCTCATCATAGTCATTTACTCTCACGCCATTCTGTTTGTTGTGCTTACCTCAATATTTGTCTATTGTATTTCATGTCATAGGCCCACAAATATTTATCCATATCTCATGATCATCAGACTTGGATCCTCTGCCTGACCCTCCCTGTGTCCAAGGCTATTTGTTTACTTCAAAAGGTCTCGGCTATTTAATCGTTTTTTATTATCATGCTATTATTAATATAAGCAGGGCATTTCAATGCAAAGTGGTAACAACTGTATGTGAATGCATAAATGGTTCAGACCTGAGCAGCACTGGATTAGAAATTAATTGTAATGAACTGGAGCTTCTGTGCTTTGATTACCTGCTGTGAAACAACATGACCCTCATCCATTTATAATGAACATTAGTTCTTCTGGGGTCATTTTGGTGAAAGTAATGTAATAAGTAAAACATTACTCCACATAGAGAGTAATATTGTAAATTTAACGTATTACTTTTAAATCAAAGTAACTAGTAATATATGATATTTTACATTTTGAGAGTTACATGCCCACACTGTGCCTCTTGTTTGGTGTTGTGCAGGTAGCCCACGCTAAGTTTTTGAAGTTTTTCACAATTTAAAAACAAAACAAAAAAAACTGTCTACTGTGGACCTAATTGACAGCATGAGAGGAAGAGATAAACCAAAACATGAGCTAAAAGAAGGTAAAAAGCACCTTAAAACTAAAGGGACCTGTAGTGAGTGAGCGCTTTTTTACACTATACAGGCATTAGCTCTGTTGTTCTCATAAAGATATCGATATCAGCTGCTTTAAACTGATGTCCAGCTGACCACAAGTGCTGTCTGACCTATGCTGTCTCATGTGAAAGTACAGTATCGAGGGGTTGAGTTACATTGCACAATAAAACTGGATGAGTGTGGATATTTTACACCCACAGTCCTCTCAAACCGATCTTGAATTGGTAACTAAAGCCCTTATCAGCAAACTATCACAGAGACAATGAGCCAAAGTACCTTCCTCACTTGGGATTCACTCTTAAATTGAGTCTAAATAGTTTTGAAGGAGTCCAATAGAATTGGTTAATGATTGTAATGTGAATAAATGTAGTCCTTATCTCCATGAGAAACCATTTTGGGATTCTTATAAGCTGAACAAATCATTATCTGTAAATGAAACATTGAATTTTTTCCCCATAGTGATTTTAAAGTAATGGATTTAATAAATGTGCCCACTAAGTGAAAGCAATATCTTGGTAATAGTTGATCAGGTTTTTTGTTTGTCTGTTTGTTTTTTATCATACAGGAGCAACAATTACCTTGAATGTATTTTCTTGGAGACTGTCAATTAGAAGATCCCTTCATCACTGATTAACCCGCAGTTCGTATTCTTGGCAGGGTTTCACAAAGAGCCTCAAGGTATTGCTGTCACATGGATCTCATATCTTTGTCACCAGAGACATCCATCCACCCTATCTCCAGTCAATATGTAAGCTACTACTTACTTCTCTCACTGCATTTACACGGCTGACTCATCCTGCCATGATCCCACTCTGCTCCCGTGGCTCCATTCAATATTGTGCATGAGGTTGTCTCCCACTCAGCCTCATTTCACACACACACACACACACACACACACACACACACACACACACACACACACACACACACACACACACACACACACAGCTCACTCACTGCAAAAAAAACTTCTCTATACATTCTACTTTTCTATTTACATTTCATAGTCTCAACTGAGCAGGTACTTCAAAGGGTTCACACTTTTCAAGGAGGACACAGACATGCACGTTTGCTGGCGTTAAAGCAATGAAAAATGCAAAAGAGTTGTTGGTGGCACTGCTGGGCAACACTTTGAGTGTCTGGATCTTTTATACTTTCCAAAAATATTCAGGTTTTTTTTTTTTTTTAAAGGAATTTTTCCCCTATTCAAATAAAAGGATGAAATGTTCATTGTTGTTTAAAGCAGAGTGAGGTTAAGCTATTAAATTTCTCTTAAAAGTGTTTCCTGAGTTTCCTTTTACTCACAATTTTCACTCTTTTTTATTAACACACACACAAAAATGCCCTCTTTCAAGCAATGTAAATATCTAAGCAAATGGGCGTAGAGATTTTGCACTGTGAACCTCAAAGTGACAGGATTGCCATCCAACTTCCCCACTGAAGCAGAATTTTCAGTTAAAACACATAAAGGGGAATATTTTAGCCCACTCTGTTTCCCACATTTTTGTCAACACAAACACATACTTCACAGCAACACGTTCAGCAGAGTCCACTCTGAATTAAGATCTTTGAATAATTAGCTGAGTTTGAATGGTGCCTCTCAGCTTAATCTCTATTAAATCAACTATCTGACCCAGGAGTCACTCAGCAGGGATCGTCACTATGGCAACCTTTAATTTCAGGTGGGGACACACAGCTGATTGAGATTTGCTAATTACACCGCGTCTCTGATCTCTGTGGCATTTACCAACCACCTGATAACACAGGTGTTACATTGTAACTGTAACAACTATATGAACTCCTTTCAATGCTGAAACAAATTATTTGATTACCTTGTCCTTTGAGTGGTGTTCTGGAGTTTGAGTCCTGCATCTCATGTTAATCTTTATGTGGCAGCAGTTGTTGGAATTATGACTGATGTGACACACAGACAAACGGACAAAGCAACTCATGGACCTTTGTTAATTTTAGGAATTCACACATATATATATATATATCACTCACTTTAACTTTTTGTGTCCACAGACAGTTTATGGAAGGTCTTTTCTCTATGTCATATATGCATGTGACCTAATAAGCACACACACACACACACACACACACACACACTACAAGGCAGTGCTTATAGGACAGGCCTATTAAACTAGCAGCCCACTGGCCACATCCGACCCAGAAGCAACCTCCGCGTGTCACAGCATTCATAAATATGATCTACCAGTATGATAAGATATGTAAACTACATATAGTGTCTAAAAGTAGCGAATGAGGTAGCTATCTTGGTTCCTCCTCACCTCTGTTGAATGTTTGCTGCAGGTAAACACAGAAAGTCCTTCAGTCCTTCATCACTGAACGCGCACAAATTCAATAATACACACTTATGAAACAACCTTTAACATAACCGTCTTTCACATGAAAAACATCTTTACAAAAAATAAGCAAAAGCCTTTATATTATATATGATACATCATAATTCCCCCTCTAACATCTATTTTATAGTGCTGTGAAACCATTCTATTCAAGTTTATTAAAGTTTCTCACCAAAAGCTACATTTGAGCAAACATTGGACACTTCATGAGAATTAATAATTTACCCTCTTCCAATACTTATTTTTACTGAATATAGCTTGAGCGCTTCACAATGTGAATCAAATCTCCCCCCTGCCAATTTCAACACAGATTTGTTTTTTATTTTTTTTCTCTCCACATTCAGTCCTCTGAGTGGTATAGCGGTAGGTGAGTGGGCACCAGAGAGCTTTTGTTGTTTTGACGTGGTAACGATACAGCATTCTTCGGGGTCAATGTGACGTGGGATAACTGGCCCATCACCCCCAGAGAGCAGGTTAAGTGTATCAAGCGCGTGGGGGGGGGGGGGGGGGGTGGGGGCAGCAGGAACACACAAAAAAAGGCAGCTCTATTATTTAGTAAGTCCTGCTACGTAGTTGTGTTGAAATGACTATAATGATTGTATTAGTTAAATACAGAAGAAGATAAACATTTTGATTTTATATTCCTCTTAATTTGTCCCTGTGCTATTGCGCATAGAGTGTGATGTTTACTTTGTGTTACTTACACAAACTTTTCTTAATTATTATGTATTTTCTTCCATTATTGTAGTGTGTGTTTTGCTTTGTATTGTGCTTTATGTTACCTTTTGACAAGGTGTATCTGTGTTCGCTATGTAACATCAACCTGCCAAGGGCCTACGGATGAAAATTAGCCTATGGCTACAACAGAACCTCTTTATATATAAATGTTTATTAACACTGTCCCTTTTTAAATAAATGAAAGTGAAATGATCACCTGTTTGCATTTGTATTTTTTATTTATTGGAGTAGGCTAAATAAATGCATTTCATGTTTTGAGCTGACTGTTCACACATTTATTAGTTACACATTGACAAAATATTTCACACAACTCCTAAGGTATTCAGCAATGGCAAACACAATGTTAGCTGGGGAATGCAGCAGAGATACTGGATCCAGTAACGTTATCTCTGATGTGAGGTTCACATCCAGTATCTCTGACATGACAGCTGGCCCACCCACAGTGCTGACTGAAAGTGACACTAGTTTACCTGTCTGCTTCCTTTGGAAATGAAAATGCATTCTTCCTATTATTGCAGCCTATTGCTGCACAAAGCTTGGTTATTTTTTATTTATTACTAGCAGTAAATAACTGTTTGTAAGCTAACTGTGATTTTGCGCCTGATTTTACCACCTGTTTTATCAAGATCACAAGATCTCGCGAGAACATGTTTTCTGAGATGGACAGGGCTCAAACAAAGTTAACTTTCTCTTGATCAGTGCGGATGAAAAATGCAGCTTTAGTGTCAGAATGTTGGTAAGATGTCTGGCTTATGGAAAATGAACCCAATATTTACTTTAGTGACTACAGGGCGAAAGAATTTACCATAAATTGTGATCACGTTCATTTTCCTCAGTGACGACAATACATTCAGAGCTGCCACAAGTCTCCTATGGGGGCGTGGTGCTGACGTCACTTAATCAGCAAGTGAGCTGAGTGGGGTATCTCGCTTTATCCAATATCTGGTTAAGGCACAAAACCTAGCTGATTAGGTTTTCTGTTAAAATGGTTACATTTGCTACACATGGGACATAAGTACGTCATGCAGTGAGGTAAGTACATCAGCTATGTAAAGGACGAAAGTACATGAAGTTACAAGAAGTCAGTGTTTGTTTGACACTTCCACCACTTCAACCCCTCCCCTATGTGGACTCTCTTATTCTTTGCTACCTGTGGGGTCATAACAATTACAACTGCCCATTGCGCAGAGTCTTGGAACCAGGGAATTACTGTGTCCACTACGACAAAGGATCCTCATTGACTTTGCACAGGCACTGTTTCCATGGTGTCGGCATGTCATTTCAACACAATATGTGCCACCATGTACTGCGGTGTTAAGAGGTTGTGGTCATTTAACAAATTTCTATCAGACCAGGTTGCTTAAATGACACTTCAACTCCTTCTCTGCACAAAGCTCATATATGTCCTTACACTTCCTATAATTCTCATTTCAACACCTTTCATATCCTACACTATATATGCCCCCTTTATCCCCATCCTATTATTCCAGCTCCTCATACTCCTTCAGCTGCCCCTTCATACAAAGTTAAGCCAGCAATGCGGTTTAGCTCCCAGACATTTATCAAGCAATGCTGTCCAGCTCCCAGCTATACATGAAGCAATACAGTCCAGCTTCCAGCTTTCCAAACAATGCAGCCCCACCGCAATTTCCTCAGAAATTGCATTCTCTGGTTTCTCTTTCTCTCTGTGCCTCTCTTTCTCTCTGTGTTTAGGATATATGACCAAAACACAATGTTTCCACTACATTAAATAAGTCTAAAGCCAATTAATAAAATCAGGCAGAAAATGGCTGCAGCACTGCACATCTACTGCAATGTCCTTGAAACCAGTCGTAAAGCACTGACTGCAGCACCAGAAATAAATTTCTGATCATAGGACCAGAAGTAAACAGCTGACTACACAACTGGAAACAAACAAGCAGCAATGAGACCAGAAATAAACGACTGGCCCACAGAGCTGGAACTAAACTGGTGATCACAGGAGAGTAGATAGATGACCAATTATCAAGCGGTGAACAGGCAAAGCTCCAAGGGTTTGACATCCGTGAGCTGTGTGCACGTCCCCCCTCCCCCCCACCCTCGACAAGCCGGTGCCCTTTCGGCTGCCTCTTAAAAGACTTGGTCGCTGTGAATTTGGTGTCTACACTGACTGTCCCTGAGGAGATGGACCAGTTCCTCCTAAAGGTTACATTCTGTCACTTCAGGGGAGAGGGTCAGCCGTTTGTGAGGATTACAATCCACTGGTGATTTCTCTACAGTAGGTATGTGTGGGTGTGAGGAGAGTGACAGACCAATAAAAGGTTTTGATGGGGAGCACAGTGGGAATACTTACTATACATGGAAGAGTGTAATACGCATAATGATTTGGAAATAATGTCAATATGTTCCTGTACTCACTTGCTCTTAGGGTAGAAATGTACTGCAATAAGTAAGCAAATAGCATCTAAAATGTTCTGAATAAATTGATGATATACACTTCGCCACTATCTAATATTGATCCCCACTGAAAGCCCATCTCAGCACAGATACTGCGCGTCGATAAATGTTGGACTTCGGTTGGTAAAATGTTCAACTCTGTTAAATGCAAAGGCTCCTGTATATTTTATCCATCCTAAAATAAATGGTATTTATATAAATGCTGAAATTTGGCACTTTCAAACTCATCATTGAATTATGAACAAAATCAGGAGTGTTTAAACAGTGCGGCGTGTTAGTTATGACTTTGCACTCGCAAATTAATACAGCAATAAAACTCAATAAAAGGTTGCCGCAACCAAGCAACGTAAAGTCTCACACAGAGATAATACAGCGTTAGGATAATGAGCCAATCAATTATTTGAATCTGCTCAAGTGACAGTTGGCTCTCTCACCATTGAGCAAAGTCAACTCGCTGCCTGCGAAATGTCCTCGGGTGTTTCTATTTTGCACAGGATTCCACCGCCACCTAAAACTAAATACCCTCAGAGAGGAGAAGACACATAAAACAGAGAGGAAGTACAACATCTTCCTCCTGGAAGAAAGTGAACCACAACCAATTATTCTATCACCTAGAGGCCCTCTATAAAAGGTTGAGGGATTGTATGAGACAGGTGATTAGTTTTGAGTGTCAGATGATTGGGCTGTGAACTCTGCACTTAAATAACTATTACAAGGACTAATGGGAGGAAAGCTAATATTCCTCAGAAAAACTCCCTAACAAGCTTTCTTACTTTTTTAGTTAAACATAATGAAACACTCCAAATGTTGAAACAGCTTTCTCTGTCAAATACCTAGAAGCCCTTTTTACGTAGCAGTCGATGCACCAAGCATGACGATACAGGCAGAATAACTTGTGAAAATTATCACTGTACTTTTATTTTTTGACACTAAAGGTTCAGTGTGTAGGATTTAGGGGGATATATTGGCAGGAATATAATATAATAAGTTTATTAAGAATCATTACGTTTTCTTTAAATGAGCTGTTTGTATCTACATAAGAGCGGCTCCTCGTTTATGGAGAATGCCATGTTCACTGCCATGTTACCACAATAGCCCAGAACAAACAAACCAAACAACAGCTATAGACAGAGCCATTCACGTTTTCGCGTCAGCCACTGCAGTTAGAAGTCCATCTAAAACGAGCAGTATTGGAAAAAGACTGATTTGTGAAATTCATTCAGTGTTTTTACTGGTTTAGATCACAGGGTCTGTTTGCTTTAGAGAGGAGACCAACACGGATAATTCGGCTCCTGGTGAAAACCTCTGGAACATGGATCTGAGGTTATCAGAGAAAGGTGAGCGCATATACGCATGGAGTGGGTGAGCTCCCCCTCTCCAATATGCCAAAAGCCCTCGGACGGGATTGGTTTCATGTGGGGACGTGGGATAAAGTAATTATTACCAGGGAGTTTTAGTCCTGCCCGAACGCGCCATATCTGTAATCATTACGGTTAATGTCAGTAAAAATTACGGCGACTTTTACCTTCTGTAAAAACGGTCCAGAGAAAATACCTCAGGTAATATTAATCCATTGCGAACTTATGTAAATATTTCGTCACGTCCTGTTGACAACCATTTTTCCTTATTTCCACATTTTTTCAATGATGGAGGCGCTTCCGTTTCGTCAGCAGTCGTGATAGTGGACATTCTTCTAATGATCACACAGCCCTACGTGGGAGACAAGTCATAAAGGTAGAGAAGAAAGCACTTTTCAGAGCCACGAGACTTGTTGTGTTAGGTAGGCCAAATATAAATCCATATCGCTAATTGTTGTGTACACACAATCCTGATCATGGGCAATATTTCATATAAACGTAACACACACAGGAAGCAATGTAGCACGTTCATGCCAACAGGGTGGTGACGCCAGGGTGCAAACTGAGTTACCGCTCCCATCTCTGGTAGAATTACAGAGATTTCTTGTCCCATGCCAATCGGACATTTATATTACAGATAACCTGTGGTAAACTGACATTAGTCCACATCCCTATGTAAAACTAATCCCGTACTTAGGTCTGTTTGTTTTGAAGAGGAAGCAACCACTGTGGTTTATTCGGCTTGAGTAAAAACTTCCTGCACGTCTGGATCAGAAAGTTTTACATTTCAGTTTCCAGGTTTCTTAGCAGTGCAGAGCAATGCATATGGACTTGTTTTTCAGGTAATTTATATCCTATGTTTGGATTTTCATCAGTGCTTTGCAATTAACTTTAGCTTTCAAAGTTCACACCAATTTTCACCAAAATCTCTGCCCCTCAACATACCTTCAGCTACAGAAACCAGGGGCGTAAATATAGACAGTGCAGGCAGTGGGGTTGCACAGGGGTTCATGGGATGGGGGGGCCCGTAGAGAGAACGGGCTCTTGTAACTGTTTCGGATTGCCAGCTCAGATATGCAGCCATGTATAAAGAACTCATGTTAAATTAAAAAAGTGGGGGCCTTGTAAAGGCAAACCCATCTCCATTATGGTTTCTTTTTAAGTATTTAAATTGAATAAGTAGTCAGTCGCAATCTATTCTACAATATAATTATATACATAAACTACAAAACAACAAATAAACTATTAACACTTTCCCTGCGCGGCATTATTTTTAAGTTGCCGGCCACAGCCAGCATTTTTGATCATTTTTAGTAATCTCACAGACCCACAGAATAATTTGTGCTATAATATGTAAACAGTATATACATGAAACTATAAAAAGCGACAAAAAGCTGAGGAAAAAATGCATTTTTGTCAAAGGCAGTCATTTTCAAGTATAATATCAATTTGCCTTTTAATTTAAAAAAAAATCATTCTCCTGAGTTTGAATTGTATAAATAAAAATAATATTAATAATAATCATGAAAATAATATTCTCTTTAAGGTTTAGCAGAACACGTTGCCACGGCCAGTTATTGTTCAGTGTTCTGTTGTCTCTGTCTCCTCTTTGGTCGTCTTGTCCGTGTGTCAGTGTCAGGTCATGGAGGCCTCTTTTCGAGCCACCAACCTCATTTACTTCTTTATCCAAATCGGATTCAGAATGTTGATCAGAGCAGGAATTATCAGAGTCTATGTCCATCAACATCTCGGCATTTTTGTGCAGTTTACAAGCTGCAACATCTTTACAGCAGATCGTCTTCTTCCAATTTTTTTTTTTTTTCTGGGCGCGGCAGAGCTGTTCTATTTCACAAGATGTGTAACATCACCCCCTATCTCATAACAGTGATAACACGGGTTGCCGGAAATCAAGAGTTAAAAAATATTTAATTTAATGAATACATATTTTTTTAATCAGTATTCTTGTCATACACAGATCTGGGCTGATGATTGCTGGGTTAATGTATGCTGATGTTGTCCAATATGAAGTTGTAGCTAGTTTTGACTAAAAAAAGGGTCGCATCATAATAACATGCTGGGGCCCAACCTAATTACTATATGCCACTGACAGAAACCATTCAAATGTCAAAATGTTCAGCTCTGTAAGGATTCTCTATTTCCCTCTTATTCTCTCTTTCTCCCTCCTCTGCTCCTCCTACAGACTTCATTTAAGTTATCAGAGAAAAATGGTGAGTACAGATAGCATGTGGTGGGCACTGCCTGTTTCCAACATGTCAAACAGCATCAGAAAAACATTACTTTGGAAAGTGAAATGTTTTATTCAATGTTTTCACTAATTTTACCTGTTTCAACTGATCCGCTTATTTTGGAGCGTAAGAGACCTCTGTGGATCAATGAACACTGATGGAATTCTAACCAGGAGATGTTTCAGCTGGATGCAATCTACATTCCTCACCCCTAGATGCCTCCGTATCCCCCTAAATCTTACACACTCAACCATTAAATTAGATATTCGTACACTAGATTGACAACAAAACTAGCATTTAAAGTTACTGAAGGTTACTCTGATGCCATGAGTTACTCACCAAGACAGATTCTGCTAATTAGACTTAATATTTAATTACAATTCACGGCCTGTAAATTATAATAAGCCAAGACTATCTTCCAACAACAGACTGTAATGCCCTCAGGCATTACAGTGTTCTACACATAGCTCTTGTTTAACATTTCATTTGCTGCGAGATTTCTTCTGTTCTTACAGATGACTTTGGATGTGTCATGCTATTTCACTAACTGTAACTCTTGAATCTTAATGAGTGAGCACGCTCAGATACTGTGACCTATTTATGTCCTTTTTTCTCCTGAGCAATAAGCAATCATGCTTTAAAATCTTTAGCATATTATATGGATAATTACTATTTATTTCCACATTTTCAGTCTTTATTGCTGTCTTGTTTATACCTTTTTTAATATCTTTTCTACTTCAGGACAAACATGCATATTTCATGGCCTCTGTCTGCCCCAGCCTTCATTTACCTCGTGCTTTTGTGAGGCTTCTATTCTGGCTCTTTTTGTGGTTCTTTACAGCAGCTTGTATTACTCAGAGTATTAAGTACCACACACCTCTTCCAATCCATCCTCCAATCATTTAAGTTTGCTTTCCATTCCAATCTCTACCTGGCTTGAACTGGGTAACATCAGTCTCAAAAATGTTTTTTTCCTGTAATTGCACTTGACAAACAACCCGCTGGCCCAAGTAACTGTTTATTGACTTGTCTCTCTACAGAGTGCTGCTGCTGCTCCTCATGGTGCAGTGCCACTGTAGTCGTTTGAGAGGCATAAGGTGCTGGCTTGCACCCATCCCCACCCAGGTGCCACAGTGTGTAAATGTAATGATCGATTTCAAATTTGTCGAGAGCTGCAGGGAGCGCAGACGGTTACACAAACTGTCCCATAACTACAGAATCCGAGCTTCTTTCCCTGCAGCTTTTCAATGAGCGAGATGCTTTGCTCACATGTTCTTTGTCCCTCTGGCAGTGGCAGCTAAAAAAAGGTCTAATAAAAAGATGAAGAAAATAGGAATTTGAGTGTGCAGGCATGTACAGTATGTGCTTTTGTGTGCCTGCTTACTCCAGATTAGTCTATTGCATATTGATTTGCTTAAAATTGTTTTCAGATAGTTTTCACTTATTCACATTAAAGGAAACAGTCTTAATGGAAAATCATGAATTTCATGACATTATGCATGTTTGTAATAGATTTGGTTGCGGTTCTAACAGTGTTTCTAACTGAAATTCATGTGGGTACTTGAGGAAAAAAGGAAAATCCCGTCACGACCTCCAATGTCAAGAGCCTTTATTGGTTATTGCAGAGAGTAGTAGATATTGTAAATGCACAGCTTAAGCTGCTAATGGAAATGAGTATGAGAGAAGAGAGAAAACTGCTAATGTACTTTAGACATCTGAAGACATCTATGTATATGCTGAATACATCTTAGGCGAATGCAAACTGTGTTAATTCCATTTGGACCTGTAGTTGTGGCTTATTAGATTACTGCTTAAATGTCATGTTTGTCAGTTTTAAGATGTAAATGGAAAGTATTAAATGTATCCTTTAAGGCTGCAAAGAGGTACTGAGCCAGCATTCCCTGGCTAGCAGAGTTTGGAACAGACTTTGTGGCTGATTTAATCTAATACGGATCACTACTGGCCCACATGCCTTTTGATTGTGTGGGTGGTTTACATTAAAGTAAGTGAATATTTGGTGCTACAGTCAGACTGGAAAGTATTTGGACAATGAAATACTGTTTGATATTGTGCCTCCATTCTCTTTCTACTTCAAATGTTCAACGAGAGGATGCTAATGAGGTTAGTTGGTTTTAATTTTAGAGTATCTTCAGATTCAAATTAATATTCAATGAAGCGCTCATTCCCTTCTTTTTTATTTCGCTGTTAGAGCCATTATGCGTGTGCGGTGCCTGGAGATACAAGTGCCTCTCCACGAACAAGGGGCTCGTTGTGAACAGAGGCCAGCAGCACTGAAGCACCGCTCACCTGTTCAGCCTGACAGCCAACTCCGCTCTGCTCTGCCCTGCCAAGCTACACCACAACCAGCTGGTGGCAATCTTCAATTACAACACCTGAGCCGCATTAACTCGTCAGCCCTGACCCTGAAAGCCAGCAGGTGCATGAGGGAGAGGTGCAGGGGGCTCTGCTGGTACCTGTGGACATGGCTTGGCTCATGTCAAAGGAAATAAAAGTTGTTTTATTCATTTACTGTTGTAAAGCTTTTTCTTCCCTTTATGTGGAAGTTGCAGGGTTCCAGTGAATAATGGAGCTACAGGTACCTACTATTGATGAATGAGTTGAACAGTAACAACCTTGCCTTGCTATATATACAGCTGATGCATGTTCTGAATACACCTTAATTTCCTATATATTTCCTATTCATGCAATAAAAAAAAAAATACATCTTGTTGTGTAATAATAACCTTATATAATACAGTTCTTATTAAGGTGATAGATTTTTACCTTCCACTGATTTGACAACTTTGATCCTGTCAGTATAACAAATACAGATTGATCAAGCTGCAACCTCCAAGGTTAAAAAATGAAGCCAACATTAAAGTGCCAAAAACTGCAGTTCTTCAAATGGACACTTGAGGCTGACTCCAGAGGCTAGTCCGTCCCCACAGACCCTTGTGTCTGTGGGAACTGACTAATTTTTACAACAGAAATACCAATGTTTACAGCGTGGTACAAAAAACAGTTTTGGTTGTTATAGCTAATTTCAACATTTATGACTGTACGGCGGCAGGATTTTCATATAACTTGCCTGTTTACATTTTGTTAAGGCTTAAATTTATGTATCTTTAAGGGCAGGGACGAATTGAGTGACAGGCATATAAGGCTATAAGTACAGTCACTGGCTATTTGGACATGCACTGAATAGTCTGGTTTTTACCCTTATTTTGTAAAAGAAATTATTTCTACCAAGCTGTTCATTCATTCATTCATTTTCCATAACCACATATCTTGTTGGTGGTCATAGGGCAAGTCATTGGCTATCATTGGGCAAGAGGCGGGGACAAGTCCCTGGGCTAACATATAGAGACAGACAACTATTCACACAATTTAGAGTCACCAGTTACCCTAACCTGCATGTATTTGTATTGTGGGAGGATGCCGGAGTACCCTGAGAAAACTGCAGAGAACATACAAACTCCACACAGAGGGGCTCAAACTAGGTACCCTCTTGCCGTGAGGTGACAATGCTAACCACTGTACCACCGTGCCACCATGTGAGTACATGTTCAATTAAAATCAATATTCCACTTACACTCCCTTTCACATGCAGACATGCATATTTTGATTAACGTGCTCTAACATGTCATTTATCATGCCAAAATATGGAAAAGTGAGACAGCTCAAGCCGCTTGTTATTTTGCTTTTTTGCATCAATATGGGATTGTTCAGTTTCTTACCAGACTTGTTGGACCGTGCAAACACAGCCACCCTCTTTCATCTCTTCAGCCACTTCTTCAGTGTCAAAATATTTACAGTACACATACCCAAAAACCTGTTGATATCCAAGTCTTTTATAATGTTTAAAAGTAAGTGTGTTTCTCCTCCAGACCAGAAATGTGGGATTGTGTTTTGGGCATGCCTCTCTATTTTGCCCTGCAAACTGTAGGGTAGTTGGTTTGTGGACAATGTATCCATGGACAACTCACAAAGCCAACCATATGAGGCGCATATTCTTTATACATGTCCAAAGAATGCTTCTAAAGCCTAGATAATACCAACATATCACATGTCTTAAGCGGGATTTATACTTGTGCAGCAGACCCTACGCTGTAGCCAATGCTTGTTGCCTACGCCATTGTGATCATTTATACTTGTGAGGTGGTGTGGCTGTATCACTCTGCAGTTACACCTCCAAAACACAAGTCTGCGGCAGAGTTTCTGTGAAGTGCTGTAAAGCTTGGTTGAGCTTGCTTAATAGCAACAATTTCAAACACAAGTACACAAATTGGTTTCACCATAACGTGCAGCATTCACAGACAAAGCACTTGTCCTTATCTGGATACATTTTCCCCACAAATACAACATGCTAATGTTAGTAACACAAGTCTATGGTATTTTTACGTTGTATAAATTAGCCTAGCTGCATCTTTTCCTGTTCTCATTTAAAACCAGGGTCAATGGCAACATTTGTCAAAGGTAACGTTACAAAAATTAGGCTCTGTTTAGTCTCTATATATAGACAGTCTGTAGGCAAACCCCGGAGATCTTGCCTCCGGAAGAAGAGCAGAAGAGCCCTGGTTTCTGGTTGTAGGTATTGTTTGTAGTCCCCGTGATATTGACCAATCACGTTTGAGCCAGCTGCACTTGTTGCCAGGTTAAATGGTCCGTGCGGTGAACTAACGAGGCAGAACATAATTGGCGTCACTGCAAACTCTGAATCCATCGCAATTCTTCAGCATATTTACTTATAACGGAAGTCGGAAACAGTAATTTGCCTCCTCCGCCCAAATCAAACCAGAATGCCAAAAAATCGGGGGTCTGCCCCCAGAGGCTGTATCACTGTGTGCCGGAAGTCAGACACCAAATACAGCCAAAGGGTTCTGAGAATGGGTTCCGTTACAAGTCACAAAGTTCACAGACAATACAACTGTCTTCGGCCTCATTTGCACTGCAAGTGATGCGTTGGTGTAGCGCTCGTGAAGCAGTCCACAAACGTAGCGGCAGCACAGATGTATTCCCACCAAAATCGAATAGACGGGTCGCGCAGCGGCCGCTGCTGTCCCATCAAAATACAAAACACACCCCAACAGTTGGTGGCGGTGCACCGTGTTTGCAAATCTCCAATAAACCCTAAAGAAGAAGAAGTGAGTTCGGACCCAAAGCCCAGGGTGGACAGGTTTGCGCACTAGTGATTATTCCAACTCTTGTTGAATTAATAATTAGCAATACAAATGGGTAAGCACATGAAACGTGTCTGTCAGGTCTCGCTTGGTAAAGGGGGAGATGTCTACGGTAGGGCTGTCAACAAATATTCTAAATTCAAATTTAAATTCAAATTTGAAAAAAAAATGGACCTTCAAATGTGAAAATTGATATTCGATTGTGGAGAAAAAAAAACACCATCGCAGCTGTCCTCTTTGCGAGTGGGCATTGGCCTGGGCCAGACGCCGAAACAATGGACCCGGCCACGGAGCTGTGCGACGCGGCGCAGCCGGTGTGGATGACACAATTGGTTAACATGGGCATGACACAATTGGTTAACATGGGCATGACACAATTGGTTAACATGGGCACCGAAAGGAAACTGGCTTTGCTTCTCGGCACTTCGAGGCTATTCGCAGCGCTTCCACGGGAGATGTGGCCTGTCGGAGGGCGAGCGAGAGGTCCGCGGTCGTTTATGTTGAAATAAAAATACCTACAAGTCGTTATGTCTCCTTGTATTAATACATATACAAGTATGTTTCTTATATTAATACATATACATGTATGTTTCCTTGTATTAGTTTGCCCTTTTGTGGACATAATGCGAAAAAAATATTCAAATGGTTTGAACCTATGAGTTATTTTTAGAAGGAATATTCAAACGTCATTTTTGAGCAATTTTGACAGCTCTAGTCTACGGTGGCCGAGAGAGGTCACAACACACGTAAACTCGCCGTCTCTTCTATTTTCGAAAGCAGCGCGACTCGAGCAGCGCGTAGAACAGATGCGATGTGAATGCTCTAACCTGTTAACGTGCTCGGCGAAATGAAAATGCGTGTAAACAGCGACCGTTAGCGAGCACTCAGCGAGCACATTGCTTGCGGGGTTAATGAGGCATTAGACTAAACACATTTTCCAAACAAATATAACATGCTAACATTATTAGCACAAGCCTATGGCATTTGAAATTATATAAATTAGCCTAGTAGCCAGTAAACTTTTCCTCTTCTCATACGAAGCCAGGGACAACAGCAACATTTAACAAAGGTAACATTACAAAATTCGACTCTATTACAACTCACAAGATTCACAGACAGAACAACTGTCTTATGCTAAACATGTTTTTCAAACAAATATAACATGCTAATGTTATTAGTGCAAGCCATTTTGCATTGTATAAATTAGCCTAGCAATTAGCGGAGATTTTCTCTGATCATTTGAAGCCAGGATAAATCCTGAAGTATAAATCCCAGAAGGATTTTTTTGTGGGGGCTTTATTATTGACACAATTTATTGTTTCTTATCTGTTAAATTAAAGTAAATAAAATCTTTGTGTCCACTGAGGGAAATGGTTTCAGATTACAAAAATAAACAAGAGGTCTGCGTCACCACAACGTGTAGTTCCATTTCTGGGGAGGTGCACATCAGGCTACAGCATAGGTTTCAGCTGTAGCCTGCGTCACCATAGAACCTACACCGTAGGCGAAAGGGAACATGCCAATTCCATGACCCATATCTAATTCAGAATATTGTCATATTCATTATTATGGTACAATATTAGTGTGCATGTAAACTACTCAGTGATTCAGATCCACCCCTCGCTCCTCCACTGCTCCACCCTCTTATCCAAATATGGTCACTCCTGGCTCCAAAGAAATAAAAGGACACGGCCAAAATGACAAACTCAAGTCTTTGAAGTCCACAAACCAATGGGTGACGTCACCGTAGCTATGTCCATTATTTTATACAGTCTCTGATAAATATAAAGGAGAAATAGAAAGATATAGATACAAGTTTGAGGGGTACGTGAGTACACTATTATCCATATCCAACTAAATTATGTATCTGTATCATATCCGTATCATACACAGATTGGCTGGAGAATAAACCGAAAGGGTGACACCGAATGGCAAGTTTTTCTTTTAAGCCTGAAACTGATGTGGGTTGATGAGAAGTTTTTATATATATTATTTATCAGAAAACCATTTCCAGAACAATCTCAGGATTGGACTTCAGATCATTTTTATCACAAGAGTAAGAGATTGAACACAGCTCCCCAAATAAGGATTTCCGTTCATCAGGAAATAGATGCTTTATCATAAAAGCGTTAGCGTTGTTATCAAGGACTAAAGTCAACATTGTTGATAGTATTATTCTGTGAGGAGAAAATCTTCCAGATGAGCAGTCACATATTACATACCACCTTCAAGTTACATAGAGCAGAAGTCAAAGATTAATTCTCATCAGAATTCTTTCAAAAGCAACACGCTTGGGCTTTCACAGTTGAATAACTGCACGAGAAGATTTCTGACTTGTTATCTGACCAATTACTTTAGACATAATTAAATGTAGTCTCTGTGCACTGAGGAGTTGTGTTTTTATATTGATATCAGTGATTAAAGCAAACCCTCTGTCCTTTCACCTCACAGTCATTCTGTCTTTTTCCCTGTAAAACTAATCATTACAACAAAATAAAATTCAATCTCGCTCAGTGCGGTCGCATCACAACAACCCCTCAATCTCCGTGGCAGTGTGCCTCATTGTTTGAATTAATTTTGAAACACTCTCAGCCACTGGCTCTATTTAGATAAAGATTTACTCAAGTGAAGATGTTAACTCTGAAATTTATTTTCTGATATTTTTGTCGAGGTACTGAGAGTGACAGCTATATTTGAGGATTCTGCAATCTAGTTGAAGAGTTTACATTTGTAGGGTGGATTTGCCATTATGCAAATCAGTATTCTGGATTATAATAGATTGAATAGTTAATCTATAGCTACAGTCTTCAAATGATAAGAATAACCAAAAGACGAAATGAATTACCTTTAAGATAGATGCTCTAATATAGTGAGACTGTATTGTCAGTTCCAGCTTTTAAGACACCCTGAATTGTTCTGAAATCAACGATTGCATTTGACCCGAGTCTGTCTGAGGGCTTGTCGCTCGATTACAAAAGGTCTGTCAATGCAAATGGATAGCTTGTAGGTAATTCAGTAATGACTGAGAGTGTGCTCAGGTGGGAGGTAATAGAGTGTTAAATGAGTGATGCAAAGCTCCACAGACTCAGCTGAGAAGGGAGAGGTTGCACTGCCTGCTTTCACTGCCGGCTCATACGCATGCTATGTTCCTTTTTTTCTCACTTTTTAGTATGTGTGAGAGCAACTGACGGGCAAGATTAAATTAATGATGATGTTGCACATGAAACATACCAAGTGCACTTCTCAAGAGTACTTATTCACTTAAAGCAAACGTCCTGATGATTCACTTAAATTTACTTCATCAATTTTAATGCTGTAATAACATCGTCAGTTAATCAAAGTAAAAATGCCGGGCAGTAATATAAATGGCTGAGTGTGATCAGACTTAAAGAGTTGTAGCCGTCACTGGTTCCACTTATATTTCTGATATCAATCATTTATCTAGAAATTGCCTTGAGTAAAAAAAATACTCTCTCTCCAGTAGGCCTTATTGAAATAGTAGTGCGAACACAAGGATGCAGATTTGAATTGATCACTCAGGCATTTTTCTCCTCCTGTGAAATAACCGTGACAATGTCTGGAACATTGTTTTGCCGTTTTTATAGCACGGAGCAAGCTTGAAAAAGCATCAGAGTAACAAGGCAGCGTCTGATCCATGTTACATTTGTATTCACGCTACTAAAAGACATGGATTTTGAAGTCATTCATCGGTATAGCAACCATAGTGCAGGCTTTTAGAAGCATAGCTCCCAGGTGCATGGTTTATTATATAGAGAGCAGATGTAGTTTGAAGAAACATTGCTATTTGAAAGTATTTAATTGGAGACTGCATTTCTAGACAGCCATCCCTGCCGCTGGTTTTATTCTAATTGCCAGCAGCAACGCACTTAATGAAGCGAGTGGTGAAGAGTGTGGGTAAAAGAGTGAGAGTGACCAGGTTTCCACGGCAACAGCAGCGGTAGCCGAGTAGTGTTTTCATCTTGAGGAAAGGGCTACAGGAGAGCAGTGTTTCCCTGCAGTGCTTCTTGCAGCTCTATAATGAACATCTATACGATAATAGATATATCCGTGGAAATGTTGCAGGGCTGAAAAATGTACGCAAACCTGTAGAGTAGGGCCTCTCCAGAGGAACAGTTTTCTGGGATTAGACTTGTGTAGGCCACCACTCCAATAGTGCATACTCTTAAAAGTGACTCTGCAGGGAGAGAGCTTTGAAAGCTTTCTGTGCAAAGATTTGAACAAAGAAACAGGCTCATCATTTTTTTTACTCTGCTTGTCTTACAGATACATATCAGCATCAGTGCAAGTTGTTTGGAATCCAGAGGGTGTCAATTTGCACGACTTTTACCACAGATTCTCACAATGGATCATCATTACCCCTGCAGTACACCTCTGCACACTGACCCACTGGCATTGGTATTGGGTTTGGTGTTTGTTTCCTTGTTTGTTTGTATTTTTGGTGAGCTCCAGCCTCAGGTCGTGTTCAGGTTTGGTTATTTTCAAATATCATTTAAAAAGAAATTGCTCTCTCTTTCTTTTTTCGCCAATGGTCTGCATCTATGTGTGTCATGTGTTCCAAGTAGGACACACTATGCCCAGCAGGAAAAGGGAAAGAGAGGCAGAGCGTAGCCGATGTGTTGCATTCGCCTAACGGTCAGTAATGGATGAAATAAAGCAAAAAGTTGCTAAAGGGAGTGTCTCAAAATCCCTAATGATTGGGAGAAGGGTTTTTCACTGTAGGAAGATTCTGACCTTGCATGATCCATGATTATGAGTGTGCACAGAATTGTTGAGACCAGCTGTGAAAGATGCTCAAAAATTTACAAGCCAGGGTTTAGTCAGTACTGGGGGAGGGCAATATCGAGCTTGATATAGATGAACAAGTTGTCAAACCTAAATCACATCTGGTAGTTCATCAGTGCGTTCCATACAATTCTGCTACAGCTACAGTATGTGTAAGGTACAGTTAAGCCTCCTACAGACTGAGATTTTTGCAGTCTTACAAAAATTAGTGCAAGCTACACTTGGGTATGACATTATGTCTGGTGTTTGCAGACTGTACAACGCTTACTGAATCGCAGGCTACGATGTACGATGCAATAGCTTCCCATTCTGAGTGTGCAAGGATGCTGCATGGGTTATTGTGTGTGTGTGTGTGTGTGTGTGTGTGTGTGTGTGTGTGTGTGTGTGTGTGTGTGTTTGCTAGCTGCTAGGTTTCTCACCTGGCAGCTGCAACTCCGCTGCTGTTTCCCTCCATGCTTTGTCCCTCTTCAGACAATCATGGTGAGAACTGGAGGACACATCATACAGGCAAGGCTTCTGCTGCCACAACTCCACAAGGTTTTCCTCTTGGCTGGAATCCCATACATTTCTTTTAGCCCATTCTGCCTCCATAGTGAGCTGCTATCTGTATATTTGTTTGGGTTTAGCGCCAGTGTGTCATTTTATGCTGCACTTTTTTTTTTGGTTGCTTAGTAGACATATGGAGTAACAGCAGTCACACTGTGAGATGGTCATCCCAAATTTCTGACAGTCAGAAGTTAATCCCAGGCTGTCTTTGATTGCAAGACCATGACTATGACCATCCTAGAGGCTCTCTCACTGTGTGACATAGGACCACAGTTTTAGAGCCACAGCCAAAGATATGGCCATGTTTCTTTCCCAATGCCCATCTTTTCATCTGGGACAGCCCAAAATTGCAGTGTATATAGGTAGTGTTAAATTAAGCTCCTGATTTTATTTGGTCTAAGTCCTAGTCAATTTTAGACAAAAAAACTAAGACCTTTTTGTCTAATTTTGTTGCCATCTCCTGTCTTATTCTCAGTAGAATGCTGTAAAATGTATCCATAAATCTGTAGACAGAACATTTTTAAAGCTTCCTTCAGTAGCAGACACAAGTCACAAGGTCACGGTTAAAAATGGGCTGACCAGCCTGTGAGATGTGGGTTTAAAGACCTAAAAAAAAAAGAAAAAAAAAAAGAAAGCAGTACAAGAAATGTATCCATGGGTGTACACACCATGTATGCCCCCAAAGCTGGGCAATGGGCAGCATATCAGGCCAACACATTTATAGTGTATTGCAAATCACCTATATAACACAAACATCACAGCATAACTTGTCAATAAACCATATTAAGTCTATTAAATTATGAAGTGTAGCCTTACTGGTACCCTACATAAACTCATATAGCATACAGTGTTTAAATTATGCCCTTATTATGCAACAGATCAGAGGAACATAATCATATCATTATACTCTTGTTACTCTTCTTAGCCTACTTATTAAACCATAGTGCTACATCCTAATTCACTTGTGGCTGGGCTTGGTACCGTGCATTATTAACCATATCGAAATGCACTTAAAGTCAAACAAACCCTGTATGCTGCTTACTATTAAAGAGCAGGCACCAGTAGCAGCTCCGGTAGTGCAATAGGTTAAGTGGCTATCAGCTCCGAATAAGAGATTGCACAGATGCATGCAGGTTATTCAACAGGACTAAGGCTACTGCATTAAAATGATACTACATTTGTTTTTAGTTTTAGTCACTGACTTGTTTTTTGTTTAGCAGGCATCATTTTCAGCCTAAAAAGGGTATTTATAAATATATTTCAGCATGTATTCTGTCATGTATTAAGACAGAATTAACACTGCAGCAAAGTTTGGGTGTCTTAAAGAGTGTGTTCATGGCAAGTACTTGTTAAAGCTTAGGCCACTATAGCATTGATGAATTTTTGGGAATAAGAAGCCCTATATTTTCTCCTTCACCACCCTGACACCCTCACACTTCGCACTGTGCTACCAGCAGATCTTCTTTATGCTTTGCAACTCAGCATAAACATTGGCTGTTCATTTTCTTCACTTGAGGATGACCTAAGTGATGAGAGAAAACAGGTGGTTTATTATTATGCAGTATTGGACTTAAATGTGCTGTCATGTGTCACACCTGGCTGCAAATTGTGTTAACTTTGCTATATATATAACTTGATACTTGGTTTATATAACAAGCCTCTCAATGTAATGTATATTTTAGTCATTCCCAGGTTAGGGATAATTTATATGTGAGCGAGGAAGGATTACCTAAGATGTAATGTCAGATGAAGTCTGTAGTCAGCCAGAAGAAAATGTTGGCATTGTACATTTATGCAAACCACAAACATACGTTTCATATGTATCCCTAACATTTCTAATGTGGCATAATATATAAGCTGACTTTGTCACTGGGTGAAGTAGGAGATGGTGGATGGTGTGTCATCAAGGTGGCCACTGCAGATCACTGGAGACCGACAAACAACATATCCAGTTGTGTTTTTTCCACCAGGGATAGTGTCACAAAAAGAAGCTATTTTTTTTGTTTGTTTGTTTTTTTGAGACTTTGCTGTGCCTCTAGCAGGGATTGTGCCCCAAAACAGGGTATTTAATGCTAAACTATAATCTTTTCCTAACCAAAACCAAGTAGTTTTTGTGCTTAAACCTAATCACACGTTTAACATGATGTTTTAAAACTTAAAGTAAAATAATGTTTCAAAATATCACCTACGTAATAACATACAAATATAATATGTCCTTGGTTTGCAAAAGCAAAGCAAGCATTTTTCTGATGACTGGGGAGATGTGGTAGTAGATAGGTAGATTTATTGAAATTCAGTTTGACATTCACACTTTTTAAAACTTTAAAACAAGCTCTAACGTTACCCCAGTTGATGCCAACCTACTATGCTGTAAAAGCAATATGATCTGTAAAACTGAATTATAAGTCAGGCTGCTCATGAGATATGTATGGAGTTATTGATTCAATTTAACATCTTCAATTTATCATCTTCCTGGCTTCATCTTTATTGCGTTGTCAATTACCACATGGTCTCGGGTCTCTCTTGCCCAATTCTAGGTGACTCCCCTGAATAGCAAAACACTTCCATGAGTCAAAAAGCAGATAATAACCATAATACTGAGACAGCACATCCCTCAAGTAAGAGGGTCTCCAGCAGAACATAGACACATTAATAATTGATAGATAGAAAGCCAGCCCTACACAGCCATTCTGAGAAGCCCAGTGCCTGCCACAGGAGAAATTTCCAGCAGCAAATAGGTCTTGAAGGTGCCAGTTATGTCATCTTTCACTACAACAGTGAAGTGAAATGCCGAGCAAGTCTAATAGACTAATAAATTAGAAAATGGAGCCCCTTACCCTGAGTTAAAATTCACCAGAGAGTAGAAATGCTGTAATACCTCAGTAACAATTTAACAAGTGTTACCGAGATCACAAAATATCTGGGAATAATACAAAAAGCTCCCTCCTGCCAAAAGCCTCTAAAACATGAGTATGGTAACAGTTAATATTCCAACACATAGCAACATACTACAGTTACTGTTGACTTTACCTTTTGTTAGCTCAATATTGGGCACACTGGGGTTGTAGAAATTATAGAACAGAATCCCTGGTCTACCAGTCACCATGCTGTAGCTCAGCATGCAGTGTCAAAAACTTTACTTTTTTCGTTTTCTGTTTATATCACTGCAGTAGATGGAGTTCCAGGGTCCAAAATGTGGGGCAGCTCAAGGAAAAGGAATCTGAAAGAGACATGAGGCCCCCAGAAAACCTCGTATTAGAGCACGGACACACACACTCACACACACACACATGCACTAACATAAGAGTGTGTGTGTGTGTGTGTAGGTGTGTGTGTGTGTGTGTGTGTGTGTGTGTGTACAAAGTTCTGTTTAATAAACCAGTGCTGTCTGTTCCTGCTGTGGCCATCCATGCATGGGGGCGCACTCAGTGCTATGCAACATACATTGTCAACATTTGATGCTGTCGGTATGCTCCTATCTGTCATGAAATGCAGCTTAGGTTTTGTCTGTTTAAAAAAAATAACACAAACCATTACCTGTACAATGTGTGTTGGCATTTTTATTGTGTTGGTGCAGAGCAATTAAAAAAAAACACTGCAACAATGGAAACTTTTTCTGTATTGTATTTTTTGCTGTTGTCCCAGGATAAATATTCTCTGTATGAATTGAAAGGTAAGGTAATACGTCAAGTACTTGGGGCCGGTTGTAGAAAACACTAAGTTTTCTCCTTAAAGTATGACACTTAAAGGAACACTTACCTTTCTGGAAATTTTATGCTTTTCTTTGTTTAGGTTAAAATGCTATTAATAAGTTGATGGCACACTAAAATGTAAGTGAATTCCACCAAAGATAAAAACTCATAATTATACCATTCTCATATAAAACTCTGACCGCCGAGCGTCCTGTCTGTCTTCCCCACGTGGAGGCCTCCGACTGACGTAACCGCTCACGTAACGTCTCTTCCTGTATCTAACGTGCCAATGCCTACGTCTATCATAGACGTAATGAGGACATAATGGAGGAGGGGGCAGTAGGCCATTGGAGGGAGGTGGAGTTGCAGGAGGAGGGCAATGGGACTTTGGAGGAAGGCAGGAGTTGTGGATGTTTAAATTCTAAGTGCTGTGTGAAATGCAAGAAAGGTAAGAGTAGTTTTAAGACATATTTTCTCCTTAGCTGAGTGACACAGAATGCACAGAATCCCTTAAAAGGTTTCCTTAGTCAAGAAAAAAACATTAATTCAGGTATTGCCTAGAAAGAGATTTTACAGGGGTACAAGTTGTAGGAACAACTGTGGGAAGAATTGCAACAAAAATTATTTCAGTCAAATCTGTAGTGTAAAATCAAAAGGATATCCATTTGGCTCTCCTGGTCACAGAAAACTCATGTTGCAAGAAGTAAAGCAGGTAGAGACGCACCAAGCTTTCAACCAACTCTACCGTAAATCCATCCACATCATTACTAGACAGTCAGAGTAACGTATTATAAAGAGCAAGAAAAGAGCAAGAAAGTCTGCTTAAGGGGTGGGAGGTGAGCTGGATGGGTCAAACAAACATGACTTTGACCCAAGAGACTAGCAGTTGTGTCCCAAGTGAAACTGAAAGTCAGGGCAATGTTGAGTGATTTTTTCAGTTGTTGTCATGAGAGTTGTAAGTTGTCTGGCGTGACTGACATTAACCTCAATCTTTTTGTAACCCCTAACAGTAAGTATTTTTGTTGCCTAAACCTAACTGCCAACAGTCTGCATGCAAAAGGCTGCCCCTTTTAGTAAATATATTCTTATCAAATGACTGTTGGGTTCTGTGAGTAAAGTTAGATGTCGTCTGTGTAAAGACTCATTTTATTGTTTACACTGGTACAATTTATGTGCTGTATTGTGTAGCTCTGACAGACAATTGCTGCAACAGCTTTTACGGCGAGTAGGCATCCTTCCCCCATACAACGTTTAATGTTAGTTGTGACTGTAGTTCTAGGTGAGTTGTGGGTGTTTTAAACCAACTAATTAATAACTCCCCAAACCCATTTTGTTAACACGAAAAATAAAATGTCCAATGAACTTGATCAAAAGCTTTTTTTCTGTGTCTAAGGAAGCCACTACTGTTTCAGACAGACTGCTTCATTGCTTGGGTCATTTTGGAAATAGGGATGGTTTGCCAAAAACTCCGGGGTCCCAATTAGTTTTAATAGTTTAGATATTTTTTTCTCTCTTTTGTTGAATTTGTTTTGCAAGCAAAGTTCTTTATTTATTATTCCTGATTCATCTTTTCAAAGTGTGAGTCATAGTTGCTGAATAAAAATTCTTTATTTATGTGTTATATCAGTTGAATATAATTTATATCTGCTCCCTTTATTAATATTTTCCACTGTGATAGGTTTTTGCAAAAGTATTTTCTGAATAGTTTCCAGCTCCAGGTTTTCATATCCCTATATACTTTTTTTCTTCTTCTTCTTGGAGTATGAGATTGTTTTCCCCCTGTATTACTGTTTCACAGTTTGCAGAGTAATGTTGGTGAGCTGTTGGAGAAAGTCATTTGTGTCCATGAAGGATGCCCACTCTCCTGAAGATCCTGTCATAGTCTGGATCTCTGAGGAGTGAAACATTAAAGCGCCATCTGGAAGGCTGTTTGTAAAATTGCTTACTGTGGAGAACTAAAGAGATAGGGGTACGGTCACTTATTACAATTGAAGGGATTGATGTATCAGTTATGTCCCGTGTAACTGAGTCAATGCTGGAGAGTGAGTGATGTGGCAGTGAAGAAAAATGAATATTCATTTACTGTTGGATTATTTATACGCCAACTGTCGTCAAGTCCTAACTCCTCTATATACTGTTTTATAGCCTCGGTGGGTTGCCATTTCCTGTGAGTTGTTGTTGATCACTCTACAGTTGGATTGAGAACTGTGTTAAAATGTCCAGCAACAATTTTAGAATCTGTGAAATAAGATAAAATTGGACCATTAATATTTCCAATAATAAGATCTGTTATTGTTGGTTGATGTGTTAAAGATAATGAATCTGCCGTCTTGGTTAGTAATTGTTGACTAACACTGCTTTGTCTTTAGTTGTTGTAAGAACAGACTGAATTTTGAATGATTGTTAGGGCTTTAAGTGTAAGTCTCTATAAGTACGCATACATATTAGGGTAAAATTTATTTCAATAAATACATATTTTATTCCTTTTAGCATGGGAACCAATCCTGCATATGTTCCATCTCAGGAATTTAAGTGGGGCAATGATTGAGGGTTTTTGGGATGATGCGTCCTGGTGAGTACTTGCCATGAGTAATGTGTGTTTGTGTCTGATTATGCAAGCTTGTGTGTGTAGATGTTGTATAAATGTGTATGTGTGTGTGAGGTTTGAAAAGTCCTCCTGTCACCAGTTATCATAGTAGCAATTGACAGCAACAGACAAAGTACAAATATAAAAACAAACAGAACAGAGTCAAGATGAGTTTGAGGGGTAGCTGTTCATATAAGAGACCAGTGGAGGAAAGAGTCTGTCATTTGCATGTATTTGAGAGGAAAGGGCGGGAGGGATGGTTCAAATCATGTTACTACAGTCACTGATGGGTAGGCGTAATGTAATGTGTTAGAGCCAGGCTGTGGTATTGGGGTCATGTTAAAGCTGTCACTCAGCTGTATAATTTGTCCACCATCAGCTTTGCATGTTTTTGGTTTCATCTGTGTTTTTCATGATGTTGTATAGAAGGTTGCACTGACCTGTAGAAACTGGTTATTAAGACTTTATTTTGTACTTTTTTGTTCCTTTTTTTTTTGTTTTTAATCAGTTCCTTGTGTCTGAAATGTTTGAGTTTGGCAACAATAGGTCAGGGTGTCAAGCAATGGAAAGTGACCTGCATGCAGCAACACATTTTCAGTAGTAGGGGAGCCACCCTGGATATATTACAATGGAATGGAAAGAATTGTTTGACTGTTTTAACTTGCAGTTGTGGGAAAATTTAAGGTATCAAAATAGGCCTTTTGTTTTGTGGCAAGCAAATGTAGCTCATTGTTAACAGATGTAAGGACACTGACTTTGATTTGGGTCATTTATAAATTGCATGTTTCGATTGTATGTGTTAGAGCCAAATTATAGAAAGTAATTTTGAGGGGTGTTTTTCAGTTTGGATGGGCCAGAAGAGCATCTATTAATGTTTAGACCAGTTATAATTTAAATATGCTTATTTAGAGCTCGTTATATTAATGTTGAAATCTGATTGGTTATTGGAATTCTAAGGGACACATGTAATGTAGAACGCAAGACGTGCAGTTCAGTACGTGCACGCAGCAGTGAAGGCATATAGCTTTTTGACCGTGTCCGTCTTGCCCGGAGAAATGATGCCTTTTGAAGATGGAAGACTAACATGTTGATGCCACTAATGTTTTATGTACCATTTTGTGTTTATGAGAAGATACCTTTTTGTTACCAAGACGTGCCAGAATTAAAGAAAACAAAAGAAACTCGACTGGTCCGTGAGTACATTGAAGTGACATGGATATTGGAAATGCATTACGGATTTGAGTCAGAAAACCTTTGGCTGCCTGCACGAGGTGGTGAAATTATTAATGAACAAATGAACGAAGTTTTGCCACTACATTAAGTCAAAAAGCTGTCCTAGCTTGTTGTGGAAGTGAGAAGACATTAGAAGAAGGACAGAAACGTTCGTAATGCGAACTTAAACGGACCTAACGTGGATGGCTAAGCGGAGCTCAAGCTAACAAAGAAGCTAAGTAATTTGCAATGCATTGTTGAATGACCAAGCTAATTGGATGCTACGTTTCCAGCTGTGAAATGCTACATGAGTGTGCTTGTGCAGTTAAGAACTACTCGTTTTGAATGTGGAGAAGTGTGTGTCTTTTCAAGATTGCAGTCAGTCTGTACTTTGCCAAATTCTAAGACAGTTGGGAGCAACTGAAAAAACGCTGTTTAGTTCCACTGGATAAAACGCTGTTTAGTGGAGTAGCTAAGTGAAACCTCGTGTATGATGGCGGACGATCACCAAGATATTGATAAAGTTGAAGACGTGCCGAGTGGCGTGCGGCATGACGTCAGACAGAGGACAATGACAGCTAAAGGGCTGGAGGAAAAGTTACACCATGTAACAACAGCCAGAAGAGGCAAATTAGGACAAATGACAGCAAAATCAAACGAGATAGAAAAACTTTTGCGAGAAAGCACACCACATTTGAAAGCAATCCAACAAGAAATGAAAATTTACAACAAATTGTATGAAGAGTTTAATGAATGCAATCAGGCAGTTATGTTGTATCTCAATGAAGCAGAGCAGGAGACTGACCAAAATATGTGGTTTCAGCCAAAGTCAGAACTGTGCTTGCAATTTATGACAAAAATAAGGAATTGGATTGAAGCGCAAGTAGCAGATGAAGAAATAACACCAATGGACAGTGTATCTAAAATTTCAAGAAATTCAAAAAGATCAAACACTTCTTCTGCACGACTTAGAGAAGAAGCCAACAGAGCAGCGCTCATGGCACAAGCAGCCGCTTTAAAAGAAAAACAAATGTTAGAAATGAAAGAAACAGAAATTAAAGCTGCAAAAGAATGGCTGGATATCAAAACTGCTCTTGCTATGTCTAATGCCAAGGTTAAGGTGTATGAAGAAGCTGAAGAGCGACATTCTCAGGTGAGTGAGGCCAAAGCCACACCAACAAAGTTTATTGATTTCAAAATTGAAAATGGGTATGGCATCGATATGCAAAACATTTCAACCACACCAAAAATTACAGACAGTGCAAGGCCACTCACCGAAAGACATAAAGACCAGATGTCTGCTGGTTACCTAGGAGCATCAGCTGGTGCCACACCTAAACAACCAGAGCGCCACAGCTAACACAAAGCGTTACAGCGCCTACAGCTACACTGCTACCACCCAGAGCTTTGCAGCAGCAGCCTGTGCAACCCAGAGGTGCTTCCACCCGAGACACTGATACTACAGAAATGTACCGCATGATTAAAAAACAGACAGACATCACAGAGATGCTTGCAAAGAATCAACAGCTGTTCCGCTTACCTCAAAGAGACGTGCCACTCTTCCAGGGAGACCCGCTGGAGTACAGGTCGTTTATGAGAGCTTTCCTTCATGCCATTGATTCCAGAGCAGACAGCGATGCTGACAAGCTTTACTTCTTGGATCAGTACACCAGAGGTGAACCTCGCGACCTAGTGAGGAGCTGTCAGCATATGCCTGAAGAACGCGGCTACGCTAAGGCTATGCAGTTGCTTCAAGACAAGTATGGAAATGAGCTGAAGGTGGCTACGGCACTAATTGAGAAGGCATCCAGGTGGCCTCAGATTAAGTCTGAGGATGGGAAAGGTCTGAGTGCATTCTCTGTGTTCCTGGCAAGCTGTCGCAATGCCATGGAAGACCTGGATTATATGGAAGAGATGGATAATCCCACTACAATGAGGGCCATCATTTCAAAGTTGCCGTTCAAGATAAGAGAAAGATGGAGAGTTCATGCATATGACATCCAAGAAAAGAACAAGAAAAGAGCAAGATTCACAGAGCTGGTCAGCTTTGTGGAACGTCAAGCAAAGATTGTGTCTGACCCACTCTTCGGAGATCTTGACACCACAGCCACAGATAAGGTCACAAAGAAATCCCAGCAGGGAAACAAACCAAAGAAAGAAGGAAACAAGGAAGTAGTTTTGCTACTAAAGTCGACCAAGTCAATGGATGTGAGTCAAGCGACACAAAGTCAAAGCCTGATGTGTCACTCAGCAATGCCTTTATGAAGCCCTGCATGTTCTGTGAAAAGAATCACACATTGCAAGAGTGTCGCAAGATCAAGGAAAAGGTTCATAGTGACAGAGTGGACTTTTTGAAAAAGAATGGACTTTGCTTCAGTTGCCTAGTGAAAGGTCATCTGAGCAAAGAATGTAAGAAGAAGATGACATGCGATGTTTGCTCTCAGAAGCATCCAAGTCTGCTGCATTTCTCTAAAGAGGCAAAGGAGAAGCCAGCTGGGACTGAGGTCACCAAAGTCAGTGCAGCTAGTGAACTGTCAGAGGCGTTGGAAGAGAAGGAGACTAGTGCCTGTACTGGGGCTGGAGACAGTTGTGTGCTTGACATTGTTCCTGTGCGAGTGAAAGTCAGCAAGAGTGACAAGACTGTTGAGGTCTACGCATTCATGGACCCCGGCAGCTCTGCCTCTTTTTGTACAGAAGCTCTGGCAAGGCAGTTGAATGTGCAAGGCATACGCACTGATCTCATGCTGAGTACCATCAATTCCAAAGGCAAGGTAGCAAGCTACGTTCTCACTGACTTGGAGGTCAGCAGCCTTGAAGGCAACAACTTCACGTCATTGTCAAAGGTGTTCACACAGAAGTGCATTCCTGTGTCTAGAGAGAACATTCCGCTTCAGAGAGAGATCGACAAGTGGCCATACCTCAGTGAAGTGAGGCTGCCTCAGATCGATGCTGGAGTAGAACTTCTCATCGGAACCAAGGAATACGCAATCTTGGAGCCATGGAAAGTGATCCCAAGTCAGGATAACGGACCATATGCTGTGAAAACTGCACTTGGATGGATCCTGAATGGGCCACTTAGAGAGACAGACACCGCAGCTGATGATCATGCACAATCACATGCTGCTGTGAACAGAATTGCCATAGATAGTGTGGAGCATCTGCTTATACAACAGTATAACCACGATTTTCCTGAACGCCACTGTGACGAAAGATCTGAAATGTCTCAAGAGGACCACAAATTCATGGAGTCTGTGTCCAGCTCTGCCCATCTTGTGGATGGACACTACTGCATCAGTCTGCCAACAAAGAAGTTGTGCGTCCAAATGCCAAACAACCGCAGTTCAGTGCTACAGCGTGCATTGAACCTCAAGGGCAAGCTAAAGCGGAATCCTGCGCTCCATGAAGAATATACTGCCTTTATGAATGACATGTTGAGCAAAGGATATGCTGTTGAGGTTCCTAAGGCACAACTGAACCGCCATGATGGAAAAAAGTGGTATATACCCCACCACGCGGTATATCACCCACAGAAGAAGAAGCTCCGCGTTGTCTTCGACTGTGCGGCCAGCTACCAAGGTGTCACGCTAAACAGTGAGCTGCTTCAGGGACCAGATTTAACGAACTCACTGATCGGAGTGCTTCTTCGCTTCAGGCAAGAACCAATTGCCATGATTGCAGACATTGAGGCCATGTATTATCAGGTCCGCATTCCTGAAGACGACACCGACCTGCAACGCTTCCTTTGGTGGCCGTCAGGAGACCTAAGTCAAGACATCGTTGAGTACAGGATGACAGTCCACATGTTCGGTGCGACTTCTTCTCCTAGTTGTGCGAACTACGCGCTTCGACGAACAGCTGAGGAGAACCGCAGCCAGTCGTCACCAGAAGCTGTGAACGCAATCCTGAAGAACTTCTATGTCGACGACTCTTTGACATCTGTTGCAAGCGAAGATCAAGCAGTCAAGCTGTACAAAGACCTCACAACGCTTTGCGCTAGTGGAGGATTTCGTTTAACGAAGTGGACGAGCAACAGCCGTACCTTGCTCTCTTCTATCCCTGAACATGAAAGAGCAAAAGACATAAGAGACCTGGACTTGACTCACGATGCACTACCCATGGAAAGAGCCCTGGGTGTTCTATGGAGCACTGAGTCTGATGTCTTCAAGTTCAGGATAAACATCAAAGAAACCTGTGACGAGACGAGGAATTCTCTCAATCACAAGCTCCATCTACGACCCGCTCGGGTTCCTCGCTCCGGCAATTCTTCCTGCAAAGTTGATCTTACAGCAGCTGTGCAAAGAGGATCTTGCATGGGACGAGAAGATTCCAGAACAGCTAAGTCGAAAATGGAACAATTGGCTGAAAGAACTATGCCATCTGTCAACAATGACCATACAGAGATGTGTGAGACCAGTGGATTTTGGACCTGTGACTACAGCACAGCTCCACCACTTCTCTGATGGAAGTGAAAGCGGATATGGAACTGTCTCTTATCTGCGCTTGACCAATGAAGATGGACATGCTCATTGTGCTTTCATTAAAGGCACATCCCGCGTGACCCCAATTAAGCAAACCACCATCCCACGCATAGAGCTGACAGCAGCAATGATTGCTGTGAAGACAGACAAGATGCTGAGAAGTGAGCTCCAGATAGATCTGGTCGATTCGCTATTTTGGACTGACAGCACAACTGTGCTAAAGTACATTGAGAATGAGAAGCTACGCTTTAAGACATTTGTTGCAAACCGCATAGCGGTGATCAGAGAGCTAACCACAATTCAGCAATGGAGATATGTTGATACTGCAACCAACCCTGCTGATTGCGCATCCCGAGGGCTTGCACCAACCAAGTTCATGACCCACACAAGCTGGTTTCAGGGTCCAGCTTTTCTCAAAGAACCAGAACACCACTGGCCTAAAAGACCTGACAAAACAGAAAGTGCGAAGATGACATTGAGGTAAGACACCGCCACAGCTCATCTTACAAACGCAGCTGAAGATGTTCATCCTGTGAACAAACTGTTCAACCACTACTCAAGCTGGTATCGTTTGAAGAGAGCTGTAGCTTGGGTTCTCAAGCTCAAAGACCTGCTTCTGCAATGCTGTAGGAAAAAGAAAGAACAGACAAACACAGACAGTACAAACAAACAAGACAAAACACCAAAGTCACCTACCAAAAGACCTACCTTGGAAGATCTTACTCAAGCAGAAATCATAAAGTTCTGTCAGAATGAACGTTTCCAGGAGGAGATCACTATGCTAAAGAAAGGCAACAGAGTGAAGAAAACCAGTCACTTGCGGAAACTCGACCCAGAACTTCATGAAGGGGTGCTAAGAGTCGGAGGTCGTCTCTGCTGCTGCTATGCCAGAGCACACAAAGCATCCAGCAATCTTCCCTAAAGACTTGCATGTCACCACCTTGATCTTGAGAGACACTCACGAAAAGATTGGACACTGTGGAAGGCTTTACATGCTCTCCCAGTTGCGAGAAAAGTATTGGATACCCTCTGCCAACTCAGTAGTGAGAAAGTTTCTGTCACAGTGTGTGATCTGCAGAAAGTTAAAGGCACACCTGTGGAGCAGAAGATGGCAGATTTGCCTGAAGACAGACTTCTGCCTGACAACCCCCCATTCACTAATGTGGGGGTCGACTACTTTGGGCCTTTTGACGTCAAACAAGGCCGCAGCACAGTGAAAGATACGGTGTGCTGTTCACCTGTCTTACAACAAGAGCAGTGCATATAGAGATTGCGCACACATTGGACACTGATTCTTGTCTGAATGCCATCAGACGTTTTGTGTGCAGAAGAGGACAGGTGTCAATTATGCGCTCAGATAATGGCACGAATCTTGTGGCCGCTGAGCGTGAGCTGCGTACAGCAATTCAAGAATGGAACCAGTCCAAGATATCAGACTCCCTGATGCAAAGAGGGATCCAGTGGATATTCAATCCGCCCTCTGGTTCTCACTTTGGGGGAATTTGGGAAAGACAGATTAGATCTGTACGAAAAGTGCTTAGATCTGTGCTAAAGCAACAGACAGTAAGCGATGAATGCTTGCTGACACTGATGTGCGAAGTGGAGTTAGTGCTGAACAACAGGCCTCTGACTACAACAACGAACGACCCAAGCGATACTGAGCCGTTAACCCCTAACCACCTGCTAATGAAGAAGCAGCCAGTTCTTCCCCCTGGCCTGTTCGAGAAGGACGACTGCTGCTCCCGCCGCCGCTGGAAACAAGTGCAATATCTTGCTGACTTGTTTTGGAAGCGGTGGGTGCGCGAGTACTTGCCAACGCTCCAAGAGCGGCAAAAATGGACCAGTGTCAGGAACAACTTGTCTGCCGGGGACATCGTCATGATCGTCGATGACACTGCACCACGAAGCTCCTGGGTACTCAGACGAGTTGTCTGGGTGATTCCAGACGCCAAGGGACTTGTGCGGCGTGTGGCCATCAAGACAAAGACCAACACCTTAGAAAGACCGGTTGACAAACTGTGCCTGATTTGTGAAAAGGACGCATGAAAAGGTCACGTAAGTTTAAAAAAAAAAAAAAGGAAAAAGAAAAAGAATGTAAAAAAAAAAGAAAGAACAATGTAAAAACAGTGAAATAATGTGAAGATTGTAATTCTTTGAATGTTGTTTATGTAAACAATGTGGATTTAGTTGGTAAGTAATGTCTAATGAGGGATTTGTTTGGCTCTATAGTCAGTAATGAGTAATGAGTAATTGTCAGCCTTCATGTCTTACAATTAGGGGCTGGAAATGTTAGAGCCAAATTATAGAAAGTAATTTTGAGGGGTGTTTTTCAGTTTGGATGGGCCAGAAGAGCATCTATTAATGTTTAGACCAGTTATAATTTAAATATGCTTATTTAGAGCTCGTTATATTAATGTTGAAATCTGATTGGTTATTGGAATTCTAAGGGACACGTAATGTAGAACGCAAGACGTGCAGTTCAGTACGTGCACGCAGCAGTGAAGGCATATAGCTTTTTGACCGTGTCCGTCTTGCCCGGAGAAATGATGCCTTTTGAAGATGGAAGACTAACATGTTGATGCCACTAATGTTTTATGTACCATTTTGTGTTTATGAGAAGATACCTTTTTGTTACCAAGACGTGCCAGAATTAAAGAAAACAAAAGAAACTCGACTGGTCCGTGAGTACATTGAAGTGACATGGATATTGGAAATGCATTACGGATTTGAGTCAGAAAACCTTTGGCTGCCTGCACGAGGTGGTGAAATTATTAATGAACAAATGAACGAAGTTTTGCCACTACAGTATGCTTCCAGTCTGGCAACCTCTGAGTAAGCATAAAACGTGTTGATGGCATATTGCTTTGCTGAAATGCTCAAAACGTATGTATTTTACCTGAACCCTATTTTTTTTCCACATTTTTGTGTCTAAATGACTAATGGAGACAATGATTTCTGCAACTGGTCCTGTTTTGAAAGAGCGGCAGCCTCCAAACAGCTTCAAATATAATCCTTACGGGCAATTATGCACTGTCAATCTATGTCCACTAAAAGTGTTTGTTTTTGTTACTGACAGGCTCAGATTATTATAAGAATTGTCTGACAACATTACGGAAAAGACTGTACAGACAAATGAACCTTTTTTTTTTTTTTTTTTTTTTTTTTTTACTTTTGTCTAATCCATTCTGTTAGTTGGTGTGTAACCAAATCTCAATGAAGGAGAAGTCTCATTCTGAAATCTTACAGACTTTTGCACATTGTTGAAATTAGCTAAATATTTAGCCATGACATCAAAAATCTTTCAAATAACACTAGGCTATGCTTTCCATTCACCAACTCTTCCTGGCACTCCTCTCACTTTACTCCCACTGTTGTTTTTCCTGCAGCAGGTCATCTCTTGTGAGATTTCAGAAAGAGACTTCTCTTTAAGTGAAGTGTATTATTGTAAGCCAACAATACTTGTGCAGCTCCTGTGTCCAAGACGAATTTCCCTTTGGGGACATTACGGAAAGTCCCACTTCTCTGTAGGGAATTTACACAATGTTGTCAAACACTTCTTAGAACAATCTGAGCCTGTCAATTGCAAAAACAAGCACTTTTAAAGGTCGTCAATAGATGTGCAAACTGCCCATAGGATAACATTGCAAACTGTTTCGCTGTTGTGGCTGCAGTGGTCCTTTTTCAATACAGGACCAATATTAATGGCTGTCTCCTTTGGTCACTTAGGCACAAGAGCATGGGAAATTGGGTCCTGGTTGAAAAATACCAAAGTTGCTTTTTAACAATTAGACATTGGTCAAAAAGTAGAAAAGAATTAGCTGAATGTTTTTTAAACAGTACCAGGGTGCTGCCGTGATGGACCTCTCCTCTTAGGTCTCGCAATATTCCTTGCACTACCATGTCCTGTTAAGATTTATCTGTTGAGCTGAACCTATGTTTTAGGGTTGTGTTATAATTGCTTTGACTTTTCAGGTTAAATTTGCACTTGTGAAAATAATGCAACAGACATGAGGCAACAGTCTTTTTGGTGCACCTGTGCAATCTAATGCATTCTAATATATGTCACACACACTTTGTCAGAGAGGTGTCGCTAATTTTCTGGCTGTAATCAGTGGCATTATACTAAAACTGCTGGGTGACTCCACCACTGCTAATTCTGTGTCAAAATATTCCGTTATATAATATGTATTATAACATATGTGACGTTTGCGTTGGTGTTTAGAGATGCCTCCCCTTGCAGTGGCTGTTGACTATTAGACGCCTCCTGCTAACATCAGTTAAGTTGCTCCCTTGCAAACTCAAGTCACAAACTCATCAGACTGGACCGGAGCTGTGCCATGCTGAGGCAGAACCCATCCTTTTCATCCTCCATCTCACAGGAAGAAAAAACATGGATCACAATTATGCCCTGTGCTTGCCAAGCATGTTATGTGAAACGAACAGGTGCACTACGACGCACAGCAGCTCTGTTGTCTGTCGTGCTGTCAGATGGGCTGGCGGCGAGGGCATTTCACAGGCCTGTGTGGAGGAGATCGTGGTCAGCACCCTGCCTCTAGTGTGTATGCTGGGTGTGTAGGGGTCTATTTTGAACTCTGTTTAGAGAGACCTATGAGCTCTTCTCCATTAGTCTTCCCATTGCTATATAATGAATATGTTGTTTATGTTTTACTGGACTGTGTCCTCACATTTAAACATGACTGCATCTAATGTTTAACTGAATGTCCCATTGTATTTGGGATATATTCATTTTATGTAGAAAAACAGTGATCCTTAACACCTGCAAGATCCAATTAACTGTGATGAGCCATTTTTGTGTAACCATTTTATACTGAATGTCACTTTTTGCCGCTGCTCACTGAGATAATATGTGAAAAGCAAGCACACAATTATTAACTACACAGAAACCTTTATGTAACAAAGCCATACATTGACTGCAGTCTAAGCCATAATATTCACTGGCAGCTATGACTGAGGACGATGTGCTTAATGAGAGTAGATTAACAGGCTTATACAAGAGAGATTGTTGCCTTTATCTGTTTCCAGGAGAATTCATATTGCTAACTCTGTTAACAGCTCTGTTGGACAGTGCAGTTGCTCAGCTGTCTCAGGTGTCTTCAGGTTTCATTTTTGAAGTAAATATTATATAGGTCCACTGTTACAGGACAGTGAAAGGCAATTTCAAGGGCCTTAGTGCTGAATATCCAACACTGCTGAATTATCTTCTTTAAGGCTCACTAGCTGCATGGCTGTAGGGATAGCAGTGTCGGTAGGTCTCTCCGCCACTTTGTTCTCAGCCCAGTCGCCAAGGGCGATTGTGTGTCTCTGCAGACCTGAATACATTATATTTGTACATTTCATATGTATCATATCAACATTTCTAAAGTGACGTATTAAATGAGCTGACTGTCATCTGAAGGTGGAGGGGATGGTGGATGGCCTGAAATGCCTATTAAGCTGCAAATCACTGTTTGAGACCAACACACAACAAAACTGGTTTCCCTTTCCCTTTTTTTTCCCACGAAACTATTTTACAGAGACATTACTGCCTTTCCAGCTGGAATACTGCGACGAACAGTGAGCATTTTAAGCCATACCGTGATCTTTCCTAACTATAACCAAGGTGTTTTTTTGTCCCTAAACTTTACTGCATGTTTACCACAAGGTTGTTTAGACATTAAGTTTCAACGTATCAGCTACATGCTAACATGGAAATGTAACACTGTAATGTTTTTTTCTGGCAATGGGCTTGTTGTTCCAAACTGAAACATTGCAACAACTATTGGATGGATTGCCATGACATTTTGTGCATATATTCATGAAGGCCAGAGGATGAATCCTACTGACTTTTTCTTTAGCACCACTAGCAGGTTGACATTTGTATTTTAAAGTGAATGTCTCAAAAAATATCAGCGGGATTACTACGCAGTTTCTTGAAGATATCTACTATCTTTGTGATCCCCTAGGAGTGGGGAAAAAATGGGTACAACGTAGTATCGCAATATTTTTGTGTGGCAATATCATCTCGTCACATAGACGCCAAATAGCTTTTTTTTAATTATTATTTGTGAATTATCAATATTACAAATACAAATTATACTTTAGGTAGCCTACTAGAATAATAAAATCAATTTCTTTTTTTAGTCCATTAGATACATGTTGCTGCAATAAAAATGACTGAAGTGAGATCTTTTTAGATAAAACAGATGTTACTAAAGTTTTCCTTTGGGGAAATATTTTGGGTTGAAAAAAATGTAATAAATTGCAATATATTCTATTGCAATATTCAGCACATTGCAACATGTTTCAAATTGTTGTATTGAAATATAAGTCCAAATTTATAAGCTGGGGTGAGCGATATGGACCTAAAATAATATCACAATATTTCAGGGTGTATTTGTGATAATGATGTTCTTCATGATGTGGGAAATTCTTGACAAAACAATTAATTATTAATTCAGGAACATAGAATTGCACAAACAGTTTGCCTTCATATATTTAGTAAACTGAAGAAAAATTACCTTTCAATTATGTAGTTTGTGAACAACAGCAGTAACTAGTAAGTGAGATTCTATATACAATATTTACAGTAAGACAAAATAAAATCTACCACAAATGACAAATTTAAACAGTTCCTAAATACAAAAAATGTACCCTGGGATCTCTCTCTCTCTCTCTCTCTCTCTCTCTCTCTATATATATATATATACGTATATATATATATATATATATATATATATATATATATATATATATATAAATCAACAGGTGTTTTCCTCCTTTTTTAGCAAAATCCTAATTGATTGAGTTGTTTTTTTCCCACCAGGACCTTTATGCTGTGCCATTTCTCTAATCACCACGTTACGTCACGTAACCTGTGACAGGCTGTCATGCTATGATGTCTATTGCTCATTTACATATATGTCATTTTTTGTCAAGCCGCGTAGGTTTACATTGCCAAAGGTTTAGGACAAAATCTCAAGATGACACAGACTCACATGTGCGCATGGTGAGAGAGGAGAGGGAGAGGCACTGTGCTGCTGCCGGAGGAGCCGCTGAATGAGTTCGCTCGAAGCGATAAGTCGCCAAAAGAGTCTCAGTTCATTCCACACTACTGAAGCTGCTTCTCCTTTTGGAACCACTGCTGATAGTTGTGTTTTCAGCCATGCTTATTTTTGCCGTGAGTAACAGTATGCCGTCAATATGTCATCAGAGAAAAATATTGCGAATATCACTACATGAATTTTTCACATAATATTAAAAATAACACCAGTATTATTGTGAACAGTATTGTATGGTGCACCCCTATTTATAAGTGATACTTTGGGTTTTGACCAATGTTGAAAACACTTGTGTTAAAACTGTACATAAATGGCAACCAGTATAACCTGTATAGGATATATATGATAAACACTAAAAATAAGACATATTTATTCAATCTCTCTTGCTCTTTCTTCATATATCTTTGCCCACCTAACTCTATATCTGATATTAAATCTCACAAGTGAATTAACAAGATAACCTTTCAGCTTCCATTGAACAAATAAACCCATACTGTCATGTGCATCTCTTAACACTTGCCTGCCCACAACATGACAAACTCCTCGGATATAGGCTGACAAAGCTTAATTGTGACAATACCCTGAGAAGTGGTTCCCCCAGAAATCACAGGGGTGGCCAGAGGGGGCCACTGAAAATATTGGGACTGCACATCAAAACCAAAAGCGATGACTGAATTATAGGAATTTGATTATGCTGTTCTAGTATATTGGCTGATGTATTTAAGTTTAAAACCATCAATATGGAGAGTAAAGGAATTGCCAACTGATATACTTTGGCTCTTTATTTTACACTTAATATTACTAATGATCTGATGGTTATACAGTTAACATTTTGAGTCCCACATAAATCCTGTATTAATGTGTTATGTATCTACATGTGCTAGTCGAGTCATTATTCTTCACATGGGCTGGTTGTCCTTTTCCTTGCTACAGCCTCTTCAAGACAGTAATGTTGGCTTCCAATTATTTTCACCAGGGGAAGCCAATGGGGGGTCGAACAATTGTATCAGGGTGGGCCACGACCCCCCCTTGCTAGTGCCACTAGGCCAATTACTACTTTTACTGTGTCAGATATAATAGCCGAGATCAAAAACGTGTCTTTGATCTGAAGCAGAACTGCTACTTTAGTTCTTTACAATGAGCATTATAGTCTGATGAGGTCACAGGCATGGCTCGAGACTCTTTGCAGCTTATTGCTGTTATTGATCTCTCATTTAACGCAGCCTCTTGTCATTATCAGCCTGGAATTTGGAAGTGACCATGAGATGTAGTTCCTCAGAGGACCGTCCACCTCTCTGACTTGACCTTGACTGATACATCTTAAGGAAACATTGTATGCCATTTTAATTATAATGGAGGACAAGGTTTTTCTTGCCATTTTAATACCTCAAGTGAATAAAAAATGAGTGCTGTCTTAAAATTCCTTGAGCGCAGAAACTGCAAGCAGTGAGGAGTAAAAGGCGTAGTGGCATACAGTGCCGTCTCTCTGATCATGTGAGAGAGAATATACTGTACTGTAGCACTACATTACTGAAGAGTGACTCAAGACTTGGATACTGTTTGCAAAAGAGGCCCTAAAATTGCTTAATCGCTCATGTTGCATTGCTGCGGTTCGCACATTAAATAATATGGTATCCGTGCAACGATGATTAAGTCAATTAAGTTCATAGCTAATGTGCTAATGATCAAACACAGTAGAAATGCATAGAGCGTGAACATCAGACACAGAAAGAGGTCCCCTTTCAGTGAATGCTTTCAACCAGAGCTCATTGTCCATGACAAAAATACCCTCTTCTCCCTTTAAAAAAACAGGCACAGACATATCAAAATTAACATCACAAGACAGCGCTCTTGTAAGCCTTGCACTAAATGTGTAGCAATGGGCAAGTCATCAATGCTTTAAAGAAATGTTGCAAATTAAGCTAAGTGCATGACGAGGGCTGTGTACTTCCAGCACATTGTTTTCTAGTTGAAGTAGTGAACACAGGTCCTGGGACTCTCCTACTTCAAGCCCTGGAATGCTTCCCTCTCAACATTCTGGGGCTTCCTGACTTAGAAATGAGGCGCTGGTCCCCACATGACAAGAATACTAGTTCTTCTTAATGAGCCTGGGTCCTAGAGTGAGACACATTTTATACAATGTAGCTCCAAGGCTGCGAGAAGCTCTTATAAAAATGTAACAGCCAAATCCTTGTTTAACACTCAAAAGCGATGAATAATAATAGAAAACAAAGAAAACACTGACAGCATTCATTTTTTCCCTGAAGTGATTTTATTACAAAGTTCATGAGGACTTACAGTATTACAAGAGAATTTGTCAACATGCGAAAACAGAACAAAGCAGAACACAGGAGTTTAACAAACTGGTAAGATAAGACAATCCACTGTTCACGATAAACATAAAAACTGATTAAGTCCTCAGGAGGTGGGAGCCGGTGAATGACTACAGTGCAGGCATAGAACGGCCACATTCACACTGACTCAGCAAAGGTCAATCCAACCAAGGCAAGATGTGCACATCTCAAGAAAACATGTTACAATTTTTATATGCCATCGGCTTTTCTCAGAACTTTTAGAAAGCTTCACTTGTATGTACATAAAACTGTACAAAAACATGGCATCACAAGCATTTTATCCTATATAAATATACCAACAATTAGGATAACAACTAGATTCTCTCTTGCAAAGACATTTTTTTCAAGGCAATTGTCTTTGTTCTAGATGAACTGTGGAAAAAGATGAAATGTTCAGTTAATTTCAGTTCGTTTTGGGAGAGGGGCCTTTTGAATATGAACCAGCACTGACATTTCAGAAAGTAAAATAAAAGAAAGAAAGAGTAAACAGTTTCTACCAATTATCTTTGGAATTCATGCTAAAATCGTCGCCTGCCTGACGGCAGACATAGGGTTGTGGAGATCTATGTACACTACACCACCAAAAGATTTTCTTTATTTTTTCACACAACCACTTTTCTAAGAGTCTTTGATCAGTAAGAAAAAAAAAATCTCTTGCCAATTTCAGTACAGTAATTTGTCCATCTGTCCACAGAAATGATCACCATACAATACACACTACAGAGAGGCAAAAGATACTCAAATGAATTCAACATTAAATCAATGTTAAGTACAAATTAAACATTATTCAACATACTTTTGAGTGTATTTAGGTGCTTCATGATGTCCTCCCACTTTGATCAAGGAGAACCGTTCTGTGTTTCAGAGAGAAGTAAACACAGTTCATTCAGCATGAGTTCAAAAGAAAGGTCAAACCTGGTGATATATTGTTCCAGGGGTGAGTAGCAGGAGGTCATTATCGGCTCGAGTGAAAGAGTCCAACTCATTAAGAGAGGAGGGGAAATAGGCCCAGGCTTGTTTTTTTATTTTGCAGAGGACTTAAATCAAACTCCTGCCATTCTGTTTGGAGCAACAACAGATGATTACAAGTTATCTGCTGAGAGTTACCCCATTTGTTTCACGTATCGGTGATCAAAGAGACAAATCTGAAGATACCAGATTCACTAAAGCGATAAGTGTACTTAGGCTGGAATCGGGTTAAGATTTAACCCCGGAGATAAATCTGGATGCAAAGCGGTTGTGAATCTGAATCGAGTCGAAGCGTTTAAATAGATAAAGTTGTGATTGAGGCTATGTGACATTGGTTTTATCACTCATTGCTATCTTTCTCACTTATCATTAATTCCAGGTCAGTGATCTTACCCACTGCTTTGAGTTCGTGAAGCGGCTATCCACAGCTCTGAGAGGGGTGCTTGGGGGAGCCGTGGGGGTTTAATCACAGTGTATCATGGCTGTTGTTTGAATTTTTATTTCAGTCGCTAAATGGCTTTGAAAACGGCATAATGTGCTTTCTCCCCCTCAAGGCAGGATAATCGCCCACCTTATTTAATCATGGCCATGTCCAGTAATTTCCATATGTTTTCAGTTTAATTATTCTAAACGCAGCTTTCAATGGCAGCATGATGAGGTAAGTGCTGATAAAAATACCCCTTTTAACTGATTGTGGCTCTGCGGGTGGATTTGCATTATCTGGTGGGTGCCTTGTCCTGGGGGTGTGCTCACACATGCCCTAGCTCAGGACTCATTACTCACCCTAATTAGGAAATGTCCATTCAAGGCTCTTCCACCCTTACTCAGAGGCACAATCTCACTATGGAAATACTCTGCAGAGGTGAAAGGTATCTACAAATCTAATCAAATCAATGTTTAAATCAAAGACAGCGGCTAGCTCTACGATGTTGTAAGGCAGGCTAGTGTTGTCATCATTAACATCCAATTACCGACTAATACACAGTGTCCTTCAGACATATCCTTCAGAATCACTTGGAAAATCTTTGTAAAGATAAATGAAGCCCACGGGCATGCCCTATTTTTTAGTCTCTGTTCAATAGCCAGAGGAAAAATGCCTTATAATTTATTAAGCATGTTGTCCTCAATACAGAGAAAATCATAATTAACAAGAGTTGCAGTAAATCAAGCCTGACTCCTACTATCTAATCCTATGTTCAAGCTCAACAACACGCTGCATTTGCAGGGATTAATCACCGACATTTAAAATATACTATGCAGGATGTTCCTGAAAAAACAATGTAAAGATTCATACAGAAATAATCCCTCTCAGTCATCACTTAGGCAGAAGTGTGTGGCAGTGTATTTTTCTGCAGAGACTCTGCCCTCTTTCTCTATGTTCTTCTAATTTTATGTGTTCAGGAGGTTTATAGGCATGTACCCCCACAGTGACCAGGTGCCAGACCGTGGGCAGCAGGCATCCAAGAGACACTGTGCCAAATAATGCAAATATAGCAAGGCCAAACACCAAACGAGACTGAATCTGGGATTGACGAGCCCAACTGAGAGTCCTGCATAGTATACCTTAAAATCAAATATTTATTGAGAAATTCCTCATGGTATTGACAGTTACTCCAAATATTTAATTAGACTTATCAACTCAAGGTCCACATTGTCCATAAATTTAGTCTTTCAATGTGCACTGTGTTGAATTCACCTCTGAATAAGTATCTAGTGAGAACTGATACTTTATAAAACAAAGAAAGTACTCTCATCAAAGAGCACTCATGTAGTACGTCAGCGTGTTATTAACTTCTGAAAGTGCTCGAGCTCTCCAGTGGTTATCCACGCTCAAGTGCCCTTTCATATAAATAACTCTGAATTCATTAGATCTACAGAAGTTCTTATGGATCGTGAGGGCAAAGGACTGTGACTTCGGGGGAAAGGATTGTGAGAGTCCGTCTGATTGTCACGACAGAGAGGAGTTTTAACTGATACACTGGTATGATTTCATCAGTGGAGTATGTCACAAGGTTTCATTTGAACAAGCCAATCAGAATTTGTCCAGTGAGTACTCTGCGTTTGGTCATTGTGACTGCGGGGTGCTGTGGCCAAGTCAACCGTTTTCATGATGAACGATAGGTCACAGTGCTGAGAGTCAGTGGAACATAATGTCAGTTTAAATGTTGCCACACAGCTTTCTCCACCAGTGGCAGAGCTCTACAGGGAGCAGAGGTAAAGGCCATTCTGCTATGATTAGGGGTCCAAGGTGTGTGTGTCTGTGTATGTGTGTGTGTGTATGTGTGATTGTGTGGAGTGGATAAATGCCTTTCACGATATCGAGCTCCACTTTCTGGAGATGGTTTCAATCAAGTTTAAACAGCAGCAGCAAAGAAAAGCTTAAATATGCTAAAATTCTGAGGCAATTTTTTTTCAGCTTATGCCAGACAAAAATATATGTAGAACACACCATTCAAATGTATATACATCACTGTACATTAAGATAGACCGTTTCAGTTGATTGTTAGTCAAAAGTGTTATGCCTTCTGATCGGGCCTGACTGGCTGTCTATTAAATTATGTCTAATAATGGCACAAGAGCACTGATCACAACTTTCAAATTCAAGAGATCACTTCACAGAATGGGACTTGGCTAACTACAACAATATTCAGTTACTACTAGAGTAGCAATTACCATCTGCGTTTCCTTTTGATCAGTTAGATCTGTATCCTTCAGGATCTTGTATAAATAAATGAGTGAGTGCATTAATTAACTTTGTGGAATTCTTAATAAATATGCTAATAAATTAATAATTTAAGGAGGAAATGACAAAAACAAGTGTTCATGCCAGTGGTTGGATGAGTCACAGCCTATTGTTACCTACAAAACGGGCATTGGCTTTAGCATGTGGACAGCCTGTTTCTCCTTCTGAAGTGGGTGGATCTTTTCTTCGTTTGTGCACCAATCAGATGACGATATTTCTCACAGGTAAATTTCTCTTTTTGGAGTGTGGGCAGAGGGGGAGGTGGGCGGGAACTCAGAGGCGACGCTCAGGGGCATCTCCTCTGAGGGGCAGTCCTGACTGGCGTCGTGACCGCTGTTGGAATAGGCACTGCGGGAGGGCGGAAGGCGCGGCCGGTGCTCCTCGCCACCCAGCCTGGCGCTCCCGTTGGCCAGGCGTCCCAGGCTCCCTCTCTCCTGGTAAGGCACGAAGGTGGAGAGTTTCGGGGGGTTCCTGGTCTTGCGTACGGGGGAGGGATGTCCGGGCATCCAGCAGGCGTCTGAGTGGCCCAATTCGCTGCACTCGGTTGTGCAGTTTCCGGTCATTGCCACGTCAGGGAGGGAGCGAATATCTGTGGGCAGGGGGAAGAGAAAACAGCACCATCAGAGAGGGCTTCATGGTGATACACATCAGAACATTCATAAAAAAAAGTTGTAAAAAGGCATTTGTGAACAGAAATGGTGTCATCTGAAATACCCCATGAAACCCACCCCCCTCCTTGATGTCTTTGCAGCTGTTGCTAAGCAGTCAGCAGCAGTTGCTATGTAGCTGTTGCTATGCACTGTGTAATGAGCACTACTGTGTGTGTAGTCCACTCGCTGATGTGATGCACTCAGGAGATGGCGTGCTGTGTCTATGTCATTTAGTAGTATCCAACAGCAGTTCGTCTGGTATGTCTGTGATATATCACTGTATTGTTAACATGTTCAATATGGCAATGTATTGATTTCTTTCTTGTGTGAGTTGGATGCTGTAAACAGTGCTTCAAATATGTGTTAGTGTAAAAAAAAGGGAGCAGGAATGCACAGAATACTGCAGACACACATACTGTAGACATACAGTGTTTGGTTACAAAGGGAATGGCTGGATCCCTTTAGGCAAAACCATTGTTGAATGAGTTATTGATTGACAGTGCTGAAATGAGTTCCCTGCCCTTGATTATCATCCATTTTTTATTCAACTGTTCCTAATTAAATAAATGGGTCCATGACCCAGTGACCTCATTTAAATGTACAAGCTGTGAAAAGCTCCAAAATAAGTTTGCTTCAGCCATCACTCAAGAGTACGACACGTTTTCTGAAAGTAAAACTGCACAGAAGAACCCGTGTATTTGTTTACCAGAAATGTGCAGCTGGCAGCTAATAGACTTGTTAAGCAGCCCACCTGTTGACAAGCTAAACACACAGCCCAGATTTAATGGAAATACCACTCAATTTATCTTTGTTATCCCTTCAGACTCAGACTGGGACAGCCGGATCAATGTCTGCGAAGAGAAGAGCAGACGACTGAGATCTGTGAGTCTACGACGTCGCCCTCATGTAAACTTTTGATTGCCGTGATAAATGCATTACTGTAATGCCTCAGTGCTGTCCACGCAGTGAAAGAACACGTCCATCACTGGAACACGCTGTCTTGCTTCGCGGCCACAGGACAGTGTGTGAAAGGGAGTAAATGTATTCGCAGAGAAAGCGGAGGGCTCTGCGCTGCACACACAACCAGCAGAAAGATGTTGCTGCATGCGAATGATGCAACCACAAGAGATGACGTATTAGAGGCTGTAGTGAGAGTTCACAGCTAATAGAGCAAATGCCACCTTGACAGTATGCCTGTGAGACGCACCATCAGCATTGTACTCATGACCAGTGGCAAGATAATTATCCTGCAAAATGTCAGACCTCTGAGGCTGGAAAAAAATTGCATCTGGCCCACCAAGGCTTCAATCAATCAAAAGCCAGAGATAGACAGCTAAAAAGTAGTGGAAGGTATTTTTCTCGTCTCATTTCTCTTTTATGTACAAGATTCATTTGTCATGGGTAATCCATATACAATTGTCCCATTGTTTATTAAAGAATGCATAGCTCCATCTATTGTTGCCGCTAATCTCATTGTTCCAATAATCCTAAATTGCTAGATGTTTAGACTATTTAATACATTTACTTTACAATTGAGCAACATTCTGCTGTATTCATGCTTAATTATATCATTATGCTTAAGTGGCAAATTCTTCTCTCTGTTTACAAGTCCAATGTCAATGATTCTTTTCAAATGAATGAACTACGCTTTTATGCCTGATTAAGAAAGAAGAATCCGAATTTGGAGCTCTAAGAAAAGACGAGGCGACCGCGGCAAGAGTGCGCCTGTGTGTGCCGCCTCATGCATGATGATTGGAGTTTCATTTTCTCGGCTCTGCTAAGAGCGTTGTCTGTATGCATCACTGCAGCGAAATGGACTCTTGATACAAAAGATGTTCATGGGAAGAGAGTTGGGGAGAGGGTTGAGGAGTACGCTTCTGAGCACAAGCACAGTCGTGTAGGCATCTACTCCAAAAGGATTTCACACTTGATTAAAACCTCTCCACAGCTTCCAGGAGGTTTATGCCACACCAAGCGCCCTTGTGTAAAAATTCTGTGTAGCTCTGAAAATCAGTGTGCAGGGGGGGAAAAAGGTACATTTACACAGGTTTTCTAAAACACTTCACATGCAACAATTGGGCGTGTTTTGTCCTTTGTGAATTAGAAACCGCAAGAAATGTGTGCATATGAAAGGGCTTAGTATGGATACATGCACAGAGAACTCACATTTAGCCAGACACAAATGCCGAAATGTCCCATAATTTGTCCTTTAACTCATTCAGCCTCATAAAAGAAGGGATAAAATACACAAAGGTTAACACAGACTGCCACATCCTCACTGACTGTCAGGTTGGTAATTGACTTCAGGTCGACTGTGTTTTTAGAAAATATAATTTGGACTTAATGTAATGAAATGCCAGCTAAAAGAAAACATGCAATGTAAAATGATGCCATGCACCGCTGACAGGAATTAAAGCACATTCTGAGCCATGCTCATCATCATCAAGGGCCAGAAAATCAGCAATGACAGCTAAATACGCCGCCTGGCTTGCCAAAATCTGCCATTTTCTTCCAACAGCGCCAAAGCACATATCGCACGTCATCAACAGAGAACATAGATGCTCTAATGCCAGCTATTTTAGTAGGCCATTACCTTGTCTGTTGGTGTTTCATCAAAATTGTATATGGTTTTATTTATAAAGTAGCTCTGACATATTGTCTGTTCTTAATAGACAATTTAACAAACGAGAGCTCCATATCCAACTGCAACCTGTCGTGTTGAGGTAATTGTTGCTGCATGCTGTTATTAGTGTTCTACAGTGCATATAATTTCCAGTCACACATGTCAGCTCACAAATATTTTTAACATGTAATGATAGTAATGAATTGGTTATCACAGCATGATATGATAGGGTGTATCATTGTGAAAGCACAAGTTTTTACATTTGCTTGCACTGACCTTTCCATCGTACTCCAAATCTATCTACAAAAATTCAATGCTGATAATTATACTTTTGTGTCTGCCTTTGCTGTGGCTATTAGCCATCTGTATCTGTAGTACCCACTTACAGTGTGGTGGAATACCGTCTGCTCTGCACATCAAAACACACCCCCACACTCAGCTGAAACGATCATTGTTTGAATATTTGGTGGACATGATGAAGCAAATGAGTCAACCATGGGGGTGAAAGGAGCAGCCAAAGGAGCGGTGGGAAAAATTGGTATTTTCTCACCCACTCAAGCCTGTTTTCTCCTGTACCTATACCTGAAATAAATCTGCTCACAGTCTGGAACAAACCCTTTAGAGTTTATAGTCTTGTATGTCATGGATGGGAAGCCAAGGTGGACAATGGAGGACAGATGGGCAAACCACAGCACTATTATGCCAGTGGCTGGAACAGGCTGACTGGATTTAGAGAGCTTGTGATTTGGTTTTGAAGAGCAATGACTCAATGACATTTCTTACTCTCTGCACAGCAAAATTCTTTTCCTCTAGACTTGGAGATAGATTGCACCTGTAGCTCCCTCCTTTAATATTGGGTCAGTCCCCATCTGCTTGCTTAAAGCAATATCATGAAAAAAAGAAAAACAGTAATTTCCACCTTCTCCCACCTTCAGTACCACATCAACGACTCACAGTGAACCTTAGCAAAGCTTCTAAAAGCACCTCCACTGCAGTAGCATAACATGCACTCCACAGTGCAGTTACGGAGTGGGGGTACACACAGAGCTTAACCCCCCGGCTGACAGATACATGTGAGGGGTGGGTTTGCATGCTGCTTGCATCAGGGTGCCAGTGGGAGGTGTTGAGTGTCTGAGGCAGGCTTCCTCATCGTCTGATCCCCTGCCCACGGGCATGGGGGAAGCTGCCTCTTCCTGAGATTTCACACTGCTCCTCTCTGTTTGATTGCAAATGCTGCCTCTCCCCACCGGCTGCTTTCCAGCGTGTGCGCCACACCGCTATGATCGATGGCGAACAAATATGAGAGACCCACAGCTCATAGAGGGATAACGGGGGAAAAAACAGCTACTATCGTTTGGGAGCGCGTGAGTGATATTAATGGTGTATTTGTGGTCCCTGCAAACAGTTTATGTGGTAAATGACTAAAAAGTTCCAAGAAACAAAAGCAGAGAAGAAGAAATGTCCTACATCTGAGCAGACATTAGTGTCTGGTGCTGGCTATCAGTGTAATAACTGGGTGTGCATGTATTCTCTGGTTGTCATACTCCGTGAAGAAAAACAACAAGAAACCAGGGTTTTGTATTTCTTTAGCTACGACATGTCAAGTCTTGTTATTCAAGTGTTCAGAACAGTTTCTCACAGTAAGCAGAAGCTACCGAAAACAGTCCCTTTTTTTTCCCTCCAGAGGGGAGCATTTTTAAGAGAGGGAAACTTGCTACAAGCACGCAAACATAGTGTTGACGTGCACATTTTTCCTTGCTCATTGTAATGGAATACAAAAGAACAACGGCGGAGCTTGTAACCCCAGACATGCACTTTCACATCTCATGAGCAAAATTAGAATGTGTAGGCTTGAAGGCTTTGGCGCCTTACCTCTACAGAAAGTGACATGTGAGATAAGGCTGCAGTTAACTGTTTAGTGACAATACTGTGGTGTTGTCGGGCAGAAAATGGGTGTGAATCCATTCCACAGCATGCTTTGTGTATAACAGCTCACGTACACATTATCACCTCCTTGTGTGGACAGTATTGTTGGAGAAGTTTATTTCTTTTAAACCCTTGAACTCTGCCCTAGAAACAGTCTGCCAGTGCGTATGGTGGTATTTTTGCTTATTGTAATGTCATTTCTTGCAGTATTTTCAAATGCTTCATACCCCTACATGCATGTAAATAACCATAAAAATTGACAAAATTATGATATATGTCATAAATTTAAAAACTACAAAAATTGGATGTTTTTTGACTGAATTAGAAAAAAATTAACACACAACACATATTGATCCAAAAGATTTCTAAATGTAGAAAAGTGATCAAAATAACTACTTAGCTACTTTATATACTATATACTGTACATTTTTTAGTTTTTGAGATATACTCATTTTTATAAGCAGAGTGCAAAGCTGTTTTAGTATTTTCATCTGCAGTAGAAGTATTTCCCCAGTGCATACATTGGTATTTGTTGGTATCCCATATCTCTACAGTCTCTACAACCAAAAAGCTAAATGGCTATTTAGGACAATGAACCATAATTATTGATGAAAGTAATGAAATTGTGTCATAAATAAAAGAATATATAACAGACATTACAATTGACTTGCTTCTCTGCCTCCCTGGTGCCGTGGCATATTTTAACTGATTTTGGACCACTTGAAGCATAACATAATGACATCATTGAATAACGACAACATGATGGTACAAAAGACAGGGAACTGCCCATTGGTCCGACATATTAAACCAATTGTTCCGAAGTCCATTCCAAAATCATCATGATGCCCTGTGGTTAAGGTCTGGTTATGTTTAGGCACAAAAACCACTTGGTTAGGGTCAGGAAAAGATCATGATGTGGGTTAATACGAAAAACAAAGTGCCGTCGGACTAATGGGATGTTGGACCAATGACATGGACCCCAAAAGACAGACGTCTATGCTTTCTGCTGCAAGTCAAAATGAACACTTTAGCTAATAAAGTTTTTGTTTTAGATACATTTTAAACAGCATCATGTAAACCACGATCTCCTGCGGCCATGACAATGACAATGACAATACTGTGGCGTCACCGTGCTATTTTTTTCTTTTGACCACTTGTAGCATAATGTTTGGACATAATCGCACACTGAAAACATGATGGTGCGAAACACATAAGTATTAGCTATATGTTGCAAAAAGAATGAATGCTCTAGCTATTCTAGTTTGCCTGTTTAATATTAAATCAATTTTAAACAGACTTAGGGGCCTCCCTCGTGTAGTGGTTAGAGCACTCGTCTTCCATGTGGAAGGTTCAGGGTTCGTCAGCAAAGGCATGCGGTTGCAAGAGGTTCCCACCACCGAATCAAAATTTTATCCAGATTCCTTAAAGAGACTTCAGGATAAGAAAGCAAGACTGGCATCTGAACAAAGTCCTCAACGATAGCATATCTCAAGCCTTTGTAGACGAGAGGTTCCAGATGTAAAAAAAAAGATAATAAGAAACAACAACAACAACAACAACAACAACAACAACAAAAAAACGATTTTAAACAGGATCATGACAACATCAACCCCCCACGAACGCCACTTTGAGGTCCGTTTTCAGAGGGTAAACTGTTACAAAAACACAGGGTTAATTAATTCTCCAGTCCACAGGATGTCATACCAGGAGAAGAATTTGCACTGAAGTTTTAGGCACATGTCTCCTTTACAGATCCGTCTGAGTTCTCGGCTTCCTGAGCAGACGAGGGTCTTGCTGACAAAGGCTGATGAGTGGACATGTCGGCCAGAGGCACGTCAGGAAAAGCCGCTGTAGATGGTTCAGTGGGTGATGGTACACCTCCTGTCAGTTCTCTCACCATCCACCATTTTGTCTTACAGTTCCTTTATTTGAAGACTGCCTTTTATATCACTGCATTTGACAAAGCCTTAGCACCTGCTGACAGATCACGCTATGCACCGGCTCCTCCAATTGAGAAGTTGATATGCGGTGTGATATGTCAACCAATACTAAGGCTTTGTCAAACTGTGACACACACAAGGCATCTTCAGATAAAATAGATTCAAAACATTGGTGGGGGACGGGGGAAGGAAACAGTTCTAAATGATGATGTCGTTGCTTTTGTAAGTAATATAATGGTTTCTCTGTTGGTTGCACAGAGGTGTTTGTGAAAATGCTTGTGTGGAGAACAGCTTCATGCCTCTGCCCACAACAATATGTTTGGCTTGCTGGCCAATTACTGACTGGAAATTGCATTCTGAACCTTGACAACACAATATTGATCTGCAGCAGCTGCCAATGCAAAAAACCAAACCAAAAAAAAAAAAAAACAACAACCGACAACAAATTATTTATCACAAATGTAGGAGATTCAGGTTCATGATTATCATATAAGTCCAGTTCCCAGTTTCGTGAGTACTCTTCGATTGGCCTTGCAGAAACAAAACTGATATTGTTTGACATGTCAGTGAGTGGGACTATAAGGTTACAACAAGTAAATACACAGCACATCTCCAGATAATCTCCCCATTCATTTGCATTTAGACATTACGCAACCTCCAGTACAGTGCATCTCGACTGAAGACCTACTGTTACTCAAGTTAAAGCTGCCCTGAGAAGATGCCTACATGGTTTTGTCTAAATCTTTTATTAGTGCAGTCAGCTTGGACAATAAACAGCAGTACTCTATATGCTGTATTCAATCTCATATTCATGCAGAGAGGGCTTCAGGGGGAGTAGAATGTGCATGTCGAGTTTGAAAGGCATTAGTTCGACATCAGTGCCTAAATTTAGAAATTTGCATTTGTTCTTTAGGCCAATACAGGTATTTTATTAATGCTGCTCATTTAAATCTTTATTGCAGGCTGTGCTACAGTTGATGTGGGGATGCTGATTAGGATTAAAATACAGACACACTTTATACATGTGTTCAGTGTAATGTAATACAATTGAGCATAATATACGTGGATAGTATTAATCATTAGGTGTATGAAAATGTAATAATCATTTGTAAGGTTATACTATGGCAGCATATAAGATTGAATAATAAAGAAAATTACAGACATTTTAGCTGTCATGGTTTTATTGGGAAATTTATTTTTGGAAAAGCTCAAAGAAGTTTATGATCTAATCATATATTTATGTGATAAACTGCTTGCATGATTACATTTAGGCCCACTCTGCTCCTCCTCCTCCCCGTTTCTCTCACTCCTGAAACAGGAAGCCGCACATTTCCCATTCATTTTCTGTGCAATTTAATTAGAAAAGCTCAGAGAAATGTAGACTAAATCCCTGCAGTGTGGGGTTGTGACTGGACACTCAATAGGCTGATGATTTTTTTTTTGGGTGCCACGAGGTGTAACTCCATTACAAAGTCTGCACAGGTCAAAGAAGCTTAACCAAACTTTGTTTAAAAAAAAAGAAGTGAGGAATACATTTCCTGCCCAACAACTTGATTGACTCCATTTTGCTTAGTTCTGCTGTGAGTGGATGTCGACAAGCAGCAGGAGTCTGTTTCTGGTGCGGATCAGCTGCTGAATTTTTTTTAAAAAAATGCAGGACTTTATTTGGCTTAATAATCAGTGACAGTGCTGAGGTTGGAAGTGAAGGTGGAGTTCAGAAAGAAAAAAAATACCTAAAATATGTCTTTTGTGAAGTTTATGACTGATTTAATGATTTAATGAAAACCATTGTCAGGATAATTAGACAGACTGTTTTATCGCCCAACCCCTCTCTGATTACTGTGTGACATTTACTTGAAGAGTCACTTGTCTATTCCTGTCTCACACGCAAACGTTCTTTCTCCTTCATGTCTGAATGTCTCTTTCTTGGTCCTTGCCTTTGAAGCTTTCTTCCTGCTTTAGGCTTTCACATTTGCACTCTAAGGCCCTTTCTACCACGGTGGCAGCGCTCCATGGCCTCTTACTAGCAGGTAGGAGATGTTTTATTTTGCGACAGCAGAAAAGGAAACATTCTGTCTTGCTGGTAAAACGTCTGTTGCATTTAAGCTGTTTATTTCCTTGAACTAAATTTTCCTAGAAACACTTAACTGTAATGGGCTTTGCTTCTCGGGTCGCAATATGTTACTGTTGTGCTTTTAGCTTTGTTTGCCGCCCACATACTAACCTGTCTCTAAGAGCCTCCATTTAACCCATTACAAATTCACTTTCTTGATTTCAGTAGAAAACGCTTCTTCTTTTATATGCAGACCAGGCAAGAGGTGAAAAATGTCCCAATATACGGTGGACTCGATACTTTGACTGGATTTAACTATTTCTCTGTTCAAATCAAACCAAATAATGTGGGTGCAACTCATCTGCAAATTTCCTTTCAGCAATAAGAAAATCAAAGTCTTCCTTATATGTGATCTACAGCTCTGATTATCAAAGGGGGAATTATTTTCCTCACAGGATTTTCCCCTAGAGTTAATTCCTGTGCACCACTTTCATGCTCACTATCTTTCACCCATTGATCTTATTGACATGTAAAAAGGATGTCTTCCATGATCCATTTGTTGTTTTCCTTCCCCTTTCGATCAAGATGTTATCTCTCTGCTAATTCTGCCTTTGATTTCCACAGTCTGCAATGTGAGACATGGCTAACCAGGGAGAGCTAACATGAGCTGCTAAGAGAAAATAAAAATGAAGAAAAAAGAACTGAGTTTTTACTCAGTAGAGATATTTTTTCAATGCCTTGTGGGCTACATAGCCTTGCCTATGGCCATGGTTGTTCCAGGCCGACTTTTATCATTTGATCATACATCATATCCCCAAACCAGAAACCATGTGGTCAGGCTCAGGTTGCTATCAGAGCATGATGTTGTCTGGATGCATTCCAGTTAAAATGCATGTATCAGCAGACGTGATGTAAAGAGATAACCGTATTATTTAAATCTGTGTTTATTATTACGGCAGTCACAGCAGGCACATCATTTTAATGGGAAGTATGGACAAACACCAACGTAATCTCACAAAATCCGATCTTTAAAATGTAAGCAGTCCATGCGGCGGCAAAATAACAACCCTGGAGAGGCAAAGCTTTATTTGACCATTTACTATAGATAGTGAGTTGCTGCATGACTGACAATTCTCTGAGAAAGTCAAAATACTAACGCAGTCAGATGGAAAACTCTGTTCCCACAATGAACAATTCAAGTATGTGTTTGGAGCAGGACAATTCAAATTTATAACATGATGAAATGTGAAAATTGCCTTTTGTGTTGCAGAAGCAAAAGGAAAAGAACAGCAGCAATGTCCCAGTGCTGCTCTGCCTGTCTGTACCCTCTGCTGCCGATAGCTGTTTTGACAAGGCTTTGATTGATGCAGGGGGGGGGGGGGGGGGGAATCACATGGAATTATGATTGAATATATAATCATTAAAGGAAACTAGAAATTTCTGCCTTTAAATATGGACTTAAAGAGAAGCCCAAAACACAGAAGGCAGCAGGGGGTCATCATATCGGCTTTAAAAGCCAGCGTGATTCCACCCTCCAGTGTTGTTCCTCACTGATCCATTGCCTTCAGCTGCTTGTGTTTGATTGACTTTTACAAGCTTCGGCATGGTGAAGATGGGTCAATGATCATGTCCTTTGATGTTCTTGAACCCCTACAACAAAAACAATAATCTATCACAGTAACACAGTTGGCCTAATATTCACTCAGAAATGGGAGTAAATGTGGCAGAGAGACAGGAACACTTGGGCTGAATTTTTGGTTAATTGAATGAAGACCACACCTGCACTTTAGTGCTGTCTTGTGTATTAAAAGGGCATTAAAGCAGCAATATAAATGTTTTACCACATTAAAATAACATAAATGGACAGGACATTCACTACATTATGAGACAATAAAATGAAAATTTAATGAACCGATGGGTAAATTGGGTCATGTACACAGTGCAGTAGTCTGGGTGTGTCTGTGACCCTGGATGTTCAAGGCTATATCTCCATGTTTGGCTGCAATGTGGAGATTTTCAAAGATTTTTTTAATAACATTGGACACATCCACTATGCCTTTGTGTCATGTGAATGTTACTTGTGGTGAGCCAGATTGGGGCTATCAAGTGCAAGTGAGCCACAGTAATAACAACAATAAAGCAGAAAAGGAAGGGAAGGAGAAAAAAAAGACATACAGCAAATGCACAACAAGAGTAAACATCGCTGTCGCTTTTTTTATTAAAGTGGCTGAACTCGCCATCTGTTTTTCAGTGCCTGTGGTGGCTGCGTGTTTGATGGGTACCTCGTCTCCAGGCTAGATACTGTTTCAAAGTAGACAGCTCATCAAGATGAGTGACAAGTGTTGGGACCTTGCAACATGGCCATCTGAGAGGTTAGCCAAAGGGAAAGAGAACAAAATTGTATAATTGCTTAAAATAAAATAGACCTTTGGAGGTGACCAAGGAATTGCAGGAAGATCTACATGTCTCCGTTGTTTGGATCTAACCAAAATCTGTCAGCACTTTACAGTGAAGTCAAGTATGCTTCTGGGAATGATGAAAACAGGATACATCATCATGCAAAATTCTGTCAGAATGACTCTACTATGGGCTTGAGAACAAGGGCTCTTTAGGGATAGCACAACACAGAAAGTGAGTTTTAAAGTGAGTTTTGAAAGCTGGAACATAAAAATATTCGAATGGTTTGTGATGGGCAGAGTTGGGAGTAACAAAGTAACATGTTAATGTAATTCCACTACTTTTAGCAGTTATGTAACTAATTTTGTTTTACAATTAAATTAGAAATTTACAACTAGTGAGATTTAAATGCATTCATAACTCATTACATTTGTCTTTTGTTATAGCAGATAAACACCGGGTTTGCCTTCCAGGTTATTATCTAACATCACCCAACCTTGTGGTGGCACAATACATGGTGTAAATCAATCAATTAGCAGTCACTGCACATAGTGGTTGACAGTTCAAACTATTTCAGCTCACTGTCCTGTAAATATGGACATTATTTTTCTCTTCTCGAGATCAAGGACAAAAATACACTGGTGAGTTTTAGTCTATGTGCAGATGTGAGAACTTTATCCACATCAAAGAGTAGTAATTTTAATTTTATAAAATACCGAGCAAAACAACACCCTTCTACAAAGCTAATCTAAGCTGATTTTCATCATAGTGTCATGTTTGAGAGCAGTTAGCAGGGGAAGGACCCAAACACAGATAAAACAGATGAGGAGGCGGCAGAATGAGTTCAAAGATTTAACAGAGAGTACAACAGGGAGTCCATAAACAGGCAGGAAGCAAAAGTACATCCAAAAATCTCCAAGAGCACAAAAACACTTGAAGATAGTGAACGATGGGCTGAAAGCTGGACTCACAGAACAAAAGCAGGTGACATGACAGTGAAAGAGGATAAACACACACACACACACACACACACACACACACTATACACAAGGGAAGGAGGTTGTGAACGAAGGACAGGTCACAGCAAGGCTAATGAAGGACAGGTGAAACTAATCAGGGCGTGGCAGACAGGCACACAAAAGCAGGAAATGAAGTTGACAACAACAAAAGGAGTGAGTAAAAAAAAAATTAAACAGGAAACACTAGAGCCATGGCACACACTGATAATAGATACAATCATAGATAGGAGGCTGAACATGACACAGCATTACATGCATGCATTACACAGATTAATCACAGCACTGTAAGACCGTCTCTGGAGTACTTCTCCTCCTGCCAAACCAACGTGTTCTCATCCCTACTTGTCAAATATCTGTCAGTGGACCTAAACTATCTATCTATATATATATATATATATATATATATATATATATATATATATATAAAATCACAAATACAATTTGCCTCACAGGGCTTTACAGCATACGACATCCCTCTGTCCTTATATATATATATATGTATGTGTATATATATATACCCCCCCACAGGGACTTTCTTACTCTTTAGACTATGGTAGTTGCCAGAAGCGTTACAAACTGATGCTGGCCGGTGCGTTTCATAATGCTACGAAAGGTGCCTTTGTCTGTCGGTATCTGACACCAATGTCTCTGACAACATGGTGGTATTAGACGGATTGGGAATAAGAACGGGCTGGCAAAACAGTTAGTTTAACATCTATCATGTCAGCATAAGCTGGTTCCAGCTTCCGACACAGAAATGGCATGATTCATTTAACTTGTTAATGATCATTAGTTAACTTTAAACTCTCCAAATTGACGGTCAATGTTAATATTGTGGTGGCTGTCACACATAAATCAATTAAGTAAAATGTCTGACTAACAAAAAACCAAATACCAACCAAACAAATGAACAAATATCTGAACAGTTGAAAATTTGAGAACATGTATGTTTCCTACTTTCCTGCCCTAAAACTGTGGCAGTTGTCCTGTTCCACACTGTGCCACAACAACACTAAAATAATACAGTAGCTATGCGTGCATTAATAAGGGATTGATGCAGATATTTAAAAGAACTGCAAATGTTATTTTCCCTAATGAGTAATACTTTAATATGTAATAATAGGCTCAATTTTTTTTAAGAAAAGTAACTAGTAACTGTAATTACTTACTCATTTTCAGCAACCTGCACAACACTAATAATAAGGCAGTGAAATGTTATGTCTGTCATAATAAATGTGTTACACTGTAACATTCTTGGCTACAAGGTTGAGCAAGACAAATCTAAGTAATTTCTATTTAGCTTGAGGCATGTAGAATATTGACGGCATGATATACCATGTTAACACAAAACTGCAAATTAAGAATTGATCCTTTCACCAGGAGGATATTTCCATTTGTGGAAAGAAAAAAAAAGCCGTACTGCTGTTTGCCATTTAGGGTAGAGGGTATTTTTTCTGTTTCACTGGATGTCGTCCTCATTGGGTTTGTAAGGGCCTTGAACGGCAGTGAATTCTGAGATATCCTCAACTGACTGTGAGAAAGCCTTAAAGCAAGAGCGGCTCCATTCCTCTGTAACTCACTGGAAATAAGGAAATGCATGTCAGACCCATACAGTACAATTCCAGTCCCTCAAGTGCCATCCATCATTGAAGGGCAGAACACTAGTTAGAGGGAGGTTCAGCGGCTCTCGGTCCCCATCACACTATGATGGAGAGATGACCCCCGGGGCCTTTCTCTGATGCCGGCTTGAGCTGCCCGACCAACTGAGGTTGAAGTGGATCTGGCCCCTAGCCAACATCCCCTCCCCAATGCACAGTGCTCTACCTGCTCTACGAATCACATCTGGGGTGAGACTGGGTAAGACCCACTGAGAGCAACAGAGCTCTACCACCACTTTCTATTTCTGCCTCTATAATTATCCTTAAAGTTTCAACTCTGGGTCCCATGGACCTGCCAGTGGACACTCAGCTAAAAGGAGCGTCTCTTATAGCTACCAGCTACACCAGTCTAATTAAGAAATTTTTCTCCATGTGTCTTTATAAACTTGTACTTTCAAGCCCGCATTTGCACACACATTACCACCTCCAAACCTGCTGCTTCAGCATGCTGTTGCCCAGACTCACTGGCGTGGCAAGAGCAGGCAGCGTGCTATCCAATTTTTGCCTAAGTACAGAGAGCCATCCACTTTTGTTAGAGTAATACATGAGCACATCTAAAGCTTAGGGATACTGGCTTAGGCATACTGGCTCACTCATTCATTTTACAAGCTTAGTGCTAAAACCGGACATTTTCAGTGGCAGCATGGTGTTAAAAGCACTATTTATGGAACCTAATGTGTGCTTATATGTGTGTACTTTTCTTTCTGCGCATAATTCAGAACACTCATCTGGTTTTCATCCATATTACTGTATATACATGTGGATAAGAGCTGGGTAGCTTGTGTGGATCTCAATTAGAATGAGGAGAACTGGGAATCTGTCCCTAGAAAATGTTCCAGAAATCTTCTACTAAATCACTAATGATTTTGTGCTTTCTTGTTTTTATTATTCAAACATTTTTTTTTCCATTATTTAAACAGCAATTTCTCAGTTCTTCAGTACTTTCTCCCATTTTTCCTACAACATGACCAATACCCAAATACAAAAAAGCAGAAAAGAATTATATACCACAACACAAAAACCACTTACAACACATTTTCAAACTGTAAGAACTACAGCGCAAATAAGTTTCAGGTTCTGACAAAAACATGCTATTATCACAAAGTCTTCCAGTCAGCTGAACACAATGATGAAACTACAGAGAAATCACTTTTATGTGTAAAAGAAGGTAATATGAAATTGAATGCAAGGGGGTAGATTTATTGGAATAATGGGACCTCTATTCTGGTTCTAGATTTCACATGTGGCTGCAATCTCTGCCTAACAATAATATGTCAGTTCACTCTAAAAGATACAAAGCCAATGACACACTTTGATACAGTTAATGGTCTGAGCTGTGAAACCATGTCCTTCCTCTCACATAGCCCTGTTCAAAGGTCCCGCCTGTCCGCAGTCATTTGACAAACACTGTAATGTGTGCGGCCAAAGTTTGGGGTGAGTGTGTAGGTCTCATTGTTAGTGATCACGCAAGCGAAAGAAAATTTTCAGATTCAAATTGGGTGAGGGGAAATCTAGACACATTCAAAACTGTGACGTGTTGACACATCATCAGTTCCATTTTGGATTCAGCTTCATTCTCCCATAAAGTCATTTGTAAAAGGGCTATAGTTAACCATTGTCAGTGGTGTCAAAGCCTAATCCAGGTTACAGAGTTTAATTCTGCTCCAGTTCGGCTCTTTCAGTGACCTATTTGCACCAAAATGAAATAACAAACAATTGGGGGGGGTAACAAACAGCAGCAGCTGATGTGAGCAGAGCATAATGCGCGTGCTAGAATGAGCTCGGGATTATGAGCGTATTACTCATGACAACTTGCCTCAGGGGACCACTTGTAAGGACGTTTTTTTCCCCCGACTGAAGCTTCCACAAAACTGCCAGTCCCATGACCTGTCCCTGCTCCGGTGGTGGCGGTTCCAGCGGTGGCTGGCATAGGCCACTGTGCCGGTTCAGGCTGGCATAGTCTTCTCCGCTCAATAGTACTAACAGGCAGGGACTCTAACAAGGCACAATGACATCTGTCTGAGAAAACCCACACCCCTGCATCAGCACGCTATACTGGCACCCGGGCAGGGGCCCAAGCTGGCACTCATGGGACAAACAAGCCCCATCAGGCAGACGATCTGCCTCTGTCTGCACAGCATCTTTCTCCACATCTTTATTTGTTTAAATGTTCCTTGTGCTTTATACACAAACAAGCCACCAACCAGATATTCAAAGGGAACTTGTGATCTTAAAGAAATGATGGCTGAAACTGTGGTACCCTGTATGATACTGATATGGCAAGCATTGAAAGCAGAGGAAAATCCCTGACAGGAGTTCAAAAAGAACAAATATACGACGCTACATGCATCATCAGAGAGATCTAAGGCAGGAAAAATCAGACAGCATTACTAAAGAACCTCATTATCATGCAAATGCCATTTATTCCATTTTATCTCACCCTTCTCAATAGCCCATATGGCAGAGAGTCCGCACAGAGGAAGACACAGGGAGACCTCACGCTGGGCAACCGGCCACATCAAAATTCCTCCATCTGTGGTCAATTGAGTTTGTGTGTGTGTGTGTGTGTGTGTGTGTGTGTGTGGTGTGTGCGTGCACTGGTACCAGTCTTCAATCCACCTGTGTCCTATTGATGGTAGCCCTCATATCACAGCCAAGATGCCTAACCACTGATCCCCAGAAGAGTGATTATTGTCTAGGTTGGACTGGACACGACGGGATTGCCGGTCAAACTTGTGTCCGAAAAAGAGAGAAGAGGCATAACACGGGTCCCCGTAGGACTCATTCCCAGGGCTCATGGGCAACAGGAGGTTAACAGGATGATTTCAGTGATGTGTTGTGACTCCTGGTGTGCCGGGGCTTAAAATATGCACAATTTATTGGGTTCATGTAGACTAAGTGTAATTATTTAAAAAAAATCTGTCAGTTTTCTATATTTCTATTAAAATATAGTTGATGGAATAAATTAACTAATGAAACAAAATTATATTCAGTTAATTCAAGGGTTAAAGATAATTAATCTGATGTCAACAGTGTCAGCTAAATTACCGTAATGAAATACTGAGTAACTTATTTTATACATTTCATAGTTTTTGATATTTGGGATTTGTAATACATGTAATGGGAATGGCATAACCATCAAAATGATGGATTTTCCCTGTGAACCAATCAGTAATAAATACTGTGAATCACTTTGATTATACCACTAATCAAAATCTGATCAGCAGCAACTGAGATAGATGGATGGACAGATGTGAAAGACAGAGACCAGTCTTCGGTCTTCCTCTGACTTCAATGTGGATGACAAATCATGCATCTCGACAGCAACCAGACATACAAGATAAGCAGTTTTCATGCTGTCTGAAGCAATCAATTTAATTTAATTTAATAGCACTGTAATCAAAGTGATTTAGAGATTCGGGGTGTGATGCAACACCCTCCAATGCAAACAAATACACGCATACATGCAGGTGCACACACATGCACCCACACCATGTGTAACCGATGGATAAACATTTCTGATGAGATTAACAAATACTTGAGCGATGTGCACGCCACACGCTTGAACATAAGAGTGGAAAATACACATGGGGAAACTGAAATGGAGTGCACTCTAACACAGCCTGGAGACAAGAATTAGAAAAAAATCATAGGAGAGGGGAGCAGCTGCTCAGGCATACGAAAAAAGGAACTCAAGAAATTAACTGCTGCAGATCAGGCAGCATAAATGTCATATATCAGGAATTTTATTACTGTAGTTTGAATCCAGTCTTAATTCGAAAGCCAAGAACCAAAAGAGAATGTGGTGATGTCTACTTTAGTGAACCAGACACTGTTACAGACCACACACTCCCCTTCATCTCAGCCACCAAGTTCAATAAACCAAGGCCATGTTACTTTAGTCTGCAAAAATCTTAAAAAGGCAGCAAAAATAGATCAGCAACCAAGCTGCAATGTCTAGGGCTGAAAAATGAAGCCAATGAGACGTGCCAAAAACTGCAGTTCCTCGAATGGCCACTTGAGTCTGGCTCCAAGAAGGAGTCAATCCCCACAGACCCCCATGTTAACTTTACAGCACAAATAAACATTTTAATAGCCTGGTACAAAAAAACGGTTTAGGTCCCTATAACTAACTTTCCCATTCATGACAACTATATGGGGGATGGATTTTCATATAACTTACTCATTTAAATGTTATTAAGGTTTAAAGTTATACAAAATTAAGGGCGTGGTCGTTTTAAGTGACAGGTGGGTGCCATTCCTTGACAAGTTGCTACCTCCCCAACAATGTTGAAATGTCAGATTCACAGAGTATCGGCATAGCTATATCTGTGTAGCTGTATCTGTGTGTAAAAAAAGTACCTTCTTTGGTTTTCCTGAAAAACCCTCTAAGGAAACAGAATTTTCCATTTAGTTATGTTGTGTTTTGTTTTAATGGCTTTAAACCTGTTTTTTTGGCTAGCAACAGCACTATCATAGTTAACCATTGCTGTAAATCCACCCTGCTAACCATGCTCGGAGCTAGTGTTAGGGGTTAGCTCCACCCTATCGTCAAAATATTTCTAAATTTGGCTCCAAAAAAATCAAGATGGCGACAGCCGATATGCCAAACTCGAGGCTTCGAAACAAGATTCCCTATACCAGTGGGCGATGTCATGGTGGCTAGGTCCATTATTTCATACAATCTATGTCAACAACATAAAATTTATCAGCTAACATAAATAAACAAATAACAACAATTTATCATTTGCTAAGAACTGAACTCTGGCATTAATATCCCTTATATTAATATATCTTCGGTTAAGAAATTCCTTGGACTGGGATGCAATCACAGTGGAATGCCCTCCAAGCTCAGGCTTATTCCAGTCACACACAGTAAAGATCTGACTGACACCATAATTTCTAAAGTAGATCTAAAAAACATCATGAACTACATCATTCTCCACTGTAGGCCGCTGACACTCTCTCACAATGTAGATTCACCACTGTCAGAGTTCAACTTGTATAACAAAACACACATCCGTGTCGATATTTCCGGGGCCCAGTGATGCAAAGGCTGACAGTCTGGGTTCATATATTGCGTTTTATCCAACTTAAATGGAGTGACACATCATGCTCACCTCCCCATTTTTTGCCTGTCAGTCATCTCTACTGCAATGAATAAAGCTCTGCACCAGTACAACCTGTCACTCTGTCACTCAGATGCTTTAAAAAAGATTTTCACGTCACTATTCAGGTGGAGCTGGGGAGGAATTCCTCTGTCTCCTTTGATTTTTCTGTCTAATCCTTCATTTTATGTGGGCTCTTTGTTATCTCCCTGAAGTGGGAATCACATTTTAATTAGGTCTATCCTTGGTTAGCAGTTCATCCTTGCATCTCCCTGTCCTATGTGCTCATCCTATGGGCTTTGCTTCCTTGTCAGAGACTCTTAGTCCCCGCTCCCTGTCACAATCTAACATCTCCCCCATCTTGTGCCATCTTTTCATTCTTTAACTGCTCCATCTCCACTCACAATCTTGCTCTCCTGCTGCTGACAACAAAGAGCGCCCTGTCTGACAAAACCTGTTTGCTGCAGATGGGAGAAATGCAATAATCAGCTACAACAATAGAAAAAAAGAAAAAGAAAATGCATATATTACACATCCTAAGTGCAAAGAGCGAACAGAAATAGTCAACTGTTGGCCCGTGGGCTGTAAACAGCCTGCCTGTATATAGGCTGACTAAATCTATCTATTAAATGGGATGTTAAGTAATCTCTGACCTCTGTAGAGCCAGAGGGAACTGCAGTATTGGCAGGACTTATCCTCTCCTACACACCCACCACCCCCTTCTATCCCTGAATAATGGTGTCACTAATTGACATAAATAAATAAACAATCAACATTTGCAATACAGATGAATAAGCTAGCTAATGAGATCCAACACAATTGTCTAGTAAAGAGTCAATGCAAGCTACTATACTAATAATAGAACTGTGTTATCTGCTGCTTTGGCGTGACGGTGACACATTTTAGCCTTTGATCCTGCGACGTTTTGCAACTGAGAGTGTCTGAGATTGAAATAGTTTCTTTTCCTTACTTAAAAAAAAAAAAAAAAAAGAAACAACAGAAATCACTCTGCACTCAGTATGTGCAGCCCCACTGACAGAAGGTACATCTGTGTCTTTTCACTGACACCGTGACAAAGTGTCTGTCAATGCTCATCAACAACTCTATCAAGTCCTTGCTGATGCGTGCCCCATTTTGTACGGGGCAATAAAAGCTTCCATATGCCTAAGCAAAGCCACACATGCTCTTGAGATAAAACCATATATTAATGCAACACTCTAATGATATACAAATATAAGTAGAGGGGTGAGACGTTCTTGGTGAGCAGCGAACTATCACCATGTAAAAATGTCTAATCCTGAGAGCGGTGCAATGTAAAATACTATAATGACTGGAAATGCACCATGGGAATCACTTATCATAGTGTGTTACAAGACAGGTAATGGATTATGTTTGGCATCTTAAGGCGGCAAAATTATTATTATGATACACAGTCCACAGAATAGCAGTTACAGCTTTGGCTGTATTTTCTTTTAATATGGACCGATGCTGAGACCATCACTGTTCAGCCTGTGGATTGATGAGTGTGTCTACAAATTATTGCTCCTGCACACCTAAGCTGCAGTGTAACTCTGGTCCAGCTAGCGGCAAGGAAATGCTTAGAGTAAACACAGTGTTTTCTGCACAGATGTCATGGTTCAGATTTATTTAGAGGGCGAATGCTCCATTAGTTGGGCTTTTTAATTAGCACACTTGTGAGAGAGGGTCATTAAGGATGTCTGACAGAGGACCTGCTGATGAGGAGGATGGAGACACTGCTAACTCCAGCCCTGATCCTACGCACACACATATGGGCACACACCCACTCCTGCACGAGCACAGATCTGCTTAAAAACCAATAACATTTCACACAGTCATCGACAAACACAGCGAGTCAACGTCACGGGTGCCACAACATTTCCACTCCAAAACGGCCACAGAGCACAAACAAATCTCCCACAAATGTCTCCATCGCCAAACAACACCGCACACACAAAAAGAGCCCATTAGAGTCATTTACATTTAAATACATATTCATAGAGAACACAACAGAATGGAGGGGGGATTGTCAGCGTACCGTTTTCAGGGTGCTCGGTCTCTCCAATGCTGCCATCTGGAGTGGTTCTCTCATAGTGGTCCTCAGGCAGGGTCAGGGGTCCGATGCGAGGACCAGACGATGACTTGCTGCTGGGAGTCTCCGATTCCTCCAAGCCGCTGTCATAGTAGCTGTGCTGAGAGGCGTCCTGCAGGTCCTGCACGGGGTTGGTGGTGGAGAAGGTCACTCGCCGATGGGGATGCTGAAAAACAAAGAGACAACAAATAAATATCCTCAAAACAAGGAAGCTATTTTTCAGGCTCCACTTTTCATTTTGTTTGATGGTTCCAAGGAGACATCCACGAAGTTGTATGCTAACAGTTACAGCTCAAAACTCGACGTTTTAAGGCTACCGTCTAAAATGAGCTGGCCTTATAAAGTTCACTCTTCAAAAGTCAGAAAATAGTATTAAATATTAAACACTCTTAAATATTTAACAGTCTTTTGCACTGTTATTATTCCGCAGATTATATAAGGTAGAAATATATGAACAGAGTGAGGTTATAGACTTCAATAATGAGAGTGTGCAAATTAGCAGCAGCGGAAATTGAACAAATTGAGACAGAAAATACAAACACTATTAAAACATCCCATACTACACCACAATATTTAATAATACCTTAATATGGGGCATGTGTTTAAATATGCTGTATGATACTATCCTGTATATGTAGAGAATGATTCAAATCTATATGCATGCTTTACATAATGAATGAGAGGATGCACTGCTCAAGAACCTGTGCTTCAATTAAAGTGTGTGTCTACACTACCAAATATTTTTTTGAAGCTGTAGTTGGTAACTTTAAAAAAAATTACCTATTGTCATATTTGCTGAAACTGTCACCATATCCTGACAGCAGCACATGACACGGATAATCTGTACAAAAAAAAAAAAAAAAAAAGCAGCAAAAAAGTGTGGTGCGCCTAATGGCATTTGCAAGAATCCACCCCAACTGAATAAAAAACAACCAATCAGAGCTGAGGAGTCTCTAACACAGCTGTCAATCGTGCAGTATCACTGCTGGTGGACTGCTGTCAAACTGTCAAACTAGGCAGCACTGATTAAATACTAATCAAGATTCTGTTACTGCATTACTTATTTCTCACCTCAAATGTATTCAGAGACATATTTTGAGTGTACTGTTTAGCCGTAATATGAGAAAGGCTGTGATCCAGCCAACATGTTGAAAACAGTCAAGCCAAAATGAATCACCGCCCACCGGCCAGAACAAACTTCCTCATTTTACAAGTTATTTTTAACTGTAAAATGAGAAATTTGAAAAACCATGTTTCTAAAAACATTTGAGGAGAGAAACAGGCAATGCAGTCTCAGAAGTTTGATTCATATTTGATCAGCGCACTGGTTGATGCAGCTGCATTGAGAGACTTCTTTGCTCTGATTACTTGTTTTCAGAGGAACAAGATTTTTTTTCCCCACAGATTATCAATCTCATGTACTAATGTGTAGATATATTAACAGATTCAGCAAACATAACAGAAATTTATTTTCATAAATGTTACCGAAGGTATCTTTAAGGATCCTGCCTTGTTGATAGTGTAGATGCGTAAAAACTCTGTATTCCTCATCTAATAAAATGAAACTAGATCCAAGGTACAGAATGTTCAGAACTGTGCATTTTTATTCATTGTTATCCATCTTTTCAAGAGCTCCAGATGGAGATAGCATCTAGTATGTACAGGAAAAATAACAATGTACCAGTACCGTGTGTATAATGCCACTTTAACAATCATACTCAGAACATTTACTTGGATACTTGTAGACTCTGTATAGAGACATTATACTGCACTGTATGTACTGGATGTTAAAGTAAACATTATGAAACAGGGTTATAGGGTGTAACAGAGGTTGAGAAAAAGTATTATTATTGCTGTTATCATTATTAGTCAGACAAAAGTCACATTTTCTAAATCTTCCACTGCCAAATTAATTCTGATGACAATGATTGGTACACTAATCAGTAGCCCCAGTGAGCTACTTCCTATCTCCATATTTTAATATTTTCCTTTTCCCTGGCTTTTGATGTTTAAGCGAGTGGAAAGCTAGACAATATTTCTGCAGTTTAACTAAAAAAGGAACCCCAAGAAGATCTAAATAAGGCTAACACAAAGAACTAAACAGAGCTTTGAAAAAACAGTTTGTGACAGTCACTACTTTGCCAGCATTCAAATATGCTATATCATTAGATCTGCTTTCACTGTTAGATACTGATGAGATTTGATGAAAGAGTAAACGAATGAATGAATGAAAATACTGATGCAATCCTGAATTTGATAGCTTGAAGAGGAGCAGGGCGGTATATAATAAATCATTCAACATCACACCCTTTATCAAATTCAATGGCTTGTAAATACAGTTAGGAGACCATTAAATTTCCTCTTCCAAAGATCAGTTTACTAATGGCTACTTACCACCGATCCACAACAGAAAGATAACTCCTTACGGTGCACATGCAATCACACTTCTTCTCCCCCCACCCACCCCCACACATGAGCGCCTCTCGTAAAAGTCAGGAAAGCACTGATACAGCAGAACAGGCCTGCCGCTGCTGCACGAGTCAGCCCAGATCAATACCACGGCTCTGTGCTTTCTACCATTCAACCACTTTTCTGGCAAACAAATCCATGCTAGAAATCATTCGAACCATCAGCCTTTTAGTACATACACACCAGATATTGAGAAATGCTTTTAGAGCTTAGGTAAGTGCTATCAGCACTGTGTTCTTAATACCGTTAGCAGGCTTCAAAAATGTTTCCAGAAACCTGTTCATCTCCCCATCATCTCAACCAGTAACACTTTCCTCACTTCACAGATGCATCTCTTGGTCTTTCATCTAAATAATGATTATTTGAGATCTGGGGTGCATCATATTTTTTTCTCTCCCAGCAGTGCTACTACATCCCTGCATCAATAAATCATACGGACGATGCACTAAGAAAGCTGTCTTGGAATAGTCTGTTATCTGTAACATTTAATGTAAATGTTCTAACAAATATTCTTGAAACACAACAAGCCAACAGCTCTTTGTGCCTTTGTTTGTGATTTTACATGCTTAGTGCACAAATGATAAAAAGAGGGCAATGAGTTATTTTGGGGGATAAAAATATGACATTTGTTTTCTTTCTATTAAACATGCTCTTTAGCTGGTGCATCTATACACAGTGAGTTAGAAAGAATGCACTGTTGTATCATTATTCACAGAATGTCAATTACATAATTGATCCAATTCAAATTCTGATAAAACAGCACATGGGAGAAGTCAGCCTTCAGGAAATCTTTTCATTTCAACCCAAACAATGATCTTTTCCCCAACCTAACCAAGAGAAGGCTTTCTGGCAGAAAGCCCTGAGGGTAAACTTCTCCCAGTTGTGATAATAAAACAGTATGGAGTAGGAAAATAGACTACACTTAACAGGAAGTCTCAATAGGGAACTCCTCTGCCGCACCATACAAGTTATTTAACTATTGTTTCTGTGATACTTCAATAAATTTACTATTGATTCATGTGGCTGGACCAGACATGATAACTTTCTATGGTGCATTTTTAAAATATGACTGGAGGTCGCTGAGTCTTCAGGACTATTTAAATGTTAGGGGGCATTTAGTTGTTTAAATATGGATTCTTGCTTAAACTCCTCCTTGAGGCATCACTCCAGAGAGTCAGCATGTTTCCTGGGTATGATAACTAGCTAAGGCTGCAGAGATGGGAAATAGATTCTCCTTTTAGTCAGAGCACAAATCCTTTGCCAGGCCTTGGGGGCTGCGGGGATGCGGCAAGACGGAAGGATGGAAGGGGAGGCTGAGCAGGAGTGGGGAGTTGGTCAGGCAGACACGGCCGGCGCTTTGGCTGGAGGGGACAAGCAGAAGGATTAGATTCTGGGAGACTGGAGGCGGGAGAGGGGGATTGTTTGGGCACTGTGGTAGGAGTAAGAAGCTATGAGGCTGAGAATGGAAGAGGGGACATTTACGATGACATCTGAATTCATAACCCCCGATTTAGATTGGGCTAAAATGGCCTCATTTATACGCCTAATATTACAATCCCAACGCAGATGGAAAGATACAGCGGGATTCTGTCTTTACAAGGGGACCAAGAAACATTTTAAAGAAGCAATAAACAGCAATCATCCACTCCCTACCTCGAGCTCCTGTAGCCCTTTGGAGACACTTTTTTTCTGTCAGACTGCCAGAAATATTATATACAACCTACTGCCTCAGAATAATCTCAAGCCACACATGGATACAGCCAAATATTTCTACTGATACAGTTATATGCCAAAAAGCCACAGAGAGGACGAAACAAATATGTCCTTTATTTCTACAGCTCATTACTGTATGCATGATATGACAAGGTATTTCACGGTCAAGTGCAAAATTAAAAGTGATTATGCACACTGTTTGTCACATTTGTCAACTTCTCTTTGATACTATGGCAAATCAGCTATGCTGACATAATAACATAACATAACATAATGGAGTGGTATTTTAAAAAACACAGGCCAGTACCCGAGCTAAAGTCAACTTTGAATGACAACTGGTACTGTATGAATCATACTTGTGAGTGTTTTGCACACCATCAGCTTGATACAAGTTAGACTTAGAGACTAAAAAAAACATTTTTCTAAAAAAGTTTTGGAAAATGTGGAAAGTTACACTCTACACCACAGATACTCAACTGCCTACATTTCCAAAATGACAGGAGACCAGGGGCCAGTTAGTAAACAAACATTAATAATACTAATCAGAAATGATATACTATGGTTTTAGTATATTTGGGGCAAAGCCCACACCTCTGTTGGGGTCGTCAGTTCCTCCCCTGGTACTTTTTTTTTTTAATAAACAGGCCCTATTTTAACAATTTTTTATGCACTCTGGCACCTTATTTAAATTCAAATTACAAAAGAAAATTCCCAGTGTGAATCAATTTATTTTCATTGTGCATTAGAAAATAGTAGGCGGGCCACCCACCTGCCTGCAGGCCGGATCTGGGGCTGCAAATTGAGTATCACTGCTCTACAAAAAAAAAAAAAAAGGCAATGTGTTGATTGTGATTGATGTTTCCTTTTTTTTGTGGACGATGCAACATGTAATGGCTTGGATATTGCCATGCAACTAGGGGGGAGCCTTTTACAGATGACAAAATGTCGGATTAAAAGACCTTGTCACAGAAAATAAACACTCTTTAGGCACTGTCAGGCACAGCAAGGAGAAAAGGTAAAAGCCTTTTGATGTACTTTTGCAGCTGTTATGTAAGCTGAGGGTACTCAGTGTTAATTAACACAACTATTGATGTAATATAAAAATGTCTTTACCAAAAGACATTTGACTTTATAAGCAGTGGACCTTCTTGTCCTCCAATTGATTTGCACAAGCCCACATAAAGTATGTTAAAAAATATCGAATGGGTTGAATTATAAAGAGCACACTTGAGTTACTGGTGCATTTTACAACCTCTGAGTTGCCTCAGATGATGACTACATATTGGATATTAAAACAATGGGATACTACAACATAGTATGACATATCTTAGCTTTAAACAACAACTGCTTATTGTTAAATTGATAAAGAGTGACACTGTCTGCAGCAGATAATGGTAAGTGATGATCTGTGTGAGTTAAATCATGAGCTCGAGGCTTTAAGGCATTTTAAGTTATGTTGAGACTGGCAGCCCATATCTGATTTTTGGCTGAGATAAATCAAAATAAATATTTCATCTATCTAATCAGATCTAAACCACATTCGGGGGTGGTTTGATGTCCGATTTAAAAATTGGCTTTCAAAGTGCCCTTTACATCACCTGCTGTTTGACACATAACAGTGACGTCACGTCCCGGGAGCTGTCAGCCCTGTTAGCCGGCTGCGGCTGCTGCAAAAAAACATATATCAACCACCTCTGTCACTAATGTTGTCTGGTGTGATGGAGGACTTCTGCACTGAGACTAGATATTGCTATGGTGTGAAGAGTGAGAGGATACATCTCCATTATTCACCCAGCCTGCAGCTTGCTGTTTTGTGTCTGTATCGAAAAAATGCACCACCAGTTTGCGAATGTACTCACGCCTATGTCGTTTCCACAGCAACTGACGCAGATGGGTTATTGTTAATGGCTATATCTAATCACTTGCAAATAACAGTCTGGACAGTCTGTCCTAAAGATTGGATTGGAAATAAAAAATAATGCATTTGCCTGCAGCTTGAATGAAGGAATAAAAAGGGATTCCTGGGGCAAATGGCTAATGCCTAAGCAACAACGATAGCATTTTGGTGACTGTGGAGCATCAATATTGCCATTGCTGATTTGCACCACTGATCCCTGATGGGACAGCAGACCCTGCTGCTGTTGTGCTCTCCCATAGCACCGAGTTCCCAGCCTTATGTGAATGCCCTGGAGCTACCTGACACCACTCTGCCGTCAGGTGCCCTGTCATCCAGCCAAGCTTCACTGATTGCCAGTGCACAGGGCTGCTGGTACTTATGCAGATGGGAAAGCTTTTCCATCGTCTCTGCCACTTTTTTGAGCAGACTTCCAGCAGAGTCGCAGGTGAGTTAGATTTTGTGTTTTGAATCTCTGTTTCCTGCTTCCAAGTTTGCATTTTTGTTTTGACTGATCTGTATGTGAACATTTGGTGATCAAGCTGGCGACTGCATTGTCTGTACTTTAACTACCTTGTAGAAATGATTCCCCAGTGCACTGTATTTCACAGCAAGTGGCGGCTTAATGGTTGGTACATATGGTGGGACTGCAATCCATATAGTGCAGTGGCAGCAGGATATAGCAGAATATTAACATAATAATAAAGTACATTTAATAAATATAACTCAAAAGATGATATTATAATTACAGTAGAACAGTACCCTGGTGGTTCTTCTGCAAAAGTAGCCCCATTTGATATGAATTTTAATAACAGTACATCCTTTAATATCTAACCTGAGATTTAAAGCTCCAGGAAGCATCTAATCTTTGAGGAATTAACCTCTGAATTGTGAGCCTAAGTGGTTGATAACACTTTGATTGTATCTCCATTTATGCTACTCTGACAGCTTGCTAAAATATATCTGGATCAAAGTCAAATATTGCATAATTTCTCATGAATTAATCTTTTTTAATCAATCCAGTTATCTATTTTCTCCCAGTGACAAACAACAACATGTGCTAGATTGGTGTAAAGTAGTAAAAGAAATAGATGTGCCATTTGCAGTAATCCAAATATGCCCCTCTATATTTCATTGCAATGAAGAGAAAATCTAATTTTTCCAAATGCTGAAATCAACAACACAGCACTAACACCAACGCTCTATTTAAATAAAATATCTTGTTACTTTCCATGTCCAATGGGTAACAATGTATTTGTCACAGTTAGTTTGTTGCCAAATGTTTTTATTCAAAGTTTTATTACACAATGGTATTGTTTAAGCCTTGTCACTGTGACCAGTGAAACATGCTGAATATTCAGAATTTCATTTAGAGGAGCAAAGTACAACACACGCCTGGGTTTCACACCTTTGAAGAATACACATAAATGGGGATAATAACCATCTAAACATAATCATTTCTGTGTTGTGAAGCAACTTGGGGACAATTTGTTAGTGTGAAATACAGCTTCTGCCAGGGCAGTTAGGGTGTAGTATCTTTTCTGGTAACAAAAGTAAACTGGTATAAAATGGGAGGCTTTGGAGGTTAAGGATTGTCTGTATGTTTCACACAGAGACAAATGGTGAGAAAAGGATCCGCAAGGTTATGAGCACAAACTGCGTTTCATTATCGTTTCTTCACCCACAACATGATCATTTATATGCTATAATACATGTGTTTGTTGAAATACATACATTTTCACTAAAAGATTATTATTTAAAGGTCTAGTGTCTAGGATTTAGCAGCATCTAGCAGTGAGGTTACAGATCGCAACAGTGTGCCATATGCAAAGAACTACGGTGGCCAATGCGACGTTTGGTCCATTCTAGGCTACTGTTGTGAAAAACAACATGGCGGACTCTGTGGAAGAGGACATGCTTCTGTTGTAGACATAAACGGCTCATTCTAAGGTTAACAAAAACACAATGATTCTACAGGTCTATTGAAAGAATAGTTATGAATTTTACTGTCTATAGATGCCACTTATCCAGGCGTACATGGGTATTTTTTTTAAAAAAAACTTTACTTTTTTCTTTTTCTCTTTGGCCTCTTGCCCACAAGTAAACTGTGTTTTAGATTTTAACTTGCGTCGTCGGAGTGTGTGCCATTATCACCTTTGTGAGGCGTCACAAATGATGCAACATTTCGTGCAATGGTAGATGTGACCAAAATATTGATGCCTCTAACATTGTTAAGAGGGCTTTTTACAAGTTTACACACAGATGTACGGTTACTCTTACACTATACTGAGAAACAGGGGCGTCACTGCTCCCAGTAGCTTTCCAGTTAAAGCCTTTTTTTCAGGCTTCTGATGGGCCAACATCATCTGCTTCTTTGCTTGGCTTTAGGATTAGAGTTATATCGTCACCTTTTGGTTTGGTATGCCCTTGACAGCGCTTCAGTTGTATTCTGCAGATCAATTCAGACAGAGACTTTTTTTATAACAATGCTCATGTAGACAGGAATTCTTTTGAAAATGAAGGAGGGAAAAAAACAATTTCAAAAATAACTGTCTGTATGGAGTAGGCTAAAACATTTCTGAATACAGTTAGCACACCTGGGCAAGTGCATGCGTTTAGCTGTGCTTGAGCATTCCATGAGCAGAGTTCACATGCTTACACAGGTGTGCTGCTCATCCATGCATGAGACTGTTTATGGGGAAATGTTTCATATAGTAATGTTTTGGTGAAAATGTATGTGAAATACTGGGTAAATGAGACTGGGATTACAATGCACGAGTCCTTTGAAAGTTTGTAAATGATTTTGATATTTTTTTGCTGTTGTCAAATGCACCGCCTTTACTGTAATTCATCAAGAAACCAAAATCAAAATTTTGGATTCTTCGTTCACTGTGGAGGCATGCAAAAAGAGTAACGTTTTCTTTACGAATTCAAAGTAACACAGGGTGACAAAGTAGTTAATTAATCCAAATGTTTTTGTGGGTGAAATATTTTTTTAGGTATCCAATAGAATGCTTTAAACAGGTTGTGAAGCCAAACAACTGTACAATACTCTGCTGAAATACCCTCAACTTTTCAAGCTGCGGGAAACCTATGTGGCCCTGTTTATCAATCCTGAGTTGAGGTATATCGTATGTGTACTGGAGCTGGAAGGCAGACTTTTCCTATTGAATCACAGCTATGTGTCTCTCAGATATTATGAAATGGGTTTTCTGCCCATGTTAAAGGAAACGGCTGATGTCTCAGTGCCCCTGTGATATGAAAAATTCAATTTAAAAGGATGAGAGAAAGAATGGTGCACGGCCTATTTTCATTCCCCCACATTGAGAGATATGAGAATGATGTTCTGTTGTGTGGAGGAAATGATGCCAATCGTACTGCAGAGAAATTCCTTCATAATTCAATTCAATTTCGTCTAAATCCCAATGGCAAGCTCCTCTGCCAAAGAGAGGCAGAATGACAGAGACAAAAAGGTAGGGCTACAGACTAAGATGGAAGAAGAGGGACTAAAGATTGAGACTGAAACAATGGAGAAATAGAGACGGAGTCGCAGAGAGCAGCCAGACTTGCTGAAAGGTAAGAGGAGGAGACAGCAATACAAAGTGGAGGGAATGTGATGGGAGAAAAATGTTTTAGTAACGATTCATTTTGATCAGTGTGGCATTTTAAGTATAGCCAACTAATTTTCTTTAATTGCCTCTCCGCAGCCTCTGACAGAAGCAGAGAAAACAGGACAAACTGCTTTTTTATGAAGTTGTGTTCAATCTAGTAGTGTATCGTAAGCCTACAGTATATACATTTTCTGTTATTCTAACTGTAGCATTAGTTACAAAATGTGCATGTAAACTCTTTGATAGCCTGGGAGAGTTCCCCAAGTGTGAGACCCAGAATTTCCATTTAGTTACAATGTTTGTGAGTACATCCTGGCTCTGGCATTTTGGGCGTGTATGCAGGAATCAATGAGCTGCTGCCTCTGAAGGCAGAGAAAAAATGAGCTGCACCAACAAATATGACAATGAAGAAGTGCACCTCTCAGTGTATGCAGCAAGCATAAAACCATAAAGACTGAAGTAGTTGCAAAGGAAATGCATATGGATCTGTTTTTATTTTCCATTCCACCATTATGTCCTCCATTCTCATCCCATCTACTGCTCTCTCTTCTCTCCCTCTTTCTCTACAGGCGCACACACACACACACACACACACACACACACACACACACACACACACACACAGTTGTTTTTGTAGGTGCAATAGCTCCAAGGCAAGCAGCGTGGAATTGGAGTCTTCAAAGAGTCTTGGATTATCAAAGAGACACAGCTACCAGAAAACTAGGGGACACGCTGGAGAGGGGGAGGGAGGAACATAAGCGAGAGGCGGGGAGGGGGGAAGAGCGCAGAGGAGTCAGCATGGGTTTGGGTGGAGGATGAAGTGATCAGACAGGGGAGGGGTGAGGGTGAGGGGTGGATAAAGACCAGAAGTCCCTTTGTTCGCATACTGTAAATGGAGAGAAAAAAGGCTGAAGTGAATGCATTAAAAAACAATCACATAGACCTTAATGGTCTTGATAGGCAAGACTGAATTCGCATTCTTCACTGTCTGTGCCACCGCCTATTCTGGAGTTTTTTTTTTTGTTTTTTTTTTTTCCTCTACATAGAGGATTTCATTTCAATGGGAGCACTGGCCTTGAAATACCATAATGTTGTCACAGTAAAACCAAGTATTACTGCAGCAAGACCCACCATGTGTGAATATAGCTGCCACATCTAATGACAAATCTGACTGTTCGCGCCATTCCATATGACAGGATGTGGGAGTGCTGGTGTGAATGCATCACCCTTCGACAAAAAGCTCTCCGTCAGCCCCTCTGTCCCACAATGAGCTATGGATGTCTTTTTTTCCATTACAAGAACACCTCTCACCATAGAACACATTTCAAGTCAGTGTATGAAACTGATTCTGGTCGGTTCGCTGCTGTCAGCTGCGGGGCATCATCCGCCAATGATCCTGTCCCACTGCCACAGCCACCACACACAAACCTCCCACCATCACTGACCTGGTTTGAACTAAATTACTCATTTAGTGTATGATGAGAGTGTAAAATGCTCCCGACACACAATGTCAGAAACAAATCAAAGTCCAAAAAGTAATCTTCCTCGCACTGCGCAACTCTTCTTGAAAAATGTGGTTATTGTGAAAGATGGGTACTTGAGTGAACAAAAGTGTTCCCTCTGCCTGCATCCATTTGGTGATTTGGGGAATGCCGTGACATCTTTTGTTCTGACAGAGAAGTGTGAGTATTAGAGTGGGAGTTGTGTCTACACAGCACAAATCGTTGAACTCTTGTCACCTCTGTCCACACAGACCATGGGCAGATGCTCAGTGCCAGTTTAACAGTTATTAGTAAAGGCACAAACAAAACCAGAAAGAAAAAAAACCCCCACAAAGACCAATTAGGGGAATTCTGAATGCTGTTTCGAAGTCAATGTTATCTAATATAACATTGGATAGCACACGTGAAATTAAGAAAATAAATGAAATACATGTTATTCTCAGTCGAGGTCGACTGATTCCATATATTGTTTTGGCCTATTTATTGGCGCCAATAGGACCTTTTACAAAATATCGTTATCTGTCGGACTTGGCTCTATTAGTAGCCGATGGCTGTGCAGCCTCCACCAATCACGCAAGGTCGTACATCACCGACCGGAGCTGAAGAGGGGAGGGTTGCGTTAAGGGGAGCAAAAAGGAGCTGATCAGTGGGTGCAGCTCTAGAGAACAGGCGTCCCTTTTGCTGTGGGACTGTCAGTGTATTCTTCTTTATTTTAAAATGTATTGTCATAAATTTATGGGGGTCCAGCATTGTAGCCCTATAAACACTAAAGTGAATCCAGCTAGCACCAGATGTCAACATGACGTCAGAAAGACGTTGGACTCCTACATTGGACAGACGTTCAGTTTTGGCTGGAATGAAAATTGGGTTGACAGATTTATCAGCATTAAAATTTCACGTTATGTGGGTGTTTACCTTACGATGCTTTGCATACGTGGGGTTTCGTTCTTTACACCTCATGACTGAATATTGTTATTCTACCTCAAGGGTTAGGGTTAGGTTTAGGGATAGAGAAAGACATTGGATTTTGGTCACATAACAACATGACCTAAACCAACAAAATATCAACATAATCTTTCATCAGTATACTGATGTTGGAATTTGACGTCCTGACATGGACTTCTGGTCACCCAATGACAATTTAAATTCAACCAAATATCAACATGTAATGATGTTGGCAGCAAGCTTTGAAAGTCTGAGTCTGTGTCTCTGCAGTCATTTCAAATTAAAAGCTCACTTGTGTTTCATACACAGTCCAGCCATATGACCTACTCTTGTTGTTCATGTTTTGACTCTGAAGTATCTTTTTCAAATTACACCTGATTTATATCAGCCCTGTAAAATAATTACAAAATAATGAAAATGACTGCCCATTTCTGATCATCACTTTGCATGAGGGCTCCATGCATGAAGTCAAGGTAATGTCACTGGCTACCTGGGAATCTTGACTTTGAGGTAAAATTAATCCTTCGAACAATTAAAATCACTCCCACCTAGATTTTTTATGGCCAGTTTGATGTTCAGTTCCAGATTTATATATTTTTTTTTAGGTATTTATTACTTTGACATAGGTATCCAGTCTCTAATAAAGTCAAAGATTGCTTATTTATAACACTTTTGAACATGGTTGGGGGCTGGCTGATATCGGCCAATTAATCGGCTGGTGGCTTTTATCATTCCAAACTATCATTATTATAACGGCCTTTAAAAATCCACCATCAGTTGACCTCTAAATCTAAGTACAACAGTGTGCTGCTTTTTGACACAGTTTTCACCCAACATATAATTATCAAGTAATCATTTTGTGTGTTAAATCATCGATCCATTAGTAACTGTCATTTCTTCATGTTTGTGTGGGCGTAATGTAAAAGTTAGTACACACAGTCAGAGTCAGAGTTGATTAATAATACACAATATATTCTGGTTAATTGGTGTTTTTTTCAGCATAATGAAATAAGATGATGGAATGGCAAAACACAAATGTGACATTCTTTGGTGTTGAGAGAGATTTGGAGGGGAGGGATGAGCTTTGGAGGAAGCACAGAAAGATCAGTGGTGAAACTTAATTGGGAAGGGCAAAGGATTAAAATTCTGATTGGTTCAGGATTTAGATATTGATGTCTTGCTACCGACACTCTCATTGTCTTAAATTGTGAGGACTAAATATGCTAATATGAGCTCATGGGGTCAAAAGAAATCTTACAGAAAGAACCCAGTTTTGTAGAGTTGGGGGTTTTCAAGCGCTATGCTGCTACACACTGTGGAGAGGAATAAATGCTCCCCACAGAGAAACAAGAAGCACATAGGAGAAATGGAGGACACAATGTAGAGAAAAAGAAGAAAAGGGAGTCAGAGAAACATACAGTACAGATGGAGGGGAGCTGCAGAAGCTATTCTCTACCACAAAGAAAAAGAAAAAGAAAAGAACTGAACCAAAGAAAAAAAGTGGTGATCAGAAGTTACAAAAGACTTTACCAAAGACAAAGATGTTACAGAGATAGCAGGACAAATAACTGCAGCAGAAGAGTGAAATTCTATAAGAATGTTGGCCGCTCTCAAACAAGTGAAGATGATTTTTCCACTTTTAAGAGTCAGACCTTTTGACCCTTGAATGTAACAGTTTTAATAATGCACTACAAAAGTTTTATAAAAATCAATGCTGGGTTTTAAACACTGAATGGCTATTAAATTTTACCATGTTCATCCATCCCTCTTCAGGCTTTAAACAGCTATCTCACTGGCATTTACTGAAATATTGTTGCATTCTACTATTTTCTCACAATTACCTGATTGATGAGTCGTGGGATTGTGGCCTCAAATTTACATTTTTAAACAGTTGTCCTTGTTGTCTAATATACTGTACAAAGCACTGTATTAGTAAGGTATATTGCTTAATTTCCCCAATGTAAGGAGTTCAAGCTCAGGTCGACTCATTCAGATTTAGAGTTTCATCAGTTTCTCTTTGAGTGATTAAGCTCTATAAAACTCTGTTCATTTTAGTTGCTCCTCAGACCCAGACATTAACACTCCCTTGGAGGCCAAAGTATATTTGCAGCCTAATTTCCAGCAACCATAACAACACTTGCATTTGGAGGAGAACTGTTGCGAATTAGAGTGACTATATTGTACCTTGGAGTCAGGCCAGCAGGGTGCAGGGAAAGTGAGATGCAGGAAGGACTCTAGGAAATAGACAGTGATTAGAACCCTGGACTATTTGCAGTAGACGGACTTTGTCTGTGTTATGGTGAGGGCTGGGCTTTGGTTCTGTGTAGAAAAACACAGGCAACAATGTCCTTTATATTTGACTGCTTCACTTTCATATACTGTGTAAACACAACAGAATGTGTAAGATATGACCTTCATGATCAGCTAGCAATCTGCCGACTGCCTGTGCAAAGGAAATACTGCAAAGATAGCAGAAGTTACCTTTGTATTGTGTAGTTGTGAGAATAATTGTCACCCACCATAACTATGGATTCACATCACGGCCCAAGAAAAACACCATGACAGTGATTTTAATACTTTAAGAAATGTGGTTTCAACTTAAAACCTGACTCTGTCTGACCCCAGCGGGATATTTTAGGTGGCATATATTTACACCGTGTGACTGTGCACCTCTGAAACAAGAACATCACAAGCTCCTGTGGTGAGAAACAGTCAGTGCTGCACCGGTGTTTCACTGCTTTCAACAGGAGTGATGGGCCAATTTCATTGGGTATGAGAGCAGGCAGCTCTTACCACTGCTATAATATGTAATTTATCCTAATCTGTCTACTATTACTGCATTTTAGGTAAAAATATTTTGGTCAAACATAAGTGATCTAACACTGCTAACCCGAGCCAGCATTGTGGGCTTGAAGTCCCTGATTTTCAGTGCCAAAAGCAGGCGAAATCAAATTTTACATAAATGTCTGGTATTGGCCCTAAAGTTTGTCGGATCACATCTGGTCATGCTCTATAATGCTGCTGAGCAGGCGCTTTGGCAGCTTTGCAAATTTCCATATCTGTGTGTGTTTGGCCTGTATGGGTTGTGAGCCCTCCAATGGTCAACTGCAACTATATTTTCTATCTAAATAATGTCCCCAGGGCAAGTTTCCAATTTAATCTCCAACAGCTGCGGTCCTAAACAAAACTGAATTAAAGGCGAGCAGAATTTAAAGGCAATACCTTTAACAGACAGAAGGAGTAAAGTCAATAGATGGACTTCCCACCATGCTGATGGTAAGGAGAAAGAGGTCAAAGAAACACAATCATTTGGACTGTTTGGCTGTATGCTTCTGAAATAACTATCATTTTCTATCTGAAAGTGGGGCTGTTTTCGAAGCCTTGTCTGACATGGATTATGGCTGATATTTGCAGTTTACGATATATTTTGTATTTGTTTTTAGCCTGCAAGCAGTTGCTTCAAGTTAATCAATATTTACTGTTTTTAAGCCCAGAGCAGAAGTTGCACAGTCACCACACCTTAATAGCTGTCTGTGGGCCAGTATACACTTTGTCAGTGTACTCATGTCAGCAAAGATGTGGCAAGCACAATTGAACAATGTTTACATCTCGTAACCACTTAAATGTTCTAATACTTCTAGGATCACATAGCAAACCTTGTTTCATACATCTTCTTTGTCCTTTTCCAGTAATGTACTGTAAAATAAGCATCTACCATGTCAAACTGTCTGCCTGAAAAACATATCAGGAGTTAATAATACCAGAAGGGAAATATAGACAGAGAAGAAGATGGGCTGATGGGGGGAAGTAAAGAATCAGACATGAGAAAAATTAATCCTCAATATCCACTCCCTGCTGGGTACCTTATTGCCTCTCAAACTTCCCATCTTCAGAGTTAATATCTCTATTGCTGTAGCATCTGGCTGAGAAGCATGCCTACACTTCCATTGGTTTGAACTAGAACATAATTGGATTGGGGAGAGGGATGAAAAAGCCTTCAACCATACTTAAAACTTTTTTTTTTCTGGCTATCCTCTAATACATTCACGAGAGTGTGCGATGCGGTGTTTCAGCGTGAGCGTGCGTGTGCATGCACATATATGCGTTGCTATTAATAGCATCTCTCATGGTCTCGCTTGTCTTGATTTGTTACCATGCATCCAAGATGTCCCGATTGGCAATACATTCCGAGAGCTGGATGATTTGGGAAGTGTGTCTGCATCTCGTTCTTGCACTCAAAGTAATCCTTTCGATGCAACTGGATGGGGAGCCCTCATGCTCCTCCATCTTATCAGGGAACTGAAAAATCATGCTTAATTAGATTCATAGTGACCTTTTTCATCTCTGGCTACAAGCGCCCAGTCGCTGCCGAGGCAGGATGTGTTCTCAACATTGATCTTTCTGCAGACCCGGGGATTGAGAAGAGCCCGGCGCAGTGAAACGAGGCAGAAAAACAACATATCAAAAATCATCAGATGAAGAGATTACTCTGTTTGAGTGAGCTGCTTTGTGTGTTGAGGCCTTTAGGAGTTAGCGTGTTTTTGTGAGAAGAGCTCTGTAATCCACCTACTGCATCTCAATCATAGTGCAAACAAACTCACACACAAGTATCAAGTCCCTGCCCTCTGTCTCATCTCCCATTTGCCAGACATGCACATGTAATCCTCCTGCCTTTTTCGTTCCCAGATCCTACCTTCACTTGCTTCTCCTTTTGCATCCCACCACCCTGCTTCTCTCTCTCTGCAACAGCAGTCTGCAACTGAGCAATGATCTTCCTGCAGGCTTCAAACAAAGGATGACTTACAAGTTCCATCCAGAAAAAAATAGATGCCCTGCTGATGAAGCCAATACACAGCAATCTGCATTTTAAAGGCTGCCCACATATTTTCTACATACATATAGAAGTGCAGATTTTGGGGGGGTACAGGGGACACTTCCCCCCAAATATTTAGAACGTGCATTTGTTCCTACCAATAAAAACATTAAAGTAGCAGAAAACTTTTAACAAAATAATTATATTCCTATCATAAATTGATGCATAAAAGTTCAACTGAATGCAGGCAATTAATGCTGCGTTCACACTGAATCAGGCAGAGAGTATATAGCAAAATGCAAATCATTTTAGTGGACGAGAGCAGGACGGTAAAACTACGGCTACGGTGGACAGCATTGCTGTTCAAGGTTAAAATATTTTAACTTTTTGCCTCCTCTAATGAAATTTACAACTGAATGTTATGTAGTTTCCTCACACAATGAGAAAATGTGCAATCTGGACAATTACTGGACGTTAACACAATAATTACATAAAATAGTAAACACAAATAATTTAATTTAACATGTTTAAGATTTCATGCCATTCTTTGTTAACACTTTGACATCACCATCATGACATATCATCTTGCATGTTTCATTTTCCCATCCTGCCATTCTGTTGGACTGTTTATGTGTTTTTCCTGCGCTGTTCTGAAGGTATTGTCCATGTGCCATCTAGCGTCTGCCTGGGCTGGGTGATATGCCCAGAAATGTTATCACTGTAAGAATGATCATTAGTTGATGTCAATAATTATCACGATAAATGTCAAATAATTATTTCTTTCAAGTTTAAAGGGTCCACTGTGAGGTAACTGGGACAGGGAATGTCGTATGCTGTAAAGCCCTCTGAGGCAAATTGTGAATTGTGATATTGGGCTTTATTTATAGATAAAATCAAAATTGAAACTGAGCTGAAGTTATTATTGGTACAACCCTTTGAGGGATGCTTTGTGATTGGGATATAATGAACTTTGACTTGACCTGACTAATCTGGAAAGTACTTTGGATTGCCTTTGGGTGTGAAATGTGATATATAAATGAATTTGCCTTGCCTTGCCTTAAAGGCTGTTTTTTGTTTCCCAGCGTGGCGCAGGATGGCGAACCCCGCGCAGAGCTAGTTTTGAGCAGCGAAACCTGAGGCTAAAAGCTCGCCAGCTGAAACCAGGGCCCGTATTCACAAAGATTCTCAGAGTCCTCTCAGAGAGCTCCTAACTTAGCCTAAAAATTCCTAGCAAGGAATCTTAGCTTAAGAGTGATTCAGGAAGTTTCTGAGAGCAACTCTGAGCAAGGAGGAGACAGAAACTTTTATCTTAGTGAGGAGGTGTGGTTGACCCCATTGCTAGGTATGACGCAGTCTTCTAAAAGCTGTGATTGGTTGTTACAAAAAGGAAAAAAGAAAAAAAAAAGAAAAACAAATGCGCTCCTAGTAATGAATGGACCGTGAAATCAACCAATCATAGAGCTTAGACTGTATTAAGAAATGTGTAATCGTGAAAATAATTTTATGTCATGATGATGAAACTCAGCTAAATTAAAATAACTGTTACACAGCTTCAAAATGTTTGAACATGCCGAATATTATATTGATTTGCTTATTGTTATGTTTACTCGCCATGCTGGTAATTTTACTACTTAATCTATTTGATATTAATGGTGGACGCAGACTCAGCTGTCAGCAATTACTGTGATTGCTGGCCTCCTTGTAAAAAGCAGTTTGATTTGGCAGAATGACCAAAATAATGAATGAAATGGAGAAAAAAAGAACGAGAAAGCCGAACTGAACAGAAGAGCAATGCCTGGTGTTGGCACAGCTCGTGGAGGAGAACAAAGGAGTTTTAAGAGGGAAATTCGGTCCCGGGATCACGGCACAAGGGAAGAGGTAGACTTGGGAGCATTGCCCGACAAATCAATGCGTCGTTCCCTCTCCTTTTACGCACAAGCGATGAGTGTAGAAGTGCTGGTACGTGCTGCAATCCAAAGCAGGCGTTATTGCGTTACTACGTTGGGTGGGAAAAGTAAGCTCATCCCTGATGAGGTCAACCACAAACATTATCCCTGCATGATCAAGCCGGTAGCTTCTTATTAAATCACTGTCGTTCAATATACGGAGAATATCTCTCCTTCCTCTCTGTCTTTCCGCCATCTTCTCTGTTTAAGACACTCTTAGGCTTCTTAAAAGTCCTCCTCCCTCCTCTTAACAGTTTGTCACCTTAGCAGCTCTCTTAAGGCCTAAGATGCTTTGTGAATAACTTTTATCTTACCAAGGGAAAATTCTAAGAAAAATCTTAGATTTTTCTTAGAATGACGTCACTAAGAGCTACTTTAAGTCTTAGGATTTTTTTGTGAATATGGCCCCAGGTCTACTGTCAGCGCAGGCGGAGCACAGCCGGTGTAGCGGAAGTTTGGCTGACCGGCGGACAGTGCGCACAGGTTCAGGTTTCCAGAATGTCAGACACATTAACAATGCAATAAATAGCCACAAAACCACTATTTAATGCAACTATCTGCAATCAGCACATAAATGTATCTCTATATGGACTGTCCCGTCATCTGATGTCAGATCAAAGGGGATTGGCACCGTTTGGTACGTGTAATGGAAACCCAACCTGATTTGATTAACACAGTTGCAAACTAATGAGTTCACATCCCTCTCAGCCAACCACAAACAGCCACAGCATCAGATAGGGAGTATATATTCAGCATCTGTCATCTTAGAAAAGTCAAAAGAAAAGAAACAGAGTGAGACTGCGAGAGAGAAAGAGAGAGTGTACGCGCACGCATGAGAGAAACGATTTACAATTGTGGTGACCTCCTCCCAGGCTACCTTTGCATCGTCAGCCCGTGGAGGTCTGCTCGCAGTTCTGTATATTCAGACACTGCGAGCTTGGACCTCCCGGACCAAAACATCAGTTTCCTCCTGGGAGAGGTTTGGCCATCTGACACTGCTGCTCTCTTCTGCCATGGTGAATTGAGTAAACTCTGATTACACCTTTGCAGGGCGCATTTAAGGGCGAGGAGAGGGGCTCATTTGATTAGTGTGATGTGTGTAAAACCCACTGCACGCCTTCTCTCCTCCCTCTTTCTGACTTGCACAGGTAGGAGGGACGGAGGTGGGAAAGAGGAGTAGCTGCGCCAGCGTGCACGGTGTGCCAAACATGAAAATTCCGCCTGGCCACACCCAGCTGCCCGGTCTGCGAAACTAGAGGCCCAGATGTTTAATTGCACTTTAAAGTATTATTTATCGTCAGAACATGACGAACACTTGCCAGACAGTGGAACATTTAATAAATCTGACTTTGATGATGTTAAGAAGTAGCGTGGGATCACTGATTTATTGCTGATAAAAGTGTATAATTTTTACAGACGAGTTAATGAATTTAAGTTTTATTCATATTACAAAAAGTCATATTTCTTAACATTATGTCATTTCATTCTAATGAAAGAGCGCAACTAATGTAATGTTAGTTTGCTAACTTGCTATTAGCATTAGATAGGTTGACTATCCATACAGCTATTGTAGCTAACGTTAGGTGATGAGTTATCCATGGTCAGAACAATCTTACTTAAATAACTTAATGAGTGTGTTAAATGTTGGTGCAACGCTATGATGTTACCGTATACAATAGCTTGGAAAAAGTCAGCCTCGGAGGATGGTCTCGCCTTCTTCTTCCGTTTGATTTATTGGGGACGCCAACTAGCGTTAAGGGTGCATTAGCCCTTCTGGGGTTTTCATGGTTAAATTATATTAAACATTTATCAAATATTTGTTATAATTCTATTGAGTAAAGTTATACTGTGATAATTATTATCATTTTATCACTTAGCCTTACATATCACCAAAGCTCCACTGTTATCACATTTAAAAAAAAACCAAAAAAAAAAACCCCACCTACAATAGAGCTATTAAGACATCAAAACAAACTGCCTTGACTGTAATAACATGGGGAATTCTCATTTTGGAATCTTGCAAAATATGTGCAGATTTGATATGTTTGTCAGAATCCCTCTGCAGCTTTGGTGATACTGTAAGGGAATACACTAGACAGAGTTGATACAGATATGGTATGATATTGATGACAGATTTGATTAATCTACTGATGGAATTTTTGGTGGAGTGCTCCACAATGGGCTTTAGACAGAGCCCCAAAGCAGAATATCTAGTATGAATACTCTATTGCCATATCCTTTCAGAGCTCATTTGAGTCATATCTGACATATTTATGGCTCATCATGTCATATCGTAGCCATCAGAGTACAAGCACCATGAACCATTTAAATACTGTGGGCCATGCTGTCATCTCCTGTTAGCAACATATGTCTGATAGATGCATAAGAAGAGGCACTCAACTGGATTCTTTCATAATGCTGCAGAGAAGCTTGAGCCCAGACTTGGTGAATTTACTGGCAGGAATGATTTTTGCAAAGAAGGCCTATTTAGCTGAATTAAAAAAAAGACAGCTTCATATTGAAAGGATGCATGAGGAGCAGAGATACTGGAAGCATTGGAAAATACAACAAACATGAGCCTTATCTGGATACAGAACGGTACAATATCTTTTTTTAAAGACGTACAAGTTAACAGTTGCACCCAAGAAATCTATAATGATCCTTTGTGTGCACCTTAACAGAGTTGCCTGGCAACAGGACTAGAGCTCTGCAGTGAATTTAAGTGTCAAACGAAATACATTTGTAATCCAAAGGCAACATGGATTAAATTTTAGACAGTAGGAGTGCCTCTTGGACAAGATTTCAATAGCTAAGGTGGGCAAAGTGAATTGGAAAAAGGCAAACAATTTTCTGCACCTTAATAACTTTCAGAACACTGACTCGCACCTGAATATGGATGGCTGAATGAGCACAAAATAAGCACAACTAATTAACTGTGTCGTTTTAAAATGGGCTGTCTTAATGGATGCCGTTATTCATCCGCCTTCGACTGGAATCCATGAAATATCACGAGGGTGGACGTGAGGCTGATAAATCATGATAGCATATAGATCAGTGTCATACCTTTTTTTTTTGTTCTCTGAATTATTGATTAACTCATACGCAGAGCTGCTGTTTGAAAACACATTTCCTGTTCGGATTTGACCGCTCAAAGCCGTTTGACAAATAACGCAGCAAAAACGGGTTCATGAGAAACAATGCTTCTAATATGCTTTCCATATGAACGAGATAAAAAATCTAAGAAACACTCTGGCTACCTCTTCTAAGTGCCCCCCCTCTCTGTCTCATACACTACATACACACACACACACACACACACACACACACAAATGCAAATGTTTTATAAGCAGACTGCTTATTTTCTGCTAAACAATGTTAAGCATTTACACAAAGGGACCCAAATGAGCCTCTGATTGAAGATAGAATCAGTGCCCAAGCGACCCATCACAGAGCCTCTCAATCCCGCATATGCATGATTAATACATCAAACAACATCAATTCTCCTTCCTCTTCCACTTGTCAATGAGCACTCACATGCACATACACACCCACGTACGCAGTATACGGACAAACTAGCGCACATGCACCCCCATGCACACACAGACAGAATGTACCCAAATCCTTTCAGGACTGCGCATGAACACACAGACACTGCCCCCTCCATCATGGTTAATACATCAAACAGCATTAGCTTCCTGGATTCCTGAAGCTTAGACAGACACGGTTCTGACAGCCCATGATTCCTCGCTGGCTGCCTCCCCCTCCAGCTTCCCCACTTTCTTTATTCCCTATGAAGTCTGTTTGGGTGGTTACAGAACATGCTGCCAAAATAGATTCACTTACATATTACCTTTGCTTTTTGTAAGCTTGTATAATGTCATGTTAGAAAGCCATCTCCACAATAAGATGACACTGCTGAGGAGCTTTAGAGGCTCGAGGAGATGTAACAATAATAACCGCGAGCCCTGATCAACAAACTCTTTATTTCATAAGATTTCCATATTCTTCTGACATCAGCGAGTATTTATAACCACACGAATCCAAAGGTTGCTTTTGTACCACCGGTTCATGGAAATAAAATGGGTCCTACATCAGCATAAAACCAACAGGCCATCAAATACATTCAAATCTAACCTTTACAATTCAAATATGTTTTATTTTGTTGGCCAGTCATAATGTAACATCAATGAGCAGGTGGTCTATTGAATCAAGGTCTAATAAAATGGACACTCCTTAGTATATCTTTAGCATAAAGTGCCCGGTAATTACCATGAGAGGCCTGTATCCTTACAATGCAGTCCTGCATATGATCTCCATTTGATTTTACGGTGCTTTCAGCAGGATATTGATTAGGACTTGATTTTAGAGATCCAAGCTGTAGCCTTTCTATAAATTAGTAAACAATCTTTGACTTCCCTGTAATGAGCCTCAACCACAAAGGAAGTATCAGTTGCAGTATATCTAACCTAACATTATCGACAAACCATCCGTTTTTGTGATGCTTTCGACATCAAATGAATAAACATGCTGTTCCCTCCAATCTCCATCTGTTTTCATTTCACTCTGTACTTACTGTGTATTATCACAAATACGACAGCAGGCCTAAAACTTCTGAAAGCCTTGCAATTTAAAGGGGCAGTTCTTCCCATTATAAAAAATACACATTTTCCCTCTTACCTTTGGTGCTATTCATTTTGAGTTTTGGAGATATCGCTTGTTAAGATGTCTGCCTTCTCTCCAATATAATGGAACTAGATGACACTCAACTTCTTCTGATCAAAGCAGCAAAAAAATACATGAAAAATACACATCTCTTTTCAGAAATCATAACAAGGTTAATTAAAATAATCTGCAGACCTTGCTGTGAGCAGTTTCATGTAGGACCTCAATGTGTAAATTACCAGTTTCATCACAATGCAATATTTCATGGGTTTTCTGTACAACAATACCATATTTGCCAATATCACAAAGTCTGCCACAATATGACTTCAATTTGATTCACTAAAGAGCCCTTCTCAGAAGAAATGTTTTAATTTTAACCCAAACCATTATCTTTTTTCAAAAACTTCAGGGCTATCTGGCTTAAAGCCCTGAAGACAAACTTCTCCCAACAGCCGTAAAAACATGATCATTTAACAAAGGTGCAAGCTAAGTAATAATTTTCAAGGTACAAAGTCAAAGAATGTTTTTTTGCTAGTCACCTTTTTTTAGCTTGAGCATTTTTACAGTGCAAATTAGCCTAATGGCTGGAGGACTATTCCTTGACTCATATCTTAACAAATTACATGTACTGTTTATGCTTTTTCTCTCTCCCAAGAAAACAGTACAGTTAAATGCAGCATAGCCTGCATGCCCCTTTTTTTAGTCTAGCATTGTTGAAAAAGAGCAGCTACTGTTGCCATTGTGAGACATTAGTTGAGTGTATATCACGTTTTCTTCGTATTTTACCTCATAACAGCATTGTTTGCATATGGCATGTGCTTGTCTACTGACCCGTATTTCTCACATCTGCAAATTCCAAAATATTTCCACACTAATGACATATTCCCGAGCCAATAATTTTATCCTGTAATCTTTTTCTTGTCTGCTGGCCATTATCTGCCTGCTGATGTTTGACAGTGACAGAATTTCAAAATAGGGGCATATCCTAAACCCAGTTCAGACCAAAGATTTGCGACATGATAAACTGTTTTAGAACGTTGCAGAGAAAAGTTGCAGCGGTGTGAACTGGCTGGTCTGAGCTCAACTCAAGCTGGCTGATGGTGTCACCTGCAACTCAGCTAGTCAAATCGCTGGCAGCTGGCTTTAGAATGTAAAGCGTGTCACCTGTTTCAACAGCCAATCAGCTTGTAGCGAAGTCTTCTGGTCAAGTCAAAAAGACTGCAAACGGTGTGTTTGCTTGCTGCAGCAGTTGCCCCTTCACTGCTGAGCCCTCTGTTTTTGTCCTCAAAGTGTGCCATGGGGATGGTCAGTCGCTGCTGCTGCTGCTTGCTGTATGTGCTTTTAGAAAGTTGCAGAACAGTGCATTGCAAGTAGTTGCCTGTTACAACTCGTCTCGTTGCCAATCTTTAGTCTGAACTGGGCATAAATATAATGATTTGGATTGATGTCTTCACTTTGCACTTTGATGATGTTGGATCATTGATCACTGAACTAATATATCAATCAAGAAAGAAGAATTGTTACACACTTTGTAGGAACTATTTTCTTTCCATCAGACTACACCCGCCAACTGTATCACGTGTTGTTAGCTAGCTCAGTGATGCTAGGGGAGCTAGCAGCAGATGCATGTGTCCCTCTGCCATGAACTATACCAACACTTGATAGGCATAGAGCACAATAAGCTGAGTGCTATCTAGTTCCATTATGCTGGAGAGAAGGCAGACATCGCCTGATATCTCTAACACTCTGCAGCTCACCCCAAAACAATCTAGACTGATAAATAGCACTATAAGTAAGAGGAAACGTTTTTTAATTCAAGGCGATCTGTCCCTTCAACGCCCAATATTGACCTTATGAAAAACACCTTGCTGTTATCGGTTAACTGGTGTGGCATCCTACGATACCTAATCTTTTGTGTTTTGAGGGAACAAGTTATCTACACACGAGCTTCTTGGGTACCAACGATAGATGCATCACTGATATTTATCCACCATACTTTCACTGGTGTTAAGTAGTAACGTTAGGGCACTTAGCAGATTGCTTCATGATGCTGAATAGTATCCAATGAGTATAGCTCCTCGATAAATAGAAAAAAATAAATGAAAAGGGGTTGTGTGTGTTATGGATAGCCTACTGGGCTGCTGATAGTGTAGCTTAAGTGCAGGGAGACTCACATGTGGTCTGCTATACTGCAAATCCTCAAAAAGAGGATAAAGAGGCTTTAAAATCACATTTACAGCACAGGAGCAGCATCCCGCAGATAAATACAGATCATGGTATTTGACCCTGTCCATCAGCACATTGAAAGGCTCATGGCTTCTACACTATAGAGTCACAAACCAGGCTCTGTCACTATGAGATGCAGGGCAACACTTCAATAACTTGAAATAACAGCACCAGTTTGTGAGACCCAGGGGACAACTAGGGGGCAAGTCAGCTATGACTCCTCAGTTTTCCAGAATTTCGCTCTATTATTTGACCTTTTATTTGATCTGGTAAATGAAAAACATGGTCTTGATTTTTACTCTCAGACCTGTGTTGGAAAAAGCCAAAAATGCAGAGTGCTTCATGAAATTTGCTGTACGTCACATGGATCGATACGCTTCCTAAAAGCCAGCATGCCATATTTGTTCCCTCATAACGTTCCACAACAACCTTAAATGTCAATACTGATCACCATCTGCTAGACATTTTCTGTGCTACCTGAAAGGAATTAACTTCACAAGATTACAGGAATCCAGTGGCAGCAGGAGCATGGATCTCGTCTCATCTAGCCATGGACGTATTGTTATTGCTAAATCCAATAACCCACAATCTGTTCCTAAGACATTTCTGAGGTAATATGAAACCTGTGACCATTATTGGGCCAATGTGTCACACTAGGCTTTTAAGTTAATAATACAAACGAGAAACCGACTGTGTAGATTAGCTGTGTCTTTGCACAGAAAAAATAACCTGCAGTTTAATAATATCTGGCAGGAGATAATATTTTATATTTATTGATATTTATCCCTACAGTGGGCTCAAAGTGTATAGCTGTTTATTAATTCATAGTTCTGTTTTCTTGGAGAGAAAATGCTCTCAAAGCTGTAATGAATATAATTAATGGATATGGAAGTGATTTTTAGGGGTGGGTTTGTGTTATATCAGCCTTGAAGTTTCATTGATTAGAAATATTTTATTGTCCCCACAATCTAATGGGAAGACGACTGTGGACTGGCTCCTAACTGTCTGTCTACCCATTTACCATGCACAATAATGGATCTGATTTGGACAAAACAGCAAGATGCATGCCATAACGTTAAAGGGGCAAAAAGCGAAATTGTTTCACCACTAGGTTTGCTGTTATGCACTGCCTGTAGACCAAAACGTGTGTCATGAGCCGCACCTCTCTCTAACTCTGCTCTCCAACACCCTGGCTGGAGGTTAACTGGCTGTGCTGGCAGCTGAATGAAGTGGAGCCTGAGGAGGAATCGCTGGTTAACCCCGCTTTCACTACAGGCAGATTCACTCGCCACAATGGTGAGGAAATAAAACCTAAACAGCCAACTTAGTTTGGCTTAGTTTGTCAGTTAGCGATGTCTTTCACTCACTCCCGGTCTCTGCTGTGTTTAGCTATTTCCCTGCTTTCCTGTAAGCGTTAGTACTACTGGGCTGCCACGCTAACGCTCCAACTCTTCTCCAGGAGCCCGTGAGCCTGGTCTCACGGAGAAGAATTGGAACGTTAGCAGACAGCCGACTAGCGCTAACATCCCTACGCTTCTCCGTCAGGCTCAGTGAGCCGGAGCCGAGAAGTGTGGGGATGTTAGCGTTAGCACTAGTCGGCTGCCTGGCGGGCTCTCGGGCTGCCGGGTCCGGCTCACGGAGAAGAGAGGAATGTTAGCGTTAGCTCTCAGAGCTAGCACTAGAGCTACTACGGCTACTACGGCTACTGGAGTAACTTGCAGCTATGGAGCACTTCTACCAGCTCTTCTAGTCACTGAGCCTCGCCTCCATCTCAGCAAATATATATTACATTTATTACAGATACCATTCACAGAAACATACATGAACACGCAGTCAGACCGGCTTGTAAACAATGGGCTGGAGATCAACACAGAGGGTGTGTGAGGTCATGCTACTGTATACTCCAGATGAAATTACACCTCTAGTTCTTCACATAGCAATTTTTTAATTCCTTCAATCTAGAAATGATGAATTTCGCTTATTGCTCCTTTAAGCATTTTCAAAATAAAATTATATGGCCTGAATTCAGGGCATACAAAATTTTCCATATGACATACTGTATGCAGGGACACAGCTTCTATCAGCTGCATCTCTATAAGGTCATACCATAAAGATCCACATCAGCTTGTCAGGGGGTAATTAAATAATTAAACTGGGTGGGAAAACATCATACATGAGCTGACATCTCATGTTTATTTTTTTTTTAATGTGACAGAAACACAGCATAGAAAATTTGCAGAGTATTGTCACACACTGTAGCATTTATAGGCTGTAGTGTGTAACACTTGTCCCTCGTAGACTTAAATATATAAAGAAGTGCATGTGCAGTGCCATGAAAAGCACATATCTAACTGTTCAAAGTACAAAGGCACAAAAAAACTATATATATAAAAAAAAAAAACAATAAAAGTAGCAGAATGGTTCTAAGGAAAGTTCTCTGATCACGCTTCAGAAACAGTTTCAAATTAACTATAAAATGGTCCCTGTTCCCTGGTCGTAGGGAGTTCCACGTATTTACCCGCTGAATAAAGAAAATTCCCAAAGTAACAGAGCCTGAAACCCTGAGAGGTTTCACCATATCACTGAGCACACACAGCAACTATATAAACATTTACAGATACAGTGAGTTTAGCACTGCAAAGTCAATGAAGGTGTCGTTCTTAATGTCTTGAGTACAGGGGACTAATGGGGGTCTTATTGGCTTGCCATCCGCAGTCTTTATAGTAGGAGATCTGCTGATCACTGATTGTCTTAAGAGTCTTGATTATTGTATAAGATGCTTGAAACAATTAACATGCACACCAAATTAAATACAAGGAAAGTCACTGACTGCATGAAACTACTGTTAAAGGGACAGTTTACCCCAAAATCAAAACTGCTTATTTCTTCTCTTGCCTATGGTGCTATTAATGATATATCTACTAAATTATTTTGGTGTAAGTTGCAGAGTGTTGGAAATATTGGCTGTAAAAATGTCTGCCCTCTCTCCAACATCATGGTACTAGATGGCGCTCGGCTTGTGATGCTCAAAGCACCAAAAAAATATATTTGAAAAACTCAACAGCAATGTCTCTTTCCAGAAATCATGACCCTGCAACTCAAGATAATCCATTGACCTTGTTGTGAGCAGTTTCAAGTAGGAACTATTTTCCTCCTACAAAACTACACTGGCAAACATATTACTACTCACATGGAAGCGTGCATCTACTGCTAGCTCACCTACCACCACTGAGTTAATGATACAGCTCAGCCAAGAAAGATGCAATTGATGTTTACAACTCACTGATACACTTGGTGGGTGTAGTTTGGCAGACAGGAAATAGTTCCTACATGAAACATCTCAGAACAAGGTCTGTGGATTATCTTGAGTAAGTGAGTCATGATTTCTGGAAACAGACATTGCTATTGACTTTTTCAAAGGTATTTTTTTTGCTACTTTTAGCACCACAAGCTGAGTGCCATCTAGTTCCATTATACTGGAGAGAAGATATGGCCAATATCTCCAGCACTATGCGACTCACACCAAAACAATCTAGTTCAAGAAATAGCATTACAGGTAAGAAATAATGTATGTAATTTGGATTTTGGGGTGAACTGTCCCTTTAAATTATCTTGTAACCTTGTTCATCATTTCTACATGTTTCTGAATGAGAAATATAAAATCTTAATATTTTACTTTACAGAAATGTGCTATGTAGATTATCCTCAGGGGAGCACAATAAGTCTATCTACAATTTTCTTGGTGTGCAGTATTAGAAATGATTTCATATCATTTCACTATAGATCTCGGAGGCTGCCACAATGGTATACATGTCTGCTACTTACAGAAAACTTCAGCTACTTAGACAGTAAAGCTACATTTTCCGTTAAATCTAAACTGATTTACTGCCATTGAAATTCAAACACTGTGGATCATCAGATAGGCCTGGGTTGATAACCGTGTTATTTGATGGAGATAATGAACAACCACTCCAGGAATTCAGCTGTGTTTTCTTCCTTCAGACATTAGAGGCATATGAGAAAAAAATAGCTCCATTTCCCTGGTGGCATTTTAGTGACATTTTGATGTGAAGCGTCTCTGGTGAGTTGGAAAGAAATGTTGTATATATGTTCAAATAAAAAATGTTCTGAGCCTGATAACCACCTTGTATCATCTATCAGATTGATCGCTGGAGCCAAAATCCAGATGACCACCCTGAATCAATAGGAGGAAATTAAACGTGTGTTCTTTATCTAATCTTCATAGCGTTTCCCTCATAACTAAAGTGTGTTTTTCACATTGTGCTGGTGGCTAACGCTGCTCCTGTGCTGATGGAAGCAGTGGCAGGGAGGTTAAGTTTTAGAGTAAATACAGTCATGGCAGGTTTTCACGAGTGTTGGAGGTGGTTTGTCATGCTTTTCCCCTTTCCAAAACTGAATGAGAACAGACCTGGATGACTCATTGGCACTACAGTAGTAGGTTCCTGCTTTATTTATGAGGGCTGGTGGTTTTCTCCTGCGTGTCTCCTAGGCCCAGTGATTCATGAATGGACTAGACAGCCTGAGCCTGCAATTGTGGAGGTGCATTGGGAGCAGTGGATATTGAGGATTAATTTCTTTCGTGTCAGACTGTTATTCCCAACCCCCATCAAATCCATCTCTCCCTTGCTCTCTATCTACAATGACTTTCCCATTTCTTAGTTTAATAGAGTGAAGCACAATTATTTGTCCACTGCCTGACAAATGGTCTGAATATTACGATAGAGCAACCCTATGATATACTGTAGTATATATTATGTTGTTGTTGGTGGTAATGATTTAGACACCACCGGTCAAATTCCAGCTTGTTTTCTAAGCACATATAGGGTTTCATTACTTGCATAGAGGACTAGGGCAGAGAGAACAGTGGGCTTATTATTCTGCAGAGTGCTGCAATCGAAGGTTCAAAGAGTGAATGAAACAGAATATCTGGCGGCGCTAATGCAGCTAAGCTCAATTATGTCTTGGCTATAGCGGGATCTGGGCATTTTCTTGCTCACTGGCTAAACTGCATTGTCCCGGTGATCAAATGAGAAATGCCCACTTGTTTAATTGGCTTACACGACGGAAATCATGCCACATCTTGTCACAGTTGGAACTGTCAGACAGTTAACTTAAAATGTAGCCCGTGTCTCCAGTTTCAGTGACACAGTAGGTGTCCAGAGGAATCTTTGAAATAGATGAATATGTCCTGGTTTCAACAGTATGTGTCCCCAGATATTCAGTTTTGGCAGATTGTTAAATATTCCTTTCTATGTAATGTTCCTTCTGCATCCTGACCCACAAAAATCAAACCATAAAACAAACAGCCGTAACCCCATGTGGGGTTATTTCTGCAGCTGTTGATGGTTGCTCAGCTGCTGACATGCCAGTCAATCACAACGGAAATAGTTTGAACCGTCCTCACGACACTGATTCTGAAGCAAACTCCTGCTGTCTGACAGGAGAGATTGCTGACATTTTGCATTTCACCGCACCAAAGACAAATTGTTCAACAAAGACCTCTCGCTGAAATTCTTTATCTTTGGTTCATACTTAGGCAACTTGTGATATTCAGAAATAACAACAACTAGGGTTCTGTTCATTTTGTTAGGATGTCTCTGCAAATAAACAAAATGTAACTTATTTTAAAGGTGTTAATATAGCAGCAAAGTGGAGTAATGCCATCCTGATCAGAGAATAAAGTCAAGCTACCCTTGTGTGTGTTGACCAAACTTCTCTGTGGTTTGCAGTGGTCTGACTGCGCATGCATGTTTGTGCATGTGTTTGTCCCACTTAGTGATGGCAGTTTTGGTTAATTTTGTTTTGGATAGGTCGACACCATTAACTGGTAACTAACTGATACATTCTTCTAAAAAAGAAAAGAAGATGTAAAATACAAGGGCCCTTCCCTTTAGTCCAATGCTCCATTTTTTGCATCTTAAAGCACTATCCATATCGAGGTTTAGTGATGTAAATATCTTGCCTGTTATTTTATTTTCAAAGTGGCTTCGCCGACAAACAGCCTGCCAGCTGTGTTAACATGTGGAAACATGCCCACTGCCCAACCTCTGGTCTCCACTGGTTGCTTGGCTGCTATGCACTGTGCACCACCCAGGTCAGGAGGGAGGTTACGTAAGCTAGCTACCAGTGGTGCTCATTTGACAATTACAGCTGGTAAAACTGTCCTGGTGGCGAAATACGTTGCTGGGGAGAGACTGTACCCACCCTCTGGTCTTGCCACAGGTCATCCTGGTGGGGAAGCCCCTTCATTTTGGAAAAAGTTAGTAATGAAAATAAAAGCCCTTTTAGCATTGTTAAATATGTTAGCACTGCTACTGTAGCAGTGCTGACACTGCAAGGGCAGAATTTATACTTCTGTGGCTAATTGTCACCATACTTATGGTGTCAGCTCTTCATCGATGTAGAGCCTACGCCATAACCTACATCGTAGCCTGAGGTGCACCTCCCGTGAAATGAAACAACACTTTGCGGGGACGTAGACCTCCTGTTTAATTTTGTAAGCTGAAATTTCCCTCAGTGGACACAAAGCTTTTATTTACTTAAATTTTACAGATAAGAAACAATAAAATGTGAAGACCCCACAAAAAAGCATTTCAAATCTGGTGCGTGATCTTTCCTTCAGGGTTTTATACTTTGGGATTTATCCTGGCTTCATGTGTGCATAGGAAATCTCCGCTTGTCGCTAGGCTGATTTATACAATGTAAAATGCCATAAGCTTGTGCGGAAAATCTTAGCATGTTATATTTGTTTGAAAAACCTCTTTAGTGTAAGACAGCTGTTTTGTTGGTGAACCCGCTGAGTTGTAATTGAGATGTATTCTGTTCACAGTCCCTTGTTAAATGTTGCTGTTGTCCCTGGCTTCATATGAGAAGACGAAAAGTCTGCTAGCTGCTAGGCTAATTTATACAATGTAAAATGCCACAGACAAAAGACAAGCGACCTGGTTTACACCATTAGCTCTGTTGGCACTGTTCTCAGCCACCTCCATGTTGAGACATGAGTGCAGACAACGCATATGCTCTGAATTTTAGACAAAGCCCCTTTAACAGCAGTATGTCTATTCAATGCTCGCTAATGTGTATATTCATAAGTAAATGTGCTATACACAGAAGTGTAACTTTATGATTAATCTGGTCTGCATTTTGTCACAGCTATGAATACAGGTATGCTGGACTTAACCAATGACATCTACCAGTACAAAGGTTTCTAAAGGGCCAACATCTTATTTGCTTAACTACAAAAAAGTGCTGCAGACTTCTAAAGACTGATGACATTATTTTCTAGTGGCCCTCTCAGTGCTGTTATTAGACAGCTTCCTGGCTGATCAATGTGTTAATTTGATTTATAAAGAACACGATGTATTGAACTTAGCAATTACTAAGGGTTGTTCAAAATGACTGCAGAGAGGCTCCACACACACCCACAAAAACTCATTCTGTGCCACAGTGTGGCTTTGATCTGTGGAAAAACAGATGCAGATCTGTGCGCATCCTTTACATCCTAATCCCATTTTGTGGTATAATCTGTTCTCTCATAGTCCTCTCATAGTTCAGCAATCATTGTCAAGTCTTGCTATTTTGACTCAAGAGCATGACATATCATGAGTCTATCTCTGGCAGTTCAAGGTAGTTCACCTCTGCTTCACATTATCATTTCTGACATTGCTAAAATGTGAGAAATAAAAAATATATATATATATATTTCACAATACAAGGCTTTAACACTCAGTTATGAAATGAAGTATCCTTTCTTTTGGATACACCTCTCTGGCACTGTTAAGATACTGGCTTGCAGGAAGCTGGAGCTAACAACCCTCAAAACAATGCATTATGTGCCTCTGTTTTTATTTTGTCATTGTGAAAATGGACTGGACTGTTATATCATAAATAAGTACATGGGCTATATTGCTCACAGAGTAGCCTATTATAAGACAGAACTCTGAAAACAATGTTACTTCCAAGAACTTATTTCTTTTATTAGATATGATTATTATGGCTGGTGGGTGGTAGCTATGATGCAGCAGATAGTGGCAATGCCAAACAAGTCTTGGTAACACTTACTAAGGAAACCACATTTATTGTGCATTATAGGGGCATTCCTAGTGTATTATAATGGAAGTATAATGCTTTATGACATCTTTATGACTCTCATAAACATACATAATGCTTTCTGATGCACCATATCAACAGTCATAAAACAATGTAGATTTGATTCATACTGAATTATGAGTTCAAGTGCTAGATGTTAGTTATAAACTAGAGATTGACTGATGGGGCTTATAATGCATTATGAATACCTATACCAACCTATACGCACAAAATGTTTTGAAATGTTGTGATGAACAGTGCATTATTATTTTACTTGACACATACAATGATAACTTGTGATAATGCATGGACAATTATAGCATACTATCGGTTCTTATTACAGTTGGTTGTTGAAGTGTGTACAGGTGAGCTTAAACTGAATCACTGTGACGTCACGCTAACAATAGTAATCACTTCTGGGTTAAAACAAGTGATTTCAATTGTGGAGCTAAGGCAGCAAATTTGTTTATACCTGCTGCCATTTTAAGCAATAACTGTAAAGTTTAAAAATCATATAGTTCATCACGCTGGTGTGACTTATCTGAAACTTTTGCTGTGCTAATGCTGTGTACTGTGTTGCTTTGCTAGCGTCTTTAAGAAACCAATGCTACTGGCATAGAAGTTAAGCAATTTACTGCTGTGGACAGGGACCACAGCAGACATAACCTAATAAATCAATATCAGTTTAAGTGAACACTATATTTAGAATATCTTCTCCAACTGACCCTACACATTTACCTTACTTGTCTTCTGCTTAGTAAACCTACTGTGTTTGGTAGTGAAGTCTGTTTGCTTTGAGATCATGACTTCTGATTCCTGTCAGAAAAGGTCATCTGATGGCAATATAAAGCAATGAAAAAAGTATTAAATAAACTTAAACTGATACTGATTTTTTAGGTGGCTAAAAACTAACCAACTGTGGCAGCCTTTGCTCAGTGCTGTTTCATTCCATGTATGTGATGCATATATTGTGATTTGGTCTTAAGGTAGTTATGTATTTTAAGCCCCATTAGTCAAACTCTAGTATATAACTAATCAAGATCCTCCATAAGAAACTTTTAATAGTTCATAGGCGTGACTGTTGATTAAGTGCATTAGAAAATGTGTGTTTCTCAATGTATTCATAAAGCACTATGAATGTCCCTATAATGCATTATAGATGTTATCTACATAGAAAGTTTTTAGTTCCAGTTGGGGTCAAGTCAAAGCTTTTGACTTTGTTTGCGATTCACAGCACTACATCATACAGTATTCCGGTTCCCAAATCACAGCCTCAGATATGGATTGACACGTAGCTACTGCAGCTCTGTCAGATTAGCCAAGTATCTTTAAAAATGACTTTTCATTTTAGAGAGATAACTCCCACTGGAAAGAAAAAGAGCAGCTTTTCCTCAGTCTGCAGTCAGACCCAACTAAATAGCCAGGAGGGTTATGAGAGCATAACCAACAGGACTCGGATAGCCCTGGAGCTAACAGTGGGTTTATCATAAGATAAATATTAGAAGAAAGAGATGGAATAATTCCATGCAGCTCGATGGCAGCCGAACAACATGACCCAGCCACTCTTCTCATCATGACATCTTCTTCTCTACAGCCAAGCAAATAATAAGACAGAATTTCCTTTCCTGTTCTGCCTATGTCTCACTCTCTTGCCCTGGTGCTCCGTCACTCAATGTCTGCGGTCTGCTGGGTGTAAGAGCATGTCTGACACATTTCCATTAGTGGGGAGACTATTCAATTACCATAGCTCAAGATATTTAAACCTTGCCAATTACTGAACATCTCCCCTTTAAATTATGCATACACAGAGCTGATAAGGTTGTGTGTAGTGATTTCTCCTTTTGACACGTTGCAGTGTGTTCTGCTGTGTCAGACTTGCTTCTTAAAAGAGAGAGAGAAAGCTATACATTTAATTTACATGTTTTGGATTTAACAGTCACGGTTGGACATCTGTAGCCTGTGTCGACAAATGTTGTGACTTAAAAGCTGTAGTCAACACCCAAAAGGGTTTTTTCCATGTGAAAAGTGCGAGGATGGTCAAATTTGCAACACTTCACAATATGCAGTACATGTTTTCGGGTGGTGAACTGCTGATTTCTCAGCGGGCCTTGTGATCACAAAATTGTGCAAAACCACGCTTAGTAGTTTCCTCTTAAACAAGTAATGATCATTGGCTCTAATTTTCTTGATGCCAAATCCAGTCGACAAATTGTGTGCGCTCTCCAAGAGCATCTGATCTCTTCCCTCGTATCCTAGCAACCCCCTCCATTTCAAACGATACAGTAACATTCACACATCCTCCCACTCGGCAAACCCACATACCTCTCCCCGGCCTGTCTCTGCTCTATGCACCTGACCCAATCCCCAGGTGAGCAGCTACCTCCAATCTCTTACTAGACTTTTTCCTCACCTTCACCCCAACCCACTCATTGTTGCGCCTTTTTTTCTGCAGAGACACATAAATAAAATAATAAACACAAACCTCAATGCCCCCTGTGCTTTTCTCTCCCTCTTCTCTAACTGTGCCCGATACATAAACTGTACAGTTCTGCATTTATATGTTGTGTACACTTTGACACGTACAGTACAGTATTGTAGGCTGGTATTCTGGTGCCGTGCACTGCTCTCAGACATTACTGCTTTAAAATACATTCCTTTCTTTAAATACTTGAGAAAAATGTCCATCCTGTCTTTAAATCAGAAGATTAAAGACTCATGAAAAATAAAAGTTTACAGGGTAATCTGCCCTCTGATTGGATAAGGGTTCAAGGCAGCATATACAACATTTTCTGTGGAAATTAAACTCAAAATGAAAAACAAATATACAAAAGGGTGAGGGTATTGGGCAAAGTTATAGAGGATTTGCTTTAGAGTTCAGACCATTCATTTGATTAAAAGGTTTCAATGGCACTTGAGACCTTCTCGCCCTATGGTCAATGGATTCCATATCATTTAAATAGGTTCAATGGCTATATAGATTATTTCTCTAAAATATGTGTTTAAATGATTAATTATAATTGATTTATTATACTTTTAGTGTTATCACTGCTCATGTCTTACTGGTGGCCTTCAACGCCATGAATTCTTTCTTGCTTTGTAAGGTACTCATCACTTACAGTGGCATTCAAGACAGCTCTGCTGCTGATACATCTGAATATTACATTAAATGCTTAAAATGTTGAATATAGTCTGCATTATGTAATATTCTCCCTACCTACCTATAGCCAGCCATGTGGCAAGTGTCCTTTCATAAAGGATGTTTTAATGCTTTAATCCAGGCATACTGGATCTGCCTTGCCTGGGGGCCACTTTTGCAAAATGACAGGAGGCAAGGGGCCAGATAATAAACAAACATTAATAATATTTATCAGTAGCCTATATATAATAAATAAATGTCCGCATTCATCTTTGCCAAAAGGCAAATCCAGTCAGAGCAGCCCTGTACAGGTCAGGTGTACACAAGGGCCTTTCTAGGGTTTAAGGACATTCAGGATTTAGCCCCACCCTCTGTCAGGAGTCTGGGGGACCCTGCCCTCATATGTTTATTTGGATAAACAAGTTCTATATTGATGTAATTTGTTGTTGCCTTGGTATTGTATTCCAGCTCTAACATATCAAAAATCTATTAGACAATAAAAAAAAAGTCACATTATAAACTCACGTTTTTGTCCTGCCTCATATAAAATATAGCCTGTATGTTCTGAATGAAACTCTTTCGAACATTTTAAGTAAATGTATGATTTCATCAACTAGTCTAATTATACTTATACTAATTATAGATTACTAAAACACTAATTATAGATTTAAGAGACGATCTTAATCCAAAAGCACTTCATTAGATTTGATCAATAATGCAAATATATAGTTAATTGGTACTCAGAGAAAAGCTTAGTCAGATTATATCTCCTTGTTGATACAGCAGGCACTCAGTGCTCAGCAATGGGAAGCAGTGACATCAAATCCAGGAAAGAGACGCTTCCTCCAGACTTCCAGACTGAGTCAGAGTCAGGACAGACCAATAAAAACAACAAACAAGAAAAGAAAAAAATTCATCCTAAAGACAACAAAAACACAGCATGTCGTTATCTTTAGCTGCTGGGGCTTGATAGCTAACTGTAGGTCTATACTTAGTGTTTGCTCACTACTTAATTCTAGTGTCAACTGAAATGTAGCTAAGAGCAGCGAGGTAATTGCTAACCTTATTGGTAAAATATCACTCTGAAGCTTAAAGCCTTTACTTTGAGCAAAGTTGATAAGAGACATTGTTGCTGCAGTAGCATACTGCCACTCAGAAATGACTGTCACGTACACACCAGCCCCGACTGGGTCACACGTGTTTCAAAATGTCAAACATGTTTAATATGTTACTGCCACACGCCTTTCTATAGCCAACATACAAAAAAAAGAAAGTGGGGATCACCTTCCGGGTAATTCTTTCTTGAACCATATGTTTCTGAGAGATCCCAACATCTCCTGAAGCTCTGGGTGCCGTATACTGTAAGCTTTGACCTAACTGCTGAAAACATTACAGAAACCCTTAATAATGAGAGAAAGACCCTGGCCCAAGGAAGTACTGGAATCAGCCCTGAAGTGCTCAAGGAAAGGGAACAATTAAGACCAGAATCCTCAGTAGGATTCTTTACAAGGACACACTTAATACCAAAACTGTTAAAACCGGGGGGCATCACACTCACATCACCTAAGCTCTGATCTTACCCCGAGAAAATGACATACCAAAGGACCATTCTGATGAAAAGAAACGGCTGATTTCAGGGAGAGGAGAGACAAAGCAGATGGAATTTTTGCATTACATCAAATACTGTCACAAAGCCCTGAATCCCACTGTTGCATCGACTCTTCAAAAATATTCTGGTGGTATGGGATTCCTGACATAACAGAAAATGTCATCAAGATGTAGATTAGAGGTGTCAAGTTGTCTGCAATGGGGTTGTGGCAAATTATTAAATACATGTCAAATTTAAACTGAAAGTGTGAGGCACATTCTCTTTCCCAACCCATTCAATCATCACTATTGTGACTGGCAGGAGAAAAACACTTAAAGAGGGAGACACAGGCGGAAGACGAACGCATGCAAAGATTCAGTGTGCGCTCGTTTTGTCATCCCGCTCTTCACTGGACATTTTGATAAACAAAGTAAGGTCTCACTACAAACCCATAAATCATCTCAAATGAGTGGAGAAGATTAAGGACTTTCATGGAACTGCGTCTCCAAGAAAGCAGAAAAATGGAAGCCAACGGCAATGGTATTCTCTTGTGAAAACCTTATGTCTTTCATAGTAACTCTGCTATGCGTTATTACTTGTGAAATGAAGGAAATTAATTGAATTATATTCAAGTCATAAGGGTAATTGTTTCTGAGTCAATGACTGTTTCCGACAGTGAGGCAGACAAGCTGAAAGACACAAACAAGCTCCCAGCTGGAGAGATACATGCACAAATTCACAGAGTTGCAAATGGCTATAATCAAATGCATACACTGACAGTATTAAAAACATGCTGAGCTTCAACTATCTCAACGATTTTATCAGATTTTCTTTTCATTTTGTATCAAAACCATAAACGAAATGAAATAATCCAGACCCCATTATCTCAACCAGACATCTTTTACACCTGTAGAGCAAGCTGACATTTTGGCTTAACCAGATATAAACACACAAAGAATGAAAAAGGAACAGTTATTAACATAACCTTAGCTTCTCCCTTGAGGGAATAAAACATTCAGTTTACAATGCTGAGCCAAGGACACATATCCCATGGGAAAACTTTCTTCAATTAGAGATGGCTCGTCATTGAGGCATCGCAGGTGTCACCCAGAGTACATACGGGTGCAGTATTACCCTGCTTTAAAAAAGCCTTTGGTCAGATACAATGTTATGCCACAGGGAGGACAGGTTCAGGGTGCACAACTGTACTGTCTAAAATACAACCATGTCCCTTGTCAGTGCAAAGCAAAGCCATAATACTAGGCTGTAAACAATAATCCATCATCTTAAAGAAGTGTACACAGTTAGGATCAAAAACATGGTGTTAAATGCACAGAGAACACAAGATCAAAGGCACGGGCTTTATACAGGGCTATAGTCAAATGTAAGGCTTATCACACACTTGCAGCGCATTGATTTGAAGACATATGCTTATCAAGCACATACAGAAACACTATTAAATGCAAGGACTCTTTCTACCACATTCTTGCGTTGGGGCTTTCTCAAACACACCCTGAAATGTCCACGTTTCTGATATATTGTATTGGAGCTTATCCATATCTGCAGACTGTCTGCTACCCAGTTAACAAGGTGGAAATAGTCAAAGGAAGCACACAACTGAGAGAGGATATAAGGAGCTTCCGTCAGATAACAAATATGCTTTGGTGAAGGTGTATTCTTGACATGGAGTATATCACCACTGCAAATCAAGTAATCATGGATCTGTTTTTGTTGTTGTTTTGATTCACCACTAGCCCAAAAGCAGATTACTTACTTCATTTCAAGCATTTCTGGCTGCAACAAGCCCCGCTGGGAAGAACAGTAATACCTGCTTCTGTGTTCTCCTAGAGGTAGCGGAACCTTTCAATACATTTTTGTAATCATCAAAGCACTGAAACTGCCCCTGGTGGGGTACTGTAACTTAGCACCTGATGACTGGTGATGATACTTTCAAGCTTTCAGTGTAACTACTACTTGGTCTGGGTGCAGTCCTGCATGGCATGTCTAACTTAGTGGCGCCCCCATAAAGTTTTCATAGGGGTGGCCAGATGGGGCCACTGAAAATCTTGGGGCGAGTCACCAAAATCAAAAGCCTTAACTGAATTTCAGGAGTTCTATTATGCTGTGTAGGCTAGTTGAAAAACTATGTCAATATGGAGTGTTAAGGAATCACATTCTGACATATTTTGATCTCTCATTTTACAGTTAATATTACTCATTATCTGATGAGCATAGACTAATAGCTGTACAATTAACATTTTTGAGTTCAACAACAATCCTGTTTTCATGTGTTGTGCATCTGCATGTGTTAGAGAATGCACTGTTCTTCAGATAGGCTGGTTGTTCTTTAATTTGAAGGAATACATTAATCATATGAAAAATATTTACTGGGTACAAGCCTTCTCAAGTTAAGGCCAGGCTCATGGGTACCAGTAAAGCACATTTTTATAGACATCACGAGGTTAGAGAATTGTTCCCTTACCAAAATCCAGCCTTATTTTGGAGCATTATTTAGCCCCTTACCAAAAAGCTATGGCAATATGGTTGGTACCAATGGATACCTTAGGTTGTCTGGTTTCATTAGATTTCACTGTCTTTGTGTTAGATTAAAAAATGAGTGGCTCACAGCCTCTTGCAGACAGTAATGTCATCCAATTATTTTTTGCGGGTGGGGGGCAGCAATTGTATCAAGGTGGCCATGGCCCCCTCTTGGGGGCACCACTGGTCTCATGTTCAATCTCTGCAAATATTTTGGGTTAAAGGGCTTTATCTTTGTGTATTAAAATGAGGGTTTTCCTTCTGCACCTGTTTGAAATTTACAAGACCATCATGTGCTGCATTAGTATCACTGGCTGTCCAATGGTGGGTCACCGTATTGGTATCAAGTTTAAATTGATCAAGTGTTTTAATTTTTTTAATATATCATTGAAACAAAATATGCTATATATTTTAAGCCAACAGGGTAAAGTATGCAGACTGTGTTTAAATATGTAGTGCCTTTAACCAGAGAGTGGTCCACAATGCTTTGCTTTACATTACATGCACCCACACACAAAAGCATTCATGCAATGGAGCTGGAGCTGCCATGCCAGGTGTTGGCCTGCTCTACCACCTGAGCTACTGTCACCCCACATACAAGTGCATCATTACTCATGGAAAAAATACTGGTGACTGCCAGCATTCAGTATGCTCACAAATGTGAATTTAACTTAAAAAAGACACATTATCTGCCCTTGGCAGCAAATTCTGACTGCTGTGTATGTGCCCTTGGAACTGTTTTATGAGAGAACAATAAGTGAGGTGCCTCTGACTCTCCACTCCATTGCCAAACTGTCAGTATGCCATGGTGGGAGAGCACTGCCTTTAAAGGGGATATAGGAGCCAATGTGATTGGCCACAGTTGTTACAGCCACTGAACAACCCTCACACACACACACTTATTATGTATTAAAATTGATTTACCCAAATCCAACCCTACGTCCATGTGTACACAGGAGCACTGCGTGCCACAAGCCACATAAATACCAAAACTGTGTCACCACTCCCTCTGCACACAGCATATCCTGTGCCTTGACTCACAAAATTAGCGTCCATAACCTCGATAACTACCTATAAAGCTTGGATCTAAGAATTTAAAATAAGCTAGACCATATTTTTTGTTTGTTTGTTTTATTTGGGTTTTAGTTTTTGCATTTTTGATCCATGGAAACATGTTTTGAGTTGACAAAATGAAGTGAATTCTTCTACGAGATGCCTTGCTCACTTGTCTCAGATCGTATTTCATAGCACAGCCCCTGCCTGTAGGTATAAAAGTTTATTGGCAAATTCCACCTTCATGTCAAGGGACCGCATCATTCTACTTTAGCTTTCGCATGCTGACGTGACACCTACAAAAAGGGGAAATAGTATGTTAGGGTAATGCCTGTTTCTTTTCCTTTTGATTATTGGGTTAGTTAATTAAATTGTAACTTGGTCTTGCCCCACTGCAATGCCCCTAAGAATGACATAGCACTTTTTACTGAAGCGGCACTGCAACAGCATTTATTGGACAGTCAATTAAAAGCATATATGCATATATTGGCCTGTCAAGATTAAAGAATATTAAGTATAAAAAGCCCATCAATAATGTTGCTATCTTCATCTTTCCCGATATCTGTTATGTCTTTAAGGGCTCTGGGGCTTCTTTGATGGTAAGGGACGTCTCTGAAGCAGCACTTACTCCCAGTATGCAAAACAGAAAGTAAATGCTGCCTGAGAGGCTGAGTTCAGGGTGAGATAGTCCCATAGATACACTGTAGTGGAGGGCAAAGAACAGTAAATTCAACTTATCATGCACTCCTTATGCTGGCAAATACTGTATTAAATATATAAACTGAACACTGTGCAAGAAGTACTCTCAGTTTTAAGATGGTTAACAAACTGATCCTTGATTTTGTTGAATATTTGTTTCACACTTTGTGTATATACTATATCATAAACACTTACTAAAATGTGGTTTCAGTACAGTTCACCTCATGACTTGTGTAGGCTTAAAGCAACATTTTTTGCATCACACCATGGAGAAAGTGGAAAACTGCTGATGTAGCAAGCTGTTTTGTGGTAGAATTTCTTCTCCTGGTGAGTCACCATTTAACCTGAATTTTGAAAATGTAGGATGTCTGGATATATGTTATTTCTGAAGTAAAAAACAGCAACAGTATGCTTACTGTGTTAACCACTCGCCAGATACACAAACGCACACGAATACACAGTGAACACAAAGGCTTGAGATGTGAGTGGAATCTCAATTTGACAATATGAGATGCACATTTCTATGATTATAACGGAAGTATTCACAAATGTATCTTTCAGTACGCTACAGTGACTGCAGCTGCAGTGGATGCATATTGTTTGAGCTAAAGTGGGAGCTGGACAATTGTCCTACTGTAGGATGCCCTGGAGCTCAAACTGTGCAACCATGGAAATATCAATGTGCTGGGCAGAAGAAGCCTTAGATGCAAACCCTCTCCAGCTGTGCCACCGAACCTCTCAACAGCTGTAACCCCACATTGGAGCCCTGGCTGGCCTGTTTTATTACCGATCTGCTGCTGTAGAAGTACAGTCTTTCAATAAGCAGAGCCAGGCTAGTTTGCGAATGCATGTGTTATAAATTATTGAATCAAACAAACAAAAAAACATAGCACAAAGAAAGAACATACTTTGAACACTGAAAACTATTGATCTTTGGTCTATGAACTATGAAGAGAATGCTACAGATGCATTCATTGTATAAATAACAAGTAATGCTGTGATCTGATGAGACAACCCAATGGCCAGAAATAAAATTGGTATTGTACGCTTCTGCAAACCATGGATAGGTTACATTTGCACCTTATCATTTAGCAGGTATCTTAGAACTTTTCAATAGTGCTGTGGTTACCATGTGGTTAGATTTTGGCACAAAAAAACCCTTGATAATATTTGGGAAAGGACCACATTTTAGCGTAACATACCCAGTTATGGAGGCACAAGTCCTGCTAGAAAAGCGTCAATGTCTCAATAAAAAAACAATCCCTTTTTGTAGAACAATTGCCGCTGGAAAAACAGCAATGAGTTAAAACAAAACATCCACATTTGGTGTCTAGAAAGCTGCTGGAAACACAGCAATGAATCACCAAAACACAGAAGGCTTTGTAAATGGCTGGTCTCAAACAGTGGTTTTTGCAGCTTTGCAGACATCTTGCTGAAGTGACATGCCATCCACCATCCCCTCCAAGTCCCGATGACAGTCAGCTCATTGACTATGGCACTTAGAAATGTTACGATATGATGCCAATGTAAGATTTTAATGGTTTTCTGAAATGTACAGTGGCAACATTTTCTTCTGGTGACTGGATCAGGACACTGTAATCAAGGCTCAAGCTCATGATCAAACGTAAAGTGCAACTGAGCAAGACTTTTTGGGGAAGGAGGAACATTTCACCATTCTAGTAGCTAGATAACTAATTACACTGAATTACTGATTACTGTTCACCTGCAGTAATAATGGGATGATAGAGTTATTAATAAAAATGGACATGTAAAGGCTACTGATCTTTTGTCTTTTGAAAAAGTTATATCTGGTAAACTGATTCAGAATTGCAAAATGCAGCTTAGGTTAATGTAAGCTGGCCACATCCAAAACATAAGCAATGTGTGCAAAGCCACAGTGACTGTACTGCAGGTGTGTTACAGGAAGTCTGCCCACAGAATGCTGGCATCTTCATAGGTTAAAAGAACAAATTACTTTACCCTATTGCCTTTTTTGCCAGTGTCTATTAATTAACTCAACAGAGGAGACTTTCACAAATACACATAAAAAGGTTAGTCTTTATGTTTTACAATGACAATGCAAAGAAAAAACAAAACAAGCATGGCATCTGCTTGGCTATGTGATATCAACTCTGTTACAACAGTGCGAATTCTTGGCCAGTGACACAGTATAATCAGTTTAATAGTATAAGAAGGCTGCCAGTTATTCTGACCTCGAGACAGCAGAGCCCACAATAATTCTTGTGGCAAATAATTAGTTTTATCACACAATGACACGGGTCACCCGTAAGGGCTTGATTATAACAAGAGAACAATATAAGAAAATGTGCGGTTCAGTGGAGCTCTCAAAGGGGATTGCTTCTTCATATCTTGTCAAATTCCAGATGACATTTCATATGACTGCAAACCAGAAACAATCCGTCCCTGTATGAGCTACTGCAGCCTCTGAGAGTCATTATGTTGAGAGCTGAAATTCCACACTGCAATGCTTTAGTCCTCACTCTAAGTGCTTTGTTTGTACTGACACTTAGTAGAGAGGAAGAGGAGACAGAAATCAGATTTTCAATCAATGCTGTTTGCAGGATTTTCTTGAGTCGAAAATGCAAATATTATATAAATATGTAAACAAAATATAGAAATTGCATAAAGACATTAAGAGCAGCCTTGTTTGCTATTAATCTTTACCTCTAACTGATTGACAGTATTTATTTGAGGTTGTATAATTCATCACACTTTCCATTACCCATGGCGAGCGGTTCTCTTAATGGCACTGCACATTGTGCCTGCCCAAAGGAAATTGTGTGGCAAACATGCACATTTTGCTTTTATTTCACTCTCGACTCCAATCTGTACGGTATTGACCATATGTTGAATAATATAGCCCACTATTTGTTATTCCAATTACATTCGGTACACAGTATTTTTTAGCTCTGCCTGATGGATTTGCACTCATCTAATGTGCGCAGTGTACTGCTGCTTTACAGACTCAGAATTTGCATTATAATGATTTAGAACACCAATGCATTTTTAATGCTCATAAACAAGAGTGTGTACTGTGGCTTTTTTTCCCACAGAATATGTTTACTCCACCATTTAACTGTGTGTATGGTCGTGACATTTGTAGCAACTCCTTGGTATGAAATTGCTCTTGCTTTTGTACGGGACTAATCATGATGAAAATGTGTCTTAGCTGAAACACAAAGACAGATATTTAACTAGAATTTGAGGCGCCTCAAAGGTGAGTTGCAGCATTAAAATTCCACTTGACTTTGGTCAGAGCTTTGGAGCAAATTTGATCTGGAGGTAAGCTTGCCTTTAAGAGATCTGTCTAATTAATAGTGTGTCTCTTATCATAGTTTTGAAGACCTGATGGTTTGAAACAGATCTGCTCTTGAAAAAATGTGAGGGATTTTTTTTTGTAGACAGATTGGCCTCATAAGGGGTGCCATACTTGTCATTTGGTTATCTATATATTAATAACCTGTCACTGCAGTACATTTCTAAAAATTGTGCAAGGAAGGACAGAGCATGCATGATACATTCATCCAGCTATCAATTTGTGTGCTACATCATACATTAATAATCATGAACGAATTTATGTTGGGCACTGAAGAGAAAAGCAAAAATTTATTACAGAATATTTTTACAGCAAATGGCATTGTAGCTCAATAAATTATGTTGGAAATCAGGATTGTGTAAATTACACCTCCACATGAAAGTATACAGTCACTGTTCAATGCATTTTTCTTTTTGTAATTTTCTGCTTGTTAGCAGTGGAAAGCACCTGAAAGTTCAACTGAAATACCAACACAAGGCAACTTCACTCACACAATGCACCCACAATAAATGCATGATAGTCACGCGAGTCTCTTAAGGTATTAGGGTGGCCCCTAAGCCTTTATCTTATCAAGTTTCAGTCCAATACACAGGGGGATGGGGGCGGGGACAAAGGAAGCCAAGCAATTAATTGTCTTCTCTGCTTGGCATCTCATTTCAGCACCCCAGAAGGTCTATTACAGGAGCAAGACAGTCATTAAACCTCAACAATAATCACTGCTGAGCTATGCCTTCATCCTTCGTGCTACTTCAGTGTCTCCTGCTTAAATGGCACCCGCCTATGACAATACCACTCAAAAAGCAATAAAATTTTGACACATGCCAGGCAATTTATAGCATTTAAATGCCACGTTAGTCGCATCTATGACATGAAACAGAAATGGAGAAGTAATTACTGTGTGCTGGAAAGGGTTACTTTGCCAATTTCCAACCAGCTTTGATTGTGGTAAACTTCCCTCCATCTCGCCAGCAGCCAGATCTGCTAATTTGCCAGCAAAAAGCAGAGTTTTGCTGGCTCTTAGGGTGTTTCTCAAACTACAGATTGTACTCTCTCATTTTTGTCAAGGAGCTTGAAAAGAGAAGCCACGGCATCAGATCATTTGGGTACAACACATGTGCAGTAAAATCTGGTCTGCACTTTCTGAAAGGCTCAATAGCTGGCGCACCATCATAGAATATGAGGATGATGATTTGTTTCACTGAGGGGTCTGTAATCTGAAATATATCTAGAAAGATATGGGTGAGATTTACAACTCTCTCATTACTGAAAAGATCCTTAACAAAAGATCAAAAACAAATGCTTTCTATATAAAAATGTTCTATTGTAGATTGTACCATCCATTTGAGCATACCCAAAAACTTCTGTCAGTCCAGCGCATCTGAGGAGGCTAAAAAGAGCACACCCAAAGAGCACCTGAGAGAACACCTTTGCTTTATTTCTAGCGCCGTTTGCTGTGACCCTTCAACATCGCAACTTCAGTTACATAGCATGTTTGTCATACCCCATAGCTCCCAAGGGGTCAAAGAGTGTGTCTCTGTTTCGATTTATTTATGCTCGCCACCACGGATGCAAAGACTATTGAAGTGGATCAAGAAACAGACTGGATCCCCTCTCTCTGCCTCAGACTCAGACCAAACTCAACCTGTAAAACTACGCGGTGCTTATCAAATATAAACCGAGAGTCTGCTACTATAATGCCTATTTCTCACTGAAAATGTTTTAGAAAAATATTTCAGTGCACTGTTTAGCTTTCAACCAGAGTCTGTGAACAGGAAGTGGGAGCCATACTGTTCCCTGTATTGTAGAAGTGGAGGCTCAAAAAAACTGAAAAACCGAGATGAAACTAAACCGCGTTGATCAAATTTGAATGAAGATTCTGTTACTGCATTGCTGATTTCTCAACTCAAATGTTTTCCAAAACATATTTCAGCTCACTGTTTTAGCTTACAGCTGCCATACTGTTTTCAGAGGGGCAACTTGAATTACCCACCAGCTTGAGCATTTATTGGTCCGGTGCAGTGTAATGCATTCTGACAGTTGTAAGTGTTCTACGTTTTGAACAAAAGTGAATGCCATAACCCTTTTTCTTGATTTCTCTGGTCATATTACACCAATTCCAGTACCAAGTATGCAGCCAAGTATTTGCATCTTTCTCCTGCATAGACAGCCCAGTTTTATGAAAAGACCATCTTTCCAGCAGTGAAATACTTATTTAAACAGACTAAATAATACACTAAAATGACTACATAATAATACAGTGGAGCAGGACCCCTCCAGAAAATACTTCTCAAGCAACGGAGCAAGAAAGAGAATAGGGAAAGGTAACAGTAGAAGGCAGAGAAGTGAGAGAGCATCACAGGGAGAACAAAAGAAAAGTAAAAAATGTAGGACAGAGGAAAGTGAGACTGAAAAAGAGCTTGGTAGGTGAAAATGAAGAAGATAGGGGTTGAGGGCGCTCGAAAAGAAAATGGTGGGGGAACGGGGAAGAGACTGAGGGTGAGAGAGGAGTCTGAGAGGAACAAAACTGGCAGTTGGGGAAGAGGAGATGGTTCATTTGTCACTGTCAGATCAGTTTGTTTCTCCTTCATAACTGCAAGGACGAGATCTGGCCCCCGATCCTCCCCGTTCTTAAGCCAACCACCCATCACCATCTATCCTCCAACCTCTGCCAACACCTGCCCTCTCTCCAATCGCTGGAGATGAGGATGCAACCCATGCTACAGTGCACTGCGTACACACACAATTTCGTCTGCCTGCATGGACATGCTCACTGAGCTTAATTGAATGTATGTCCCAGTAACAGCAGCAACCTATAGCCTGGAGTAAAACCATCTATCCAAAGGCATGTAGGAATGTTATTAGCATTTTCTTTTCGAAGCTAAATTAATAAGTCATATCCATGCCATTGTAGTCTTTTACAAAGCTCACATTCTAAATAGAAGATGAATGTTTGATTTAGCCTGAGTATCGTACGGAAACAGAACAGCTGCTTACAGCTCAGTTTGACCATGGCCCCTCTTTCTTCTCTATATGTACCTCCTGCAAAGAAGTGGAGGCAGCATGCTGATATAGCACTCCTGGATGCATCACAGGCAGAATTCGACAAACTTTTATTGGCTGAGTGTCTACCCCAACCTGAGCCCTGTAATGAGTACTGTGGCGGTGCTTCCTCAGTAAAAATCGCTCAGTTGGAGGTTAAAAAACACTTTCTTTGGCTCAGGAAGCGCAGCATAGTTGGCAATCACATTGCATGTTCAGTCCCCGGTGGGTAATGTGTCTACGCATCCGTCACCAGGTGTAATTAACCTGAATTGTCTGTGGTGTGGTAGGTAAGTCTGCAATTACTGCACCTAAATGTGAGATGTTTCTGCTGCTCATGCAGTTATCTGACAAGCAGTTCAGTTGCCAAACGATAAGAATGGTCATGAGTCTCTCCGTAAGGATACAATCTTTCTTTTCTTTTACAGTGACTATTTCCTTCCGGCCCTTTCTGCCTTATGACAGCCGGGTTGTTCATTCTTTTGTTTCCTGTTGCATATTATCTGACCATTTCCAATACTTGTTACTTTTTTTCACCATTCACCCACAGTTTCATTGATAGCTACTGATAGCATTTTTTTTATTTTCCACCCAAACAGTATAGCTCTCTATATATAATTACAATCCTGAAAAGACCAAATTACTGTTCTAATGACATATATGCAATAATTCCAAAGACGATGCCTGAACTGAGTATTTAAAATAATGGCCTATGCAACATTTTGAGACATTTGCTAAGTTACCAAGAGTTAGATGGTTAATCAATATAACTGTATTCGTCACGTGTTCAACTTGTTGTGGTCACAAGCAGCAGTAGTTGTGTTTGCTGTTTTTTACCTTTAACATGTTTTTTTTTTTTTTTTTTTTTTTTTTTAACTCGACTGTCATGTTTTATCCCCTCTTTTCTAGGAATGGTGTTTTGTCGAACGGCCTTTAAACTACATGGTGACATCATCTATGTAATGAGTGTTTTGTTTATTAACATGGTTGCTCTTTGGAGTGTTATGAACTTTCAACAAAGCAACAAGCCTCACAGACTCCAAAACAATCATAACTTTGTCATTTGATGCGTTAATTGAGTTGCTAGTATTTCTGCCAGATATTTGTAAACACCCAGCTGGTCACTCAAGATGTCTGACAGCAGTATGAGTGAGGAAGCATGGTCAGAAAGGAGTACGATAGAGGCTACACAGACTCAGGTGACGCCGCTTGCCTCTTCCCTCTATTACCGTCACAAAAGTGCAGAAAGTGCAAACCGGTGTACACGAAACTTGTGTCATTGTATTCACTGAAATAAGCTCAGCCGCGGACATACCTCATAAGCACACGTCAGCAGCGTTTATGTAATCACTATTACTGCCAGAAGAGGGAGACAAAAATTCCCCACTCAAGCTTTAACACTTGTCAAAGGAGGACGCTGGGTCATTTCTGCCAGAATGTAGATGCTGGATCTGTGCTATAGCACCATAAAGGCTGCCTTCAAATCTTGCAAAAGGGTAGCACTTGTTACTTCTGATCACAACTGCGTCCTTCGAGCCCAAGTCTACCAAACGTTCCCCAAGAGAGGGAAAGTTGAGCACAAAGAGGTTGCTATGTGAACAGAAGGTGCTATTTATGAAGTGACAAGCTGTATTCACAGTACCAACTGGGATGTTTTTAGAGACTCTTGTACTAATATGGATGAACTGATTTCCACTAAATCAAGCTACCTTCTGTAAAAAAAAAAGGGGGTTATTCCCAGGAAGACAGTTACTAATTCCAATTGTACCCAAATAATAAGTCCTGGGTCAGTAATTCCCTCAAGAATACTCTGCATCAGAAAAAGCTACTTTTCCACCAGGGTGACATTCACCAACAAAGACGCGCTCAAAAGTTGGTGAAAAGAGGAATAAAGTTGGCTAAAATGCAGTTTAAAGACAAGGCAGAGGATGAATGTAAGAATGGCAATTCTCGGTCTGCCTGGATGGAACTCAAATCTCTGGTGGGAATTCAAGACTTGAAAAAAGTGGTGTTTAACCCTGATAAGTCTGACTCCATCCTAGCAAAGTTGTTGAACCAGGTGTACTTGACATTTGATCACCATGACTTTAGTGTAGAACGGACTGAATGTACAGTTGCTTCAGAGGGCAGTCAGATTTATTATTGATGAAATGGACATCTGGAAAATTCTTGAACAGGCAAATGTGAGCAAAAATCCCAATCACTGAATTAATTTCCTTTGTTATTGAAAGAATCTGTGGTTGTTCCAATTGCCAAGGTTCCATCACCAAAAGTGTTGAATGATTGTCGCCCTGTAGCGCTTACCTCATTAGTTATGAAAGATTTTGAGCTATTGAAGCCTACTTGCCATGACAGAGGGCGTAACTGACCCACTTCAATTTGTGTATCAAGCAAGGAAGGGGGTAGAGGATGCAACGGCAACATTACTAGATTTGGTTGTTGGGCACTTGAAGGGCAGGAAGATGCATATATGCATCTGCTTTGTTGATTTCTTGTCAGCTTTCAACTGCATGCATCTTCGTATCATAGCTCACAGGCTTTCTGGAATGTCTGGCATTGACTTTGGCACTCTGTGTTGGCTGGTTGACTTCCTGACAATGAGGTCACAGAGAACCAGTGTTAATGACTTTGTGTGAGGCCCAGATGTGTTCTACAGGACCACCCCAGGGCTGCGTTTTCTCGCCTTTATTATTTGTGCTCTACACCAACGACTTCCAGAGCATGTTTGAGTCAAGGTTCACAATCAAGTTTGCAGATGATTTGGTGATTGTCTGACTCCTGCAGGACCATGAGGTGGGCCACGGTCCAGCCTTGGAGAATTTTATCAAATGGTGTGATGACTATTACTTGCAGCTCAATGTCTCTAAGACAAAAGAGATACTTATCAGCTTTTGCTGAAGCCCTCCTGCCATGGCACCAACTTTGATCTATGGCATAGTTCTGGAAACAGTAAGCCAATAAAAGGCTCTAAGCACCATCCTGGATGACAAAATGTCTTTTGATGCCAACTACTACTCCATGTGCAAAAAACCCAATTTCTTAGGGAAAGTTAAGGGGTTATTATGTTGCCAGATCACTCATGAAAAAGTTTTAATTATTTTTTATTGAGTCAGTTTTAACTTTTGCAATAATTTATTGGTTTGGCAACCTCAACATGGTCAATAAAAATAAGCTGCGGATGATTGTAAAACTTTGCCAAACCACCACTGGCAATAACTCGAACAATCTTGGCAATGCTTATCAAGTTAGAGCCACTCAAAGGGCACAGGGCATTCTAGTGGACCTTCAACAACCTCTTCATGCAAAAATTTGACTCCATGCTATCTAGGAAGGGGTACACATTCCCTAAGAAGGCAAAATCAGACATATCTGAAATCATTTATTCCTTCATCTGTTGCACTTTTAAACAAGCTGTAGGCTGAGTAGCTATTGCACACATGAATTCAACAAGGAATGATGGCCTCTCAATGCTTCTATAGCTCATTGCAATTTCATTACAATGACATCTACTGTATGTTGTTTGCACTTATATTTTTGTGTTTAAAGACTATCCATTCAAAGCCAACCCAGAGCTTACTGCTCCAAAAAACAGTTTTCTATTTCTACATGTATTAAAATACAAACATACAACAGCCTTTGGAGCTATGGGCTATTTTCCATGCCCAATAGTTGCGTTAAGCTGGGGTGACACATCATAGCGCTTCCTTTGTTAGAAATGCACGGAAGTGACACTTGTCTTTTAAAAGGTGAGAAGCTGTAGCTTGTTTGCGTGTTCACAGAGGCTGTTAAAATGTGATAACAATTTACTCAAGGAGATTGGAGCTACTTAAAATTGTATCTCAATTCAAAATGAACTGAGTCTAATTGCTTAATAGCTGTCTTAAGTGTTGCATGTGTCAAAATGTTCTCCTGTTAAATGAATATTCGACATAATCGTAATTGTCTTACAATGTCAGAAATGCTGGCTGTTAATAAAGTAAAATCTTTGTGAGAAATTTTTGATGCAACCTTTTGACTCACAGTTAAAATGCTGAACACATCAAAATTAATGAGATTATTTCCTTTTGACAAGTTTTCTTTTCATCCTCTGTCTCTTTTCTTTCTGTTAAAAAGCATCAGAGCAATGAGGTCTCTAATCAGCAAAATGTAAATGGCATGGACACATTAATGTTGTCTTAGCCCCATTCATTTAACTTTTAATAGCTTACAATGCATTGAAATCTTATAACACCTAAGTACTCATCTTTTTGAATTGGAAGTTAGTGTAGTCAAACCTGTCAACACTCTTTTCATAAATTCATTCCTCATTATTCTGACTTCCCACTTTAATTGCCAAGGCAAACACACTGGGGCTAGGACCACGTCATTGGCGAATTTTAGCTCACAAACTCAGAGATCTCATGGCCAATTATGTATTGCAAGTCACAAGATACATACTTTAAAAGGCCTTTGTGTAGGTTAGAAAGGCAATGCTGCAGATTCATAATAATTTAAATTTACATAATTTCTTTTAAGTGTCGTATTCAAGCAATAAAAAAGGTTCACAAGTGATATATTCAAAGTGATATATTGTGAGATAATCATCTGCAAATGACATTGTAAGAGACATTATGGGTGTGAAGAGGAAAAGTGATAAAGAAATCAAAATACCAGAGAAATAAAAAGAGCAAACCCACTTGTAATGTAAAAAAAAAAAAAGGAATTTGCACCTTGGAACACTTCAGGCAGGTAGGTAGCTTCTATTCTTAGGGAGGTTTATCTCAGTAGCTGTGGTTACATCACCAATATTTGTTCAATCCAATTGAAATCACTCTGATTAGACTTTCTAACTGAACTGTCTACAAGGCCACTAAATGATAAGATGTGTGTTTACGTGACCCAAAGCATTTAAGGAGAATAAATATTTTATGACTTGCACAAAGACCTGCATGCTGTGAAGAATCTAATAGGCTGGAAATATAACAGAAGATTTTTTTTCCAACCTTACTGAGAGAATTCAATTCATCCAATACATAAAGTATAGAAGAAGAATAGGTGGTTCTGCCCTTTAATACGATACAGCAGTAAGTGATGTTAGGTATAACCCATGTAATTTTACAGAGCTACAAATTACAGATGGCCCCTAAACACCTCACATTCAGATTATCAGTAAATCATACAATTTACCAGCGTTGCCTTAATGCCTCACATTCAGGCTACTGCCACTGGTAATGACAGATGATTGTTATGTCCAACTACTCCACAATTCAGCCTGCAGCAACAAGGTTACATAAGGCTACTGGTTCAAAATCAAAGAATAACTTTTTTAATTAGAGCACTCACATAAGAATGGAGCACTAACAGACTTATTTTTTTTTAAATTTATGAAATATTTCTGTGAAATTCAGCAGAGGGAGGTGTGAGGATACAGCTGTTGCAGCATGTTGTGTACAGCATATGCACAAGCTACTCCACCAAATGTTTCCCCCATGTGGGGCAAACATGCGCAGAAAGAATATATTCATTGTAACCAGAAACAAATGATTGGATTAGGCATTTGAATTGTTGTCAGACACTAATATTTTCCGATTGAATGGATTATCAAAGGTTAACTCTACACACCCCAAACCCAATTCAAAATTCCTTCTGAATGGGCTGGACTGGGTGACTTTGTTGTGACTGAGGTGGTTACATGAGTCATTTTATTCTGGTTGGGGTACTATATTGATTATTAGTGGAATATTAGGATCCATGTTAGCCCACCTAAGATTTCTCACATTGTTTTTGAAATTAAAATGTTGAAATGAATACCAAAATGTATATTACATGTACAGTATATGGGATTATGAACAACTGTTTTGCCATGCAATCCATAGAAGTGCATCACATGTACGTTGTGCAACACCAATTATATAGTTATTACCAGTTATATATGAATACAATGAAAGAATGCATTTCATTTGCATGTGTTCATCCATCAGCTGCTCTTTTTAAGCAATTAGGTTAAAGCAATACAAAAACAGACCAAAAAAACATTAACTTGTGAGTGAGGCTGTAGGGAAAATTAATATGTGTTCCCCACATGCTGCTGTTAACTAAGTAAAAAGCATGAAACACATGAAATTAATCATAACCCCATGACAGTTTGTCACAAGGAGAAATGTTTCCCCAAAGCTAATTAAAAACCATTCATTAGGCAGTGCTCCCAAACTGTGTGTGGCAAACTTTTGGTGTGACGGGAGTGTGTGGTTGTGACACATTGTATTGCTTTAAAACCTGCTATACACATTTGGAGCTGTTGACGACGTTTATTAAATGTCATGAAAGTGTTCAAATGGTTGATGGGATGTAACAGTCCCACAGAAATGCTCCAAAAATAGCAAATTTATGGCCGAGTCAGGGATTCACCTTTGGCTTGATCTAGGATTTAGAATTTCAAACTCGCTGTGGAAAATGTGTCTGCCACTGGAAGATTTGGGTCAGGCTCATCAAACGTAATAAGCAGTGCTCTGATCACATGCGAGGCAGTATGCTGAAACCTCTCAGCTGTATGCGATTGTTCCAATCGAAGGAGGGTGAAAGAGCTGCCATTTGCTGAAGAGCGTGTTCAGGCAGCTACAAAAGACTGAGTGAAATCTCAGCTGGGATCTGTTTTAGCTCAATAACGCTTATGCTAATTCATATTTTCATTTGCATTATAGGCTGGTGTGCTAACAAGAAAAACAATGCTATAACTACATAGTTAAAGCAGCTGTCACCAAACATCACTGAATTTGACGGTGATTAACACCGACATGTGACTTTTGCAATTAAATTTTGAACTATGTCCATGCAGCAGAAATATCTGACACATGAACCAATGCTTTTTGTGTAACAATACGTGACACATGGCTCAAAATGACAAATCAAATAAGTTTTACAGTATTTGTAACTGTGCACCTTTGTGGCTGACTGGCCTTAAGGTGTCTGTGGGCCAGAGCACTTCCCTAATGGACCTTAATGGGTTTTATGGTGCACTGCAGGCTTCTAATGGGGTAGTATGTCTGATGGGGATGCTGCACTCTGGTCCTCCTGGGCCCTGTCTAGGTTCCTAATGTGACCTGAAGAGAAGAATACATAATGTATCACTGTCTCACTAAGTCAGAGGTTAATACCCAGAGTTAAAGAAAGTGGAGAATATTTGGGGGGTGAAAACAGGGAAATGTTAGGTTATGAGGATGTGCAAATGCGAAAGAGACAAAAAAAGAGAAGCCCAGGAGTTAAAGCAGAGGGAGAAAAAAATAGCATGGCATATTATTGAGGGACACTTTGGTGCTAAGCTGCTTATTGATAAAAGCACTAATCTGCCTGGCAGAAGGTAAGGAGGCTGGGATGTGTGGTGATATAATATCTCAGCTAAAGGCAATGCCATCAGGGAGCTGAGCCTCCACACAGCTTTACCTAAAGGAGTTACTCATTTTATTTTATTTTTTACATAAAAGACGGGATCTGACCGTGTGCCACTCGCAGAAAGCTTCTGTGCCTGAGAAAAAAACGAGAGCAGATCACTGTGAACCACTGGCCTTTCATCAGACTTGATCGATAGAGAGACCATCACTTTTTAATACGTATATAGATCACTAGCATCACTTTCATTATTTACCCTCTACATCAAAGAGCCAGTCAGCATTGCTGAGCATTTTGATGACATCAAGAGGGCTCATGGTTGGCAGTCAGGGCGAGCTGCACGGAAAGTTCACTTACAGTTGCCATTCATCAGGAAGACTTTTGTCAAGGGTGCTTTTGCTGTTAAATCAATATATTGTTACATTATTCAAAAATGTTTAATGCATAATTGCTGCAATAAAGCAGACATGATGCATGAAACAGCATTCATGACAAGTGTCATTAACTGTTAAAATCTACCACTAGAGCCTCATATCTACCAGGAATTCTCTTTTAGTAAATATTCAGAATGTTTTGTACATTAGAGCGTCATTAGTCATAAAACTGGCCGGCAAAATACCCAACTACATTAAGCTCCAATGCTAAGAAACCTCAAAGCGAACCTTTAATCTTTTTAATCTTGTTATTTTTTATTAGCTAAGAACAATGTTGAAAAATGTGCAGGTATCGTTAGCAGACTTTTCATTTATAGCCAGTACTGACTGCTGCCTTTGTCTGTTCATTAATGAGCTCCCTCCCTGGGCTGACTGTGCTCTGCCGAGGATTGTTGATGAGTAAAAAAAACACAAAATAATCTGTAATATCACAGGAGTGCCAGGTAAACTTTTATTCACTTTGTATACAGTGTATTGTCCTCGTTAAAATTATAGTTCTGAATCAGGCCTAGTAGTTTGTGAAACAATAATCAACATTTCATATTTTCAGCTGCCCATCTCTTTTTCAGGTTGTGGCTACAGGTCATGAAAACTGAATAATTTATGTTGTTGTTGATTCATTTAGTAGCCACCACTAAAAACTTATTACCTCAACCTTATAGTTCTGAATCAAGCTTAGTAGTTTGTGAAACAATAATCAACATTTCATATCTTCGGCTGCTCATCTCATTTTAAGAATGTATGTAAATATCGTAGAAAGTAATAAGGCTAGCTTAATTTATGCTTATGTTGATTCATTTAGTCGCCACCACTAAAAACTTATAACCTTAACCTTATGGTTAAATAACTAACCTTCAAGTTTTGAATCAGGCCTAGCAGTTTGTGAACCAATAATTAACAATTTATATTTTCGGCTGCTCATCCCTTTTTTAGTTCCCAGCTACAGGTTGAGAAGATTAATAGGGCTAGCTTAATCATTTTTAATGTTGATTCATTTAGTAGCCACCACTAAAAACTGTCAACCTTTACCTTATAGTCATATAGCTAACCTTGTAGTTTTGAAGGCTAGTAGTTTGTGAAACAATAATCGACATTTCATATCTTAAGCTGTTCATCTCTTTTTCAGATTGTAGCTACAGGTCGTGAAAATTGATTAGCAGGCTAAATGGATGTTAATGTTGATTCACTTTGTAGCCACCACTAAAAATTATGACCTCAACCTCATAGTTATATAGCTAACCTTATAGTTCTGAATCACACCTAGCAGTTTGTGAGATAGTTAGCGACTGTTCATATCTTCACCTGCTCGTCTCTTTTTCAGACTGTATCTGCAGGTTGTGGAACCAACACTAAAAACTTGTAACCTTAAGTTATATAGCTAACCTTATAATTTTTAATCAAGCCCTTTATGAAACAATCAACATTTCATATTCTAATCTGCTCATCTCTTTTTCAGGTTGGTGCTACAGGTCTTCAAAATTAATTACGCTAGCTTGTGTAGAATTTCATTCTTCTTGCCCATGATCATAGATCTGCAATGAATCTTTGAGTTGTAGTCATCTATTACTTGCAAACTACATAAGCTGAACAGTGAGATTAGATCTGGTATTTTAAAGAGTTTGGATTTCATGCTGAATTTGATAAAATGCGTGGTTGGAGACATACTCTATACCCTGCTATTGAAATGTTAATCACCTTGCCATAGTGCAACACCTCAGATGCACAACACAAATAAAATCTGTTATAAAAAAACCAGGAGAACTGGAAGTAACAAGTTCTGCACTGTTACAATTTCCGTGCAACAAAATCAACAAGCAAGCCCAGTGGTATCACACTTCACTGGCACATTTTTGTATTTTTTTTTTTTTTTTAAAGACGGAAAATCACATCTTGCCACCACAAAGAAAAATGTGTGGAAGTTACAGATCTCAGCTCTTTTGCAGGTACCTGAGCAAAAAGACTCTCCAGATAGCAATAGACGCGTACGTCAATTACGCTTTATATACTAAAAAGTATACTACTCCCTCCTGTGCATGGTCTAAGCCTGTTATCTACACCTGTCAGACTGCCACACTCAGGCAGGACCAGCCAATCTCAGAGGGCCAATTCTAATCATTCAATCTAAGAGTGAGGTGCAAATGGAATCAATCCTTCTGTCCCAGTTCAAAGGATGGTTCTCTCATTAGTGCAAACCTATTAATTGAAGTCATTTGCCTCTCTGCTGTCTCGCTTGCCCTCACCATGTTGATCATCCCTCTAGTTAGAGGCTATTCTTGCTTTTTCTTTTTTCTTTTTTTTTTATTGGGAGCCTTCCCAATCGATACCTCCTCTGTTTATCAAAGTGGTGGGAAGTCTCTATATATTATCTGCTCACACAGATCATTTCACATCTCTAACTTTTTTTCTGATGATAAACAGGTTTTCCAATTTGTGTTATTTTAGTAACTTTAGTTCAAATAAATCGCAATTTCTAAATAAATGAATGATATTAAATTAAATAAGAGACAGACAGGCAGGAGAAAGAAATCTGACACTAGATGGGAGATTTACTGTATTCTGCTACAGCTACTACAAGTACTGTTCTATCACTAGTCTGCTACTAATGCGACCTGATGTCTGGAAATCCAACCATTAACTCTCAGCCTTCATGCCTTCAACAGAGTTAAACAGATTAAGAGACACCTGGTGATGGGGAATGAGGTACTGTATATTTAAATGACTACATTTAACAATGAATGAATAGTACAATATGCAGCATATATACAGACAATCCTTCCCAGTACTGTACATCTTCCTACTTCCTACTTAATTTATCTCAGTCGTTTTAATTTCTGTATTAATTAGACACATTTTTTAATTAGACACATTTTGTTTGTACCTCAATTTACTCTTTTAAGCAGTGAGATGAGCCTCCTGCCAGATGTGCACTTGAGGTGCCGAATATGTATACTCCGGCGTGTCCAACTTCACATCATGATCCATGGATTCTGACTTTGAGTTAAGTCAATTTTTAATCTTCTCTCCTCAACTACCTGGAACCCACCAATAAGTCTGGCACTCCCATGGCTCTGCTGGTGTAAAACCAGAAATCTGCATGCTAATGAGCATCACATGCATCAAATAGGCTTCGACTTGTTAAGTCACAAGAACTTAAAGAAAACGTTGTCGCAATGAAGTTTGGACAGCTGATTGGCCTCTGAATAATTGGGATGTATCCTGACATTTAGGCGCTCCGGTCTTTAAGCGAACATGAAACAAGACAGTATCAGAGAGGTACATTGAGGGTGCCAAGAAATTGTAAATGTGCTGAGTATAGCAGTCAGCCTGTGCACCCAGCGTTTCCGCATAAGCCTTGATTATTGAGCTGTGCCATCTTTTATATTGTGTGGAGCCAGATCGCACAGCTGACATCCGTCTCCGTCTACTGTAACTCAAGGTAACACACACCCTCTCTACCCTGGCAAGATACTTCAAAGGATGTCTGGGGATGTTATGTGAATATTTTTGGCCTCAATCTCCACCTGCCTAGCGCAGTTTTTAATAGCAATGAGCAGACACACCAAAGAAGATATGAAGGGGTGGAGTTTAAGGATTTGAGGCTCTAGCCCACTAGACTTATGCAGTGGAATTACTAGAGCAGTAAAATTAAAGTAATTTTAAGGCAGATCAGTTAGTTGCGGCTATATTCCTTGTATTAGTCTGAATTTGGTCACTGACATAGACATCCATCCTTTCTCATCTGTTGTAGTGTTGACGTGTGTATATGACGCAGAACGAATGATAGAAATCATTTCATATTGTACATCTGGTCTTGCCTGGCTTTCAGAGTCCAAATACACCCTTGAGGTCCATCCACATCACGAACAATAACTGTAACAACAACTATAAATACATAATTTAAAAAATCGTTCTAACTCAAGTGGATGACAGAGTCCATAACACAACCTGACAGTGTTGAATATTATCGTTGGGATTACTTTCAGAGCAATATGATGAACGGCAGAGACACTTTTTTCTTAGCTGCCAGCACAGTTGGAGGGTGCAGAAAGTTCATCATCATGTTTTTTCTTTTCTGTTTGTATCTTAAGATTATAGATAAAGGTCATTATGCCTTTATTGACAGTGCAGAAGAAGAGTGACAGGAAAGGCAGGAGAAAGCAGCATCGAGAAAGAACAACAGAGGGCCAAGTTTGGAATTGAACCTGGGCTGCTACAGTAAGGGTCTGTTTTCACAAAGCGTTTCATTCTCAGCACCAGTGTCTTTTCCCAGTTGTTCCCAATGAGGAGAAAGTCATACGCACCCATCTAAAGAAAAAAGTGCTGCACGCTGCATCTTTTTTCAGAGTGTTTAGATGTTTTTTTGTTCTCTGTGACATCACTGCCGCTTCCTGAGATAGGCTGTTGTTACAACAAAGCCAGAAGAGTCTGTTTGTGTGAGTGGATCACCCTGCGGACATTGAATGTTGCTGTTGAGTGTTTTTAATCACTGTACCATTGTAAGCTTGTTGTTAACTGTGTAGTTAAGCCTCTGTTAATGTAGCATTACTTTAGCCACCTTGCTAACGTTAAGGTCAAGATATTGATGTCATGGAAAAAAAACCTGCCACTGCTTTTCAGCTTACAAAAAACACTATGAAAAATGCTAACACCTTGAGGACTCAGCCTTGGCCAAAGGGCACTTGCTCTGCTGGGTAAGCTACTGTGGCGCATCGATGCTCATATCTGGCATTATTCACTAATACGTACATATAAAATAAGTGTGCATGCAAAAAAAAAAAAAAAAATGTTAGATTCATGACATGTGCCCACCAGCTGATTTTGTTCTTAACACCATGCATATGTTAATGAATCAGAATCATTCTAAATTGACAGGCATATGACCACTATCTGCATCAGCATACTGCCATGCTCCCTCTTCTCTATATAAAGAAATTAGTTTTACCAGAGGTCTATCCTGGAGAAAGCAATGAAGTTTCTTTCTACACACATATAAAGGCCCTAACACACCAGTGTCAGACCATCAGTGTGAAAGTGAGGGCAGTTGGAAACAGCCAATGAGCTAATAAGCTAACATGTTTTGACATGTCGGTCTCTGATGCCACTCTCTCCTGAAGGCACCACTGACTGTAATATCTCCCAGCTCGGTTAGATATGTCATCCTAACACCTGCTTGGTGTTAGAATCTTTAATGTATCCTGTTATTAATAATAATAGGCCAAATAATAATTTCATGGCACTAAAAATTGGTGTAAATAGTCATCAGTACAGGCAGATTCAATAAAAACAATGGAAAACAAAACAGTTATGTCAATACAGACATTCTCATACTTCACTTTAAGTTGGGACTGGGACAACTGGTTTTTATGGTGAAATATTTTAATTATGTCAATAATTCATGAGATTGAAAGTCTGAGGATGAAATAAGGTCATGCATTAGTAAATTAGTAAACCAGTAGTTTTAAATGTTGTTGATTATTAAAGCAAAAACAGTATCTTTCGCAGATAGCGCCCATCCTCTCTTTAGACAGTTTGGGCTCTTGAGCTCCAGGAGGCGCTATAGAGATCCTCTAGCAACTAAAAATGTATTTAAGGAGTCCTTCATCTCAAGTGCCATCAGTATGCTTAACTCAACAATGTGACTAATGAGATTTAAACCACAGACAGATAATGGGCTGAATTAGTGTGTTTAAGTGTTTTGTAATGACTTTATATGCCCGTCTCACTGACTATTTGTCTGCTTTTTACAATGTTGTCTTTTCTGTTTGGTGAGCTGAAGACAAATTTCCACTCATGGTGACAATTAAGATATATTCTATTCTATTCTAAAGCCTTTTCTTAACAAATGCAGTTTTAATATGCTATGCATTCAGTTAAAGGTACACCTCCCAGGACTGCCAGGTCCTCATCGTCTTTTGGTTTAAGCACAGATGTGTACATACGCACTGTTTGTGAATGAGGCCCATTGTTATTGTTCATTTTTCGTGTTGATGGTCCTGGAATGAGGCCCATCTCACCCCTTAAAGGTGCAAACTGTTTAATCCGCCTCTGCAATAGGATTTGTCTCTAGACGCAGGTAGAGCCAGAACTGCTGGAGCACTAACATACACTATTATGCCTTTCCCCAAGAAAGGAAAAGAAAGCAAACTGACATTGTAAAAACAATTTCAAAAGGTGTGTGAGAGAGACATGGATCAAGAGAAGAAGAGTTTTTATGCATACAGCACACAATTTGGTGCTATGCCCCTGCTTGTTCATTTCAGGGGATAGTTTCTTTCCGAGATGTAGTGGTGTGTGTGTGCAAAATATTAATACATCTTGGTTTTGGATTGGTTTTGTGTAGGTTTGCTATTTCTGTCAATGAGCTAAATGTCTGCAAACGATGCCTGCCTGTCTGTGATGCAGCTTCACAAGCTCAGCTGCTGGAGCTATGGCAGCAGTTCCAACAAGCAGGTCAGCGACAAACCCTTTGAAAATGAACAACAGAAATGTATTTGACATTCTTAAATCATGTTGTTGTAGATTAGTGTAAATGAATGACTGTGGCTTACTAATTTGGCTAATGAGCAATATGAGATTGAAGGATGTTTCAGAGACATCTGCGTAACTAACCCAAAGCCTTATCTGCAGATCACCGCCATAAAGATGTAGCAGATACACTCTCTCTCTTATTCTGTAATTTAAATTACAAGAAGCATCTATACACAACTTAGATGGATGTCTGCCAAGGTGATAGCCTGAGGCAACAACTGAAAAAAAAAACCCTTGACATCAGTCTATTACCCAGTTAACTTTCAGGGTTTCCTCTCTCTCACTCTTCTTCTTGTCGTTAACACTCTGGTGAATTAGTGGATACTGGCAGATTGTCACCAGCTTCAAAAAGGTATCAAGCCAACCAACTGCATGTTAATCAATGTCCTTCCATCTCTGGTGACCTGCAGCACCTACTCTAAATTGCATACTGTCCATTCACTAAAGGAATTTCATCAGGTATGTAAACAAAATGATGTGGCATGGTTATGAAGGCTTTCTTTGTACAGTAAGTTGAGGGGACTTGGCTGACTAAAGGATATATCCATAATTGTGCAAGCTTTGCTGCATGTGGCCTTCTTTCCCCCTAGAGAATATTCACTTGGTGACTGATATAGTTATGGTAATATGAAATGCTTGCTGACTGCCTACAAGGTTTGAAATACTTATTTTTTTGTGTAAATGCACTGGTGCATGTAACTTTTAACATTATGTGCACCATTTTTTTTTACCTGCACCATTTAATGTCTTTGTCCTTTTTCAAAAGAAGTCCAACATCCACGACTGTGCCATGTCCTTTTGTTCTGACAGTTCAAATATGAATAATGTGTTATAATGTAAAATAATCTTATTTTTCCTTTAATTTTCTCAAACACTTCAGTAAAATAACTCCAAATTTTACATGGTCAGAGTCAGGGTCAGGGTCTTGAACAGAAGTGCACTGAAAATTTCAGCAACCCAGGAAAACATTTCACCATTTAATTTATGAGTTTAGAGGTAAGGACATTTTTAGTATGTTATTCATAATATTATTTGAGCTGACTGTCCCTGAACAGCAATGCGCAGTTAAACTACTTAAAAATGTATGCTGTCATAGGAACATTTTGAGCAGAAATCAATTGCGCTTCTTTGCACATCTATTATGGAAACCTTTTTTCATCATATTAGAACCTTTTCAGTGATGTTTCATATTTAATAAGACTTGTTTAAGTTATGAAGTGTAATAAATTATTGCTATAACACCAGTCTTTCTTTGTGCTTTTAGGTCGCTCCAAGTAACGGTACTGTAACAGGATGGATAGATGCCCATAAGAATACAAGCGCCAGCTGGTTTGACCAGGTTTCACACAGTGCTGCTGTTGCTGCTCTGTCTCGTCTCTCTGTGCACTGTTGGTGGCCTTATTTTGTGCAGCAACGATTTGTTTGTCATTGTGTGAGACAATGTGGTGTGAGAGTGAGTGAAAAGCATGGCAGTCCTGCGCTACATATTTTCTGTACCAAGTCACATACACCGGTGCATGTAGAACCGATCATTTCTTGCACAGCCCTACTGTATAAATAGTGGACATTACTGTCGTGACATCACCCATTGCTTTGTGGATGGCTCTTTTAAAGACCAGAGTTCGGCATTTTGGCCGTCGCCATTTTGATTTTTTAGAGCCAGAAGTGACCATATTTGGATGAGAGGCTGGTGCTGTGGATGAGCGAAGGATGGACCTGAGTCACAGACTGCAGCGACAGGTAGCAACATCTTGCAGACAGCCTGTCAATCAAACAACACCGCCCTTAAATATGTGTAACTTTAATCCTTAATAAAAAGTAAACGGTTGGGTTATACAGAAAATCACCCTTGTGCAGTTGTTATAAATGTTGAAATTAGCTATAGAGACCAAACCTGTTCTGTGTACTAGGCTGTAAACATGTTCATTTCTGCTGTGAAGTTGGGCATTTTAACATGGGGGTCTATGGTTATTTACCCTGTTTTAGAACCAGCCTCAAGTGGCCATTTGATGAACTGCAGTTTTTGGCCATTCCACACTGGCGTCATTCCTTCAGTCTTGGAGGTTTCTGCTTGTGCACAGCTCAAATTTTACATGCACCACTGTATAAATGAACAAGGTATTTCGAGCCTGTGTATGCCCAAAATGTAGTAGCAATTTCACGCCAAGGTAAACAACACCAATAAAAGACGATTTTTCATATACAGCTTTTTAAATCAATTAATTTATCTAGTGTTAAAGTTGATGTGAATATGTCTATATGTCTGCAAAATAGTCCACTTCATTTCAAGATGTGCAAAGAATATTTTATTATGCTTTAACTTAATTATTGTCCCAAGGGGAAGCTGCCACTTCAGTCTTTGTGTTCATTCATCCTAAACAAAATGAAATGAGATGCACACAGTATTTAAAGGCGATGCTTCAGCAGAAAATGCTGAAAAGTCTCTGGAGCCTTTGGCTTCATTTCTAATGGGGAGGAAAGTCTTGATGGTAGCAGCTCAAACACTAACAATCCAGAAGTGGGCTTGTGCCAGTGTAATTCAACAGTGTACTGCAGGGCATTCAGCATTTTATGTTTTCTCACGGACAACTTGTTGATGACACTCAACCCAGTGTTGCACTGACAATCTAAGAACTGAGACCTTGTTCAGTCAAACGTACGTTATGTTCTGGTTTGTATTTGGCTCCTCTATTGTATGACCTATGACTGTGTCCTTCACCAGCAACTGAGTCCACAAACATTCCACAAACATTTTTTTTTTTTTTTAAATATTTATCTCTCATACAGACCAGTTCTCTCTTATTCACAATTGCCCTGCTTTTATCTAATTTTGAGTGCTGACTGCAGTTTGAGCTCAGCTCATATACACACACGGTACTACATTTACCAAGTGTTCTGTTGCTCCCTGCATCATCTCCCTCTCTTTCCTTTCTTTCAGGTTCATATTCAGACAAAGCCTCTGACGATCTCTCCCCGGTCTCAGTGTATTGAGGATTTTTTCCTTTTCCTGTCAGTCCTCCCCTGGCCCACAGTTTCCTTTCACTGTAGATTGCCTGACCCTATCACCTGTCTACCAAGCTGCTCCTCATCAGCAATTAGTGCCAGTATTTGTAGAGGGCTGCTCACTGCCAGGTTACGTTACCTCTCAGTCCAGCTATTTCTCTTGTTAGCTGAATGCCTGACTTCCAGTTGTGGATATCCTGCCTATCTGCCAATTCTACTGTTGCAGGCTTGTAAATTGCCCTTTAACCACTCTGCTGTGCATTGCTGTCTGCATTTGTCCAACTTTATGTGACACTATGATCTGGCCAAACTATGGACCTAGCAGTATTAACTATGGAATGTGGGTAAAAGGGGAAATATATGAAGCACCATGATAAATAAGTCCAGTATGTGCATTATTTGCACCCCCTGTGTTATGTGCCTTTTCCAATAGTGCAAAATCCCCCAATTAAAATGTACTCAAACCTATGAAAGCATCCTCTTGAGAATCTGCTCCTGTCATCTTTATGACTATGTTTGATCCAGCAATGCCTTGGCTCCATCAAGTATGGATCAAAGTACTATACATTCATTACTGGCTTCTGCTCCTAAAACAGCCTCTCAGTGTTTGTTTCCATGTCAGAAAGTTCCCCTTATCAAAGCCAAAAATAATATGGTTGGTGTTTTAAAACTAGTTATGGTACTGTTCAGGGATGGGATGATAACTTTATCATAGATCGTGATGAAAACACTCACAATAAGTCAATTGCGGTGAATTTCCGTAAGCGGGACAATCTTGAACATTGGGTCCGGCAGCACCAAAAGAGACTGCTGGGCACCCAACAATAAAAAGACTGTAAAAACAGGCCACATCAACCTCAAAAAACCCAAACAGTGTTAACCAAGAATTAGAAAAATTCATTTTGAAAGACACAATCCCATGTCTTTTAACTAGTCATGTCCTGATTATTCTGATTCCCTGTATTCAGGGCTGTACCAAAAGGCTATTTCCTGTCTCCAGCTTGTTCAAAACTCGGCTGCCAGATTTTTAACAAATTTTAAGAGACAAAACCACATCACTCCCATCCTTCCAATGCTACACTGGCTACCTGTTATGAATAGACTTGATTTTAAACTTTTACTAATTACATTTAAAGCCCTACATGGTCTTGCTCCATAATTGTAGATTAACTCAAGTCCTGTGAGCCTAGCCGCTGTCTGTGCTCTTCAGGAGGGCCTTCCTAACTGTTCCCTCAGCCCATCTTGTTACAAAAGGAGACTTTTCCAATGGAGCCCTACAGCTGTGGAGCTCCCCACCTGAGGAACTTGTGTAAGCAAACTCAGCACTTTCTTTTAAATCCCTCCTCAAAACCCTCGTCTACAGGAAGGCTTTATTTATTTTACAGTAAATCTGTTGTTTGTCTATGTTCTATCCCTCTTTTATTACTTTTATTACACACTGTTTTATCTGGTCTCATGTTCTTTGATTTTATTTATGTTTTGTTGTTTTTATCTTGGTGGCGCATAGTACAATATCATGTTTTGTAAATAACTTTGTAACTGTGTTGTGTTGTTGTTGTCGTCGTTATTATTATTATTATTATTTAAAATGGTTGAAAAGCCTGGCTTTATATGTTTGTTTGTTTGATTATTTGTTTTTCACTTTAAAGGGTGTTCAGTTAAAATCAAAAAATATGTTCAGCCCTATATAATATATAAGATTAGGGTTAGGGTTATTGCAATAAAAATATTTGGTTCTTAAAAAGGTGTGAGTGATTCTGGTGTGTTTTGGTGCCTTTTTTTTTGAGAAATAGACAACAGCGTAGTATGAAATTATGGGATGCAGAGACACCAGCTGATTTAACTGATGGTATGTAGGAGTGTTTATATATAACAACAACACAGGTTTCTAGAAAGTTCAGTTATATAACTGTGTTAGCAGCATTTCTCAGAAGTAATATATTGTAATGATAAAAATACACTGAAGTATATTCTATGAACAACTATGGCAACTAGTCTTTATTGAAGTAGGTTTGGCAACCCAGCATACATACCACAGTGTGGGCAAATATTTTGAAACAGTATTAAGATGTGAAATGTTGGCACTATTGGTGTATAAAAAAACATGCAGTGCGTTATACATACAAAGCAATGTGTAACACAATGTACTACAATGACGCTTTTAAGCCGTAAAACAGTAAGCAAAGCATGCAGTACATGCAGGGTAAATTATTCCAGCATCTACTATGCTTTTTACCTCACTTTCCTTCTAGCCTTCCTTTTCAGGGTAATCAGCCAAGGCAAATATGTGGTGCACAAAGAGCTGTGTGTGTGTGTGTGCGTGCGTGTGTGTGTGTGTGTGTGTGTGTGTGTGTGTGTGTGTGTGTGTATGTACGTGCGCGTGTGCGCATGTGTGTGTATGTATATATATCTGTGAGTCGTGCTGGTTTACAAAAAAAAACATACTGGAAGGCACATTGGAAACCGAGATAGGAAAACATAGGGAAAATAAGTCAGCCGCACTCCTTGCTTTCCCAACTATTCACTGAAATGCAGATGACATATTTCCAATGATTTCCAGGTTTCACTGGTCCTGAGTACAGGTAGAGAGAATAATTTGTCACAATCTTGTAGAACAATTGTGAATTTTGCCTTGGGCCTCGTCTGTAATACACCTCTGCTGAGTTCAAACAGCAGTATTGGGCTAAATTGGGCTAATCCCAGCTCAAAGGGATGCCTAAAGTTCACAAAGTGTGGGCCCTGCTTAACAAAGAAGCAGGTTAATTAAGACTCACAGTGACTCACTTTAGCCCCTTCCCTGCTCTCAGAATCCACTAGGCTTTACGGTACTGCAGACAGGAGATGGAGATGAACGAGTATCCCGCTGGGGCACAACACTCATCTATTTTTGATAAATAAAGCATTCTTATTGTGTGAATGTATATAAAGGGTGAATTTACAGCTTCTCAGACAGCCCTGATTGCTGCTTAACACTGAATTCTCAGCGTTTCATACCACTCACATTGTGTTTTGTTCAAATGCAGTACTCTCATTAAGTGAAGTGTGAAAAAAGGTGCCAGCTCTTGGACCCAAAAGGGCTAATTATCAGCTCTAATGGCTAATGTGAGTCACTGGTTTCTCCAGCAACCATCATGCAATATCACACATTCAAAGGTGACGAAGGGGGGAACTAACAACTACAAAGATAGTTTTTGTGAAGGCACACAAACCTCCAGCTCTCTTGTTATGGGAAATGTAAAGCTTAGCATACCTTTTCTGGAGACAACTGTGCAGCAGCAGTAGGTGAGAAATTACTCTACCATGATGATTGGGACTGTAAATTTTATTTAGCATAACATCATATGAATATAATTGAATAAACTCACACAGATTGAAATGTGCTTTTCTACAATTAATCCTAAAACTTAAGTAACAGCAGATTTGAATGAGTAAATGGGTGTGCATGTGTGTATTAAAATATACCATTCAGATTAACATATAAAAAACTTATTACAATGCAGTGTTAGATTTCAGTCATAATTAAGGAGTAAATATTATCTGCAGTTATCTGGAATTGCCTACACTGCCTATGCTTTGCATAGCATGTGCAGTGTAGACATTCATGCAGTATATTCCCACTGATAATTATTGCTTTAAAATATCCAGACTCCCCTGTATGTAAACGTAGGACTGGCCAATATGGCAAAAACATGATTGCAATGAATATTTCATGTTGATCAGTATCGACATTTATCACAATATATTTGATAATGCTGCCAGTTTGAAGAGTATCTTTATAGTGATAGATATCTAAAGAAACAACAGAGTTTGTTTTGTAATTGTTAGAATATAATTTATTAATATATGAGATTGAATAACCCAAACACTGAAATGTGTAAACATGGCTTAGTTTATTATAGTTCTTAGGATAAGGAAAACACTGTAGAGCTGGGATGGTTCATCGACATAACTGACACCATTGATTGCGAAAATACGGCAATTTGCAAAACCTGTTGCATGTCGCAATTACATACGCTGCGCCTGGTGAAGCGCACAGACACTCAAAGTGAAAGCATCCCAGAGCACGTTTTAAGACAGCAGCAGAAAGCACCATCCTGCTTACTTTTTGTCCCCACATAAGCATGACATATTAAGATTGTTAACACACAGAACATGTTTCTGTTAGTAGTAGTCAATTAAAGTTTCTGCTGCGCTACTATTGATACCATATGTGTCATCTAACGTTATACGCCGTTTTATTTTCTGTTTACTTTAAGGGGCATGCACAAGCAAGAAGTTCATACATTTACCAGTAATTATCTTAACTGCATATTACTCAAGTGATGAAAATAAATCCAAGTCATAACCATTTTAAGTTTTAAGTCAAGAACTTCCGAAAAAATGCTGATTTTCTAGTTCAGGCAAGGATTGCTATGACATACAGTGATTTAAATAATGTATGTTTTACAGCAATTTTTTTTTTAATATGAGGTCCAGCACTTTCTGTTCAGGTATCTGACACATAGGGCCTATTACTACGATCAATATTACCATAACACAACAGTGACATCGAAATTAGACTAATCTTAAAATATGCGGATATTGTCATTGCATAAGAAAAGATAATTGAACAAAATAATGACAAATAACAAGCTGAGTAATAAAAAATAATCCTGAGAATAACTGATAAATTAGTCATGCAATTAGTCGACTAATTGAAATAATAATCATAAGATTAATCATTAAAAAAATAATCATTAGTTGCAGCCCTAATATACTTAAAACATCTAAATGTAAATATTTCGCTAAACATGCCTTACCAGCCCTAACGAATCAATACAAGTTAAATCGCCTTGTAACTTATTACAATAATGGTGTGGTCGCTAGGATGGTACCTTTTGTAGGCGATGGAAAAGATCTGTTGTGTTTCCACTCTTGGTCGGAGTCAACTGACGGTGTATTAGGCTTTGTTGTTTATGAAATATCCAACGATTTCCATATAATTGATGCCTACTTTTTTGTTAACTTTTCCCTCAGCTTTGGAGGATAATGCAAGTTCACTCTCAGCATTTAGCATAATGAGCTCTCTGTCTGTGTAAACCAAACCAAGTGTGAATTAAAAGGAGAGTAGCCAAGACATCACATTTCTGCAAGTTTGTATTCTGCTTGTTCAACAGGTGTTTGATAAATTGATCATTAACGTCCTCCTTTTGTTGCACTTATGGATAATGAGCATTGTCGTTGTTGACTGCAGTAAAAGATGTCCTAAAGTGTGCTTTATTCCCTCCGCTGTGGGCTGTAGCATAGCCCCGCCCTCCTGCAAATAGGTAGCAACACAGAGCAGAGGCAGAGAAGAGAGGCAGCACATTGACTGGCTGTTGCTGCATGTATTCCTGCTGTGTGATAGGCAGGGATGTCAAGCCCAAGACCAGGTCCAGTCCAGTTTAAAGTCAAGACCAAGTCCAAAGGCAGAGGAGACCAAGTCAACACCGAGTTTAGAGCAAATCGAGTCCTGTTCAAGAAACCAAATTGAGTTATGGTACAATTTAGCCTGGTTCCAGACCATAGACCCCACCCACTCAACTGAGTAGGCTTGTATCTCTGGTCTGGCATACTGCAATGAATTTGTGATTTATCTTGTCCAAACGATGGACGGACCAATGAACGGCGGGGTCTAGTGATTAGCCAATCAGCGCCACACTAATGGCGACCGCTGCAGATCCTACAGACCACATATACAATACTATTGAGGTATTTCGCCACTACTCGCATTAATGGAGGACCAAATTAAGGAAGCTGCTAAACTGGGTTTAACGGCGATGCAGCTGGGCGTGCACGACGACAGAGACATTTTTAACGGGCAATGCTCGCTTGTTTTCGGCATCCCCGAGGCATGGACACTAATGACGTCAGATTCTGGGTGAGTCACTGATCTCTACTGATTGGTTAGGGAAAAATTAAATTCCCTCACCCTTGTAAATCGCCTTCAATGGAGGCGATGTCTGACTGAAGGTTCTGGGAGCCTCAGTCTGACACAGGCTAGGTACAATTTGCACACAATTTTGCCACCTAATGTTAGCTGAGGTAGCAAGCTAGCAACTTGCAGCAACTGATGCTACTGTTAGCTCAATTTAGCTGGAGGTGTTGAGCTCAGAGTCAGCGTTGCTTGAAAAAATTGGTGCAATGCTAGAGAGCAAGAGGCAGAGGGAGCAGAATTTTTTTTATTTTTTTTTGCAGTGTTGCGGAATCAGGAAACATTCTTTACAACTCATTTTGAATCACAAAAAAACATTTCAAGTTCAACAAGGCATAAGACCAAAACGAGTTCAAGAATTCAAGACAAAAGAACTGGTCTTTAGACCAGATTTGAGACTGACAATGAACTCGAGTACCACAGCTCTGATGACAGGCTGTTAGATCTATCCATACTGAGAAAAAAATGCCCAAAGCTTATCATTGTTGACATAAATTTAATCGCGATCCCTATCAAGATCCTTTCATCGCCCAACCCTATGTAAATGCCCACCCAAGCTCAATAACAAAAGTGTGACATACACCTGAGAGTGGTTTAACTTGCCAAGACCCTCAGGAAAATTCCCAACGTCCCCACTTTAATTATAATATTACCCGAACAGGTGCAAGCAGTATGAAAGCAATTGTAAAGACCTCTGTTCAGCACAGTGAAGCTACAGCATTCGTGCAGAGAGCTCATCTTATTTGTTTATATCTAGTATAGAAACACTTTGGGTTTGTTTGTTAGTATATTTGCACTTCTTAAGGCTTGTTCCTGCCAAAAAAAAGGGTTTTCTTATCAAACGAAGTCAAGAAAATGGCTCAGGTTTTTTTTTAATTTTTCGGGGTGTTGGTGGACTTTCACCAATTATGTTAAAATACTGCACTATTTTAGCATTTCAAACATGTAATTAGTGTTTGGTATAATTCTAAAAAGTGTTGACAAAGGACCACTGATGACAGGAGTCTCTCTATATCAACCTCACATGGGCCTGTTATCTTTTTCTCCACTCATGATGCTATGGTTATCCATCTGCACAAAGGATTTAAAACACTTGGAAGCAAAAAGCACTGTCCATGGTTCTGAATTTCATTGGATCTAGACACACACAGTACATGACAACCGTTGGTTGCAGCTGTGGTTAAGGGTTTTGGATGTCTGCGTCTATTCCTGACATTTACTGGTTCACTTTTCTTTTTTTCCCCTTTTTTTTGGAACAGGCATTTAAGAAAAAAGGATTTATTTTGAATTTGCTGTGAGGCAATAGTTATTTTTTGCCCAACTGCATTTAGAGGCAGTACGTCTGTTGTAATATACGATATCCCGGAAACTGCATTTCAGGAATTCTGTGCCAAAGTGGGTTAATCTAAAGCAATTAGAGGGCTGAAAAAAATCTCTACAGAGTCTTGGGAGAAGATCAAAATGTTTCTAAATTGATAGCAGTACTAGCTCATAGTGCAGGAAACAAAACAAATATTGCTTTGCACATATAGCTGGTACATACTTAGATAATGCTGTGATGAAATTAGGCCATCTGAAACATCTGTTTGGGTTTTCACACCCCCTACAAGCCATTCTTGAGTATTCATTATTTAAATATTCGGCTATGCAGCAAACAAGGCTACATAGAAAATCTAAATAAAAATGAGGGCAATGATACACCCACCCAGTACAGTAGGTCTAATACTTGTATGTATTATCATTCTATGTATATTTGTGATGAAACAATATGTATATACATGACTAACCTACCAAATCTTCCACTCATGCACATGCTTACATTAACAAAAATATTTTTGGGTCTGTGTGTGCTAAATCATATCCTGAGCCCTGATGACTTCCTGTCTAATATCTATAAACAGATTCTGTATATGTCTATATGCATATGACCAATCACATCTGAATAGCTGATAAAAAAGGTTAAACACACTGGCTAAAGAGGAGACATCTAAAGAGGAGTTAGCTTTATATTACCTTTTCTTAAATTAAATTTATCTGCATTAAATTTATCTGCATCTGTCAGGGGGTTAATCATGGACTTTAAGGGTCAGTGTTTGTTAAGATAAGTAATAGCAGACGGGACAAAAAGATGATCTGTACCTCTAAAAGGTAGGTGGGCTTAGAGTTTCTCTCCATCCAGAGCTTCAGCAGAGACAGCTGCTGAACGGACTGTTGGTTCCACATACACCTCCCTCATGTTAGATCACGATGAGGATAAGAGACAGGAATGAGTTAGAGCTCCGTTACATTGTTTGGAAATGAAAACAATTGCTCGGTCCACTGATATCCAAACACACATCTCTTCCTATCTCTCTCCATATTTCTGTGCTAGCTACTACAACCCACAAAATGCAAGAGGTTTTTTTATGACTGGCGTGGCTAGCTAGTCACCCAAAATCTCATTTGGCTGGATGAACTTTTGTAAATGCCCCTGAGGGCAGGATGTGTCATTCAACATTTGAAACCATTTTCCCTGGTTTAACAGGATGAGAAAAGACTGGGATTTTATAGTGATTTTTTTTACATGTATTTGGCATATAAGAAGAGATCGATGATTAATTAACACAGAGACACAGGATTAAAACTGGGAAAATGTATTTTTCATTTCATGGGGACTTTAGACTCAAACTAGTGCTCACAAAGAAATAAGCACAAGAGGTACACACACTCTTTTCACAGTTTCCAGATCAAACTGCTTTAGTTTGTTGAACATTCACTCAGATTTAGCTCATCAATAGACTGGTGTTTAGGACGTTGGTGAAAAGGAATGACAATGCAGCAGATGGTTACAGAGCAAAACTCTAACAGATATGTAAAAATAAATAAATAAATAAAAAAGTCTAAAAATGCTTATATTCCATGTGCTCATAATAACATGCAAGCTGTAACATTCAGACATGACATCAGGAAGTTTATTACAAACATAGACACCTGACCACATTCCCAATGAAAAGCCATTGTCGAGTGTAGCACAGTTAATTAAAGCAAGGGCACCACCACTCTGCATCTGTCACATCACTTGGCAGTTACTTTAATTATATATTTTGGTCAATCTGTTCTTCCTGATGTGAGAGGGGATGCCATACATGAGACAACATCTGCTGAGGTATGTCACATGAGCTTCAACATCTGTCCATGTTTTTATACAGCCTGTCAATCACTTGAGTCATGTCTCATACGCATTTATGTTATCACATTGAGAAACCACAAACACTGTCAAGTGCTGTGAGCTTACATCTGTGCCACAGTTACAATTAACACTCTTTCACTGAGCAGCAAATCCACACACAAACACAGAGATTGGCACTACACACAAATACCCAGACACACCCCGTGGCTTGCAGTCATTTTGGTCCCTTATGCTGTCCATCAAGAAGACAGTGGTGACTGTTCTCTAAACTGACTCCACCCACAAAGGCTTGTGATCACCTAAGCTGTCAGCTGGCATCTGCTGAAACTACCGACCAGCCAACTGTGATAGTGGCTCTGAAGATATCTCCACTGAAAATGTGTCACCTACACATGTTCAGAACTCAGCGGCATATTTTCCTCTTCTATTTTTGCTAATTTTCGTGTGTCAAACTTTTGCAAAGCCTTGGAGAATGTCACACTGTTTGTATGTATGACACTGTGATTTGATATATGGAAGCATCTTGAAAGCAGATGTCAACTTGTCCTGGATGTAAATAAATTGCTTACATCAATGTCAAATGTTTTTGATAAAAAAAAAAAGATTCTGAATACCACTGTAGCAACATGAATTATGCATTGTTGGAACTAGTCATTACTGTGTGATTTGCGAATATATCAGTTACAACTCAGATGTGATGAGAACTATCAGTCATGTTAGGTTGCAAATCACAGTTGCATTGCGTATGTTTAAGTAGGAATGTCCCTGTTGTGGGTGGTCTTTGGATTTGGGTTTGAAGTTATGTGATACTGTATCTACCTCCTGGATGATATTTTCTTCACACAATGAAAGTTTAGTACAGTATTTACCAGAGATACGACCAAGTCATTGTTTTATAAGTCACACATAAGACTTTCACCCAAGTCCTAAACTTTGACTTTCAAGTCCTTAACAAGTCACATTGCGCTCTTCACCAAATGTAAAGCTATTTTTTACAACGGAGCAACAATATATTAAATTTACGATAATCTTGAATACTCTTTGTAATTTGTACTAATCTGTTTAAACAGGTTTGTTGTAAATTGCTGCCTCTCCATCCATAATTTCTGACCTGCATATTTAGCAAAAATTGAGGAAAACGAACGGATTCATGGCACACTTTAAAAAAGCAAACATTATTTTTATTCTGTGGGCTTGAGAGAAGGTATCGAATACTTCCAAGTCAAACGGTCAAGTCCAAGTCAAATAAAGAGTCATTGGTGTGAAAGTCCAAGTAGATTTGCTAGCCTGTTTTATATTTTTTTGTCAAGTAAGTCTAAAGTCATCACATTTGTGATTCGAATCCACACCTCTGGCAATTACTGGAAAAAACAATTCAATAGTCTGTGTATAGCGATCCTAATACACTTGACATGTGGATATTTTGCTGTACTGTAAAGAATGTTATATTATTTTATGTTCATAGCAGTCTGCCTTTTCCCCCTCTGAACACATGCATACATACACACGCACACAAATACAGTACATGTCTACTCCTGTCGAGTCCAAGACGCACATTCATTCACGCACTTGCAGATGACACAGAAACCTAGAGACACAATAGCTTTCTATCCCCAGACTCTACATTTTTTCCCTTTCGTAATCCCCTCTGAGTCTATTAATATTTCTGTTTCCATGGCGATTCGAGCCTTGCCAAATGTTGTACAGATAAGAGGAGATAAGAGCATAAGGAGCAGGGAGATAAGAGCAAGTGACCTGCAGAGATCAGAGCACTAGAGGTCAGGTAGAAGAGCAGAAGTAAGTCACTGCAAGACGGACCTTCCCTGTTCAACTCCACTGCCAACCCCAGGAAAAAAAACAAAATATGATGGGCCGTCTAAGTTTTTTCAGTAGTGCCATGTCTGATCATACACTTGGAGGTAAAAAGACAACTTGGGGTTTTTAGCAGGAAAACTCTTTGTGAATTGAATTTCACTCTCCAAGGAAGTTACATGGGAGCAAAATAAAATAGTAATGCAGCATATCTTTAAACTTAATTAACAGAAATAATTGTAATCTGTAAATATGACAATTACATAATCCCCAAAGTACATTAATATTGTCCATGCAACTAAAGAAACTTTATAATGGTAAAACAAATTTAGGGTAATGCCATGTCATTCAATTCCAAGCAAGTTATATGCTTTTCAAACAGAAGAAGATATTTTTTCTCTCCTTAATCTGCTGTCTCACACATTATGTATTGTTCTGCAGAAAATTAAAGTCTGAATAAGAGAGAAATGACATTAACAAATCTGTAATATATACCTATATTTGAACATTTTTTAAAATTCAGAGTGACGGCACAATGATCATAAAAGCCACTCAAATTATCCAAATGTTGTCTTTTAAGTAGACAACATATTCTTACAAGAGTTGTTCATTCTATCAGATGTTTTTGAACTGTTGCACACAGTAAGAATAATACATATCAGTTCAAAAAGTGAATTATATCTCTTCAATACCCTCAAACAATGCAACACATCCACTCCTCTAACAGACCATTTACACAGCAGTTTAATTTTTAAGACATGATTTTACCTGTTTGTTGCTGTACTTCATTTGGCTGGTCTTGTAGCTGTAATCTGAGTACTGGTCTGAGCCGGTAGAGTTGTCATCTCCTCCCGTTCCTACAAAGGTGTTGGCGGCAGGAAGGTCCTGGACAGCCTGATGCTTCTGCGAGGCTGAAGGGGACTGGGCCTGCAGCTGGATGGAGGGTAAGGGGGAGTTGGAGCGGTAGTGTCTGCCTATATCAGGGCTTCCTGGTGAATATGTTAAGGGCAGGTGTATCCTGGGGCTATCATTGACTCCATCAAGGTTGAACTTGAGACTCTTTTGAAGGCTGACTTCCTCGTCTTCTCCAAGTGGTTTTGGGGACTTCTGGGGTTTCCCTTTCCTCCCACGTTTCCCTTTGGCGTTCTTTGGTGCCTGTTTGGGTGCATATAAGTCCTTTGTTTCCTTCTTGCCAGCCTGATACCCACTCTTCGTCTCTCTCTGGATGCGGTGTCGAATAAATACCACCACTAGGATCAACATGACAACACCTGCCACACCAGCAAGGCTTCCAAACAAAATGTTACTACGCTGTGCAGCAAAGCCATTGTCAGGATCACCAGCAATGTCCCTGTCCAATGGAGTGTAAAGACTGTGTCCTACTAGAGCTTCCACTAAGCTGACATTTGAAATGGTTTCATTGACATAGATGTGGACCAGGGCAGTGGCATGACGTGCAGGCTTCCCCCTGTCACTCACTCGCACCACTAGGCGATGCAGTCCGCCATGTTTACGGGTCATCTCTTTTGCTAGAGTGATCTCCCCACTGGAGGGGGAAATGCGAAATAACTGGTAAGGGTTTCCACCAGCAATACTGAAGACCAGCTCTGCGTTAGGCCCACTATCCAGGTCTTCAGCTTCCACTACCTCAACGTGGCTATCTGGGGAGGCCAGAGGTGATAAGAGCCTAAAGGAGGAATTAGAGGGCTTGGTGACCACAGGGTCGTTGTCATTTTCATCCAGTACATTGATGGTAACACCCACATATGAAGACCGAGGTGGGTCTCCTCCATCTACTGCTTTGAGACGGAAAGTATAGCTGCTTTCTTTCTCCCTGTCAAATGAGATGCTTGACAGAATGGTGCCTGTTCCATTTTGGACAACAAACTTCCCTCCATCAGGCTCTACAGAGAGGTGGACACGAGCGTTCTCACCTTTGTCCACATCCAGGACTGTCACCATGCCAACTGGACTTAGGGGAGGCATGTTTTCCAAAACTGAAAAGCTGTAGCCACTAAGCATGAACTTGGGGTCATTGTCATTGCGGTCAAGGACTTTTATTACAACAGTTGCTGTTCCTTTATGAACAGGTGACCCTTTATCGGCTGCAGTGACCCGGAACTCGTAGTGTTCTTTATGCTCACGGTCAAGTGGGCTACGAGCTCTTACTTCGCCAGTATTTGGGTCAATCTCAAACAGACCTTTGATGGATGAGTCTGCCACAATATTATAGAGGAGTTCTGCATTAGTGCCACTGTCAGCATCTGAAGCAGTAACATCCAAAACTTTCTCCCCTGGTTGGTTTTCTTCGGCAAAATCTACCTCAAACAAGGTTGGGGAGAATATTGGAGAGTTGTCGTTCACATCAGTCACCTGCACCTTCAGAGAATTTGTACTAGAGAGTGCTGGATTTCCAGAATCCACAGCCACAATCTCTACTCGGTAATCCCTAATCCTTTCATAGTCGAGGGGAGTGGTGGTCTGTAGGAAGTATTTCCTCTTGTTGTCACTGGATGAGTCGCTGGCAGGCCGTAGCTGGAAGGGCACGTCTCCTGCGACCACGCAAGTAACCACAGCATTCTCTCCCTCATCCTTGTCGGACACTTGCACCAAAGCAACAGCTGTTCCAACTGGCATGTCCTCTGATATGTTAGCCACTCCTTCACTGTGTGTCACAAGACCAATTCCACGAATCTCCACGGCTGGAGCGTTGTCATTTTGATCAGTCACCTCAATGGTTACAAATGTCTTGGAGCTTTTAGGTTGAGGACCCTTATCCCTCGCCACCACATAGAAGGACAAGCTGCTGATTTCCTCCCTGTCCAGGGGTCCTTTGACATAGATAATGCCTGTGGAGCGATCAATCCGTAAGAGTTTCGGCACTGGGTCTACAGCTTGGTGAAGGGTGTACTCAATTTCTCCATTAGGGCCCATGTCAGAGTCATTTGCTTTGACCTACAATGAAAGGAATTCGGTGGTTAAAAGGTGTGATTTATGCACAACGACTTGAGGTAAGAATTAAAGGAAGCCAGTGTAGGATTTTCTGTACTTATCATTGGTCAGTGAATGAATGAATACATTAATCAACGGATGTCTGATCACTTCAAAGCACAGCAAGTGAACAGCTTTATGTTATTGCCATCCTCTCTGCTTTTGACGGTTATGTCACTAGCCTTTTTTTCTTTTCCCCCCTCCCACTCCCTTTTCTTTTATTCCACAAAATGAGCTAGAGAAAAGCTTCACATGAAAACATATGGACAAAATATTAGAGCTGCTATTTATTTATTTATATGACAGTCAGTACAATTTCATAGCAGTATGCAGAGAAAATCCTACACAGAGTATCTTACTCCTACACTCTGACATTGTGTATCTCTAATTCTATTTCTTCAAGTATAATAGCACAACAAAACCAATAAGCAGCTTAATTACCTGTACAAGCATAATATCATAATGCTCTTGTACCTATAGTATTACTTGAACATGCACATTAGAGTAATAGGAGTGAAGTTACAAATGATTAATGTTTAAAAACTTAACTAGGATGAAGATATGTGAGTTGACAAAAAGCAAATGTGGCCTTGGTTTCCCAAGAGTTCTGCATTAGAGGTTAAATTTTTAACACTCAGAGTTGAAAGGCTATTTTTAAATATTTTAAAGCAAAACGGCAGAGCAAAAATATCCATCTTTGATTTGATTTTACACATTATGCCTGTATCTGAGGAATAAGTACTGCAAAAACATGACACACATTTTTCAAAAACATCTTGATAAATTGGATGAGGGTTTTTTTAAGTCTTTGTTTCTCAGCTGTTGAAGATAAAATTCAAAACAGTACATCAAGCAACACAAACAATTTTCACTGCAATTTACTATAACCATTCACTTCAGACTGCACTTTGATTTAAAGTAAGTTCTTAGAAGCAAGTGTATTTACATCACAATCTTACCTGCAACACGGAGTGCCCCACTGGACTATTTTCTGACACTTCTGCCTCATACGTGGACCTCTCAAACTTGGGGGAGTTGTCGTTGGCATCAGTGACTACCACTCTCAGCAGAGCACTGCTGTAGCGCTGTGGGTTTCCTCCATCCACTGCCTTGATGGTGAGGTCATAGGAATCCTTTAACTCGCGATCTAGGTTGCCCAGGACAATAAGCTGTGGGAGCTTCCCTCCCCTGTCGTCAGCCACCTGTAAACCAAATAGGGTTGCCGCGTCTGGCCCTGCAGTCAGAGCATAATCCGCCACTCCATTCCTGTCTGAGTCTCTGTCTGTAGCTAGTGGTATGGAGAACAGAGCCCCCATGATTGTGTTCTCTGGGACAGAGATGGTGAGCACAGAAGAGGGGAATTGTGGAGTGTTGTCATTGATGTCCTGTACCTCAATGCGTCCTTCAATGAGTCGTGGGCTCTGGTTTTGTATCAGATCGGTCACTGATACTTCAAATTCCAGGTAGCAGGGCTTACCCTTAGCCAGGGATCGACAGTCCCTCAGCGTCTCTCTGTCTATGGGAATCTCTGTGGTGAAAATGTCTCCCGTCTTTCCATCCACACGTAGGTAAGGGGCACCCACCTCCAGCTTGTAGAGATGACCCGAGTCCGGCAGGCCCTGGTCTGCTGCCAGGCTACCAATGAGAGTGTTGGGAGGCTGCTCCTCCTGGACCCGGTACAGGATACTGCCTTCAGCAGAGCCACAGTGCAGCACCAGGATCCAGAACAGCACTACTCGTAAATTCAGTTCCATTAGATCATCAGAAGATCTGCCTGCAAAATGACAGAGAGTATTTATGTCAAAACTGTGTTTCCTTTTGGAAATCATGTTTAAAGATTTAGCTATAAAACGCCTGGTAGCTGTACAAGCCCCCATAGACAATAATTACTTAACAACTATTATAAAGTGAAAACACAGAACTCGCATCAAAAAGTCATTAACACCAGAGTGATGCATGTAGTCAGCAGCAAGTGAAAAAAGCTGTCTTCAGTGTATTGTTCTGCTATAACACCACTGCTGTGAAATGAATTATTTCTGTCAATAAGTAGTACCAAAATCTACAACAGGCCTAGAAGCACAAAATATAATTAGACAACAATAACAACAAAGGGAAAAGAGTCATATTTTAAAAGTGCAATCATAACTATTTCCTGGCTTGGTTTCTTTTCTGTCCCAGAGCTTCAATATCTTCTATGGATGTCTTGGCTTTACAAATTTCATGTAGAAATTAATGTAGGTACAAGAAATTGTATCTTTTGAGCTTATATGCAGAACAAACTTGAGGGCCAGTGTGAATTGGATTGTTTCAGCTGCGTAATCAAATAAAACTGTAATACAAAATCAGATTGCCTAAGAGACTCATTATTTTGGTATTACACTACTAGACAGTGAGTGGTGAAGCATTGTAGCTCAAAAGTAACCTGCAGTAAAAAAAAAAAAAAAATGCCCTCAAACATAAACCCTCATGAACCTGCCAAGATAGCGTCAATTGACAATGTCTAACAGATCGATATCATTACCAGAGAGGCCTCTATTTAGCACTTGCACACGAGGGGTTACGGAGGCAATGAAGACATTTCTTCTCGTGCACATTATGAAATTTGGCCGTTATTATCACATGCAGCTCGAAACAATGCAGGATGCAGAAATTTCCATCCATGCTCCATTGCTACTGGCTAGCTCAAACACTGTAATCATTATGTTTGATTTTGAACCTTTCAACTCTGTAATTACGACCCATTACTTTAGTGTCTTCTTTGATCTGTATTCCCTCTAGCAAAAGAATTCTGGCTTTTTTCATGCTACAATGATTTAAGACTATAATTATTTCGTCTGTGTGCGTGTGTGCGTGTGTGTGTGTGTGTGTGTGTGCGTGCGTGCGTGCGTGTGTGTGTGGAGTGCTATTGGTAATTGAAATAAGAACAGACGTTGAAGTTAAATATCAAGGTCCAGTGCACTGGAAAACTTATTCAGGCAACATTTTGCCAGTTTTGTATGTGTGGTGCATCTGCGAGTGTCTGCTTCACCACCTTTAGTTAAGAAGTGATGCATAGTTGAAGCATGAAAGAACTTAAATATAAAAAAAGGGTACAGGTACTGGAATTACTACTGGTGAGATAAGTGAGATCAGTGCAGCCTTAGTTTGAGTGGTTGTGAGAAAGACAGAAACAAGGCAGTCATAATGATATATTGAAATACAGTTAAAATGTCAATATAATGATAAAAAATATATTTTTGAAAAATGATATGCTACAACAGGCAACTGCACACACCTTTGAAAAATAATCATTAGCAAGTGCGATCAGAATCACAAATAAACCTAACATATTGGCATCATTATTACTATTTGTTCTACTGTTATGGTGTACTGCAGTTCTGTATGTGGTTTGCCCATTTTGGGCAAAAACAGTCCAATTTGCAAGTAGTAATCAATCAACCATCACTGTTGTTGGCTATCATTGCTTAATTACCTGCAGTTAATTAGCCACACAATCACCCAGCAGCCAACAATACGCACAAGAATGCCAATGCCCTTCTGCAGATGCCCTTAAGCAAATGGCAACCAAAAGGCTGAAACTTGAACAATGGTGCTCACAGACATTTTCAACTCTCAGTAATGTCTTATTGGGTCAAAGCTGTCAGATAGCCCATATTATGTCTGAGCAAAGTGTCAGTCATTAATGTTGTGCTGCAAGTGTAATGTATGTAGGCAGTAGTTGCTGTCATTTATTGCATTCTCATATAGCGTGTTGTCAATATCAGTGCACTTGCTTATCATAGGTAATATAGTCTAATACTTTTCAAAATTTGATTTTTTTTCCTACGGGTGGGGCTTGAAGGTGGTGGGGACTGTGGGAGACGACCCCCCGACCAGAGGACTGCATTGAAAACATTGGGACCCGACACAAATCTCATGGAAATGGATGGTTTTATCTTTGCCGCGGGTGGGAGCAGGCGGTAAGAAACAAACAGACAAATAAAAAACAACAAAAAAATGTGCTGGTCCTGGAGATCAAGTTGGACATTTGAGGAATTTTCGGGAATATTACAGATAAGAATAATAACACTAGACATCAGCATCACAACTTCCTCTTTATCTTTTTTTGAAATACCACAGTAAAGTAGCACAATCTATTGATAATCAATCTACTGATAATCAATCAATTATGCAGGCATGTATGGTCAGAATGTTTGCAGGTGCAGGCGGGAGCTGACACACACCCTGTTGGAAAGGGCGGGAGTGATCGGACATGGTCAGAAATCCAGCGGGAGTGGTATTAGGAAGGGAGTTATGCGCAGGGCTCTACCCCAGACCGCTCGTCAGTTACCCTCCCCCCCTCCCCAATGCTGACTCAATGGCTACAGCCTTGGATGAAAAATATAAATGAATATGGTCAAAGACAGTGCATTCTGCATCTCCTCCCATGAAACAATTTTCCAGAGAGGAGCAAAGCAAATGTGTATTAAGCGAGACGGCAAAACACAAATATACAGAAATCCAATGAAGAAATCCAATTCCTTTTGAATACATTAAAATTGGAAGTGCAGGTTATTGATGCACTAATTGCTCAGTTATCGACGTGTCCCTTTTTACATTTGCAGGGGGAGCCTCTAGCCAATGTGGCGTGAACGGTGAGTGTGCATTCAGTGTGTTCATGTGTACAGAGAATAAAAGGCAGGCAGGAGTAAAAACATAATCAGCGGATACAGAACAGTTCATATACCTACAACTGACAGTTAACATCCAAACAACATAATTTGTGAAATAATTATGGAGTAAAGGTCATTCTGAATCTAATTTTAAATGTTTCATATTTCTGTCTCTGCTTACATTAAACACATTAGCTTGGGAAAAGGTTAAATAAAGACAATTGATTTTTTTTTTTTTTTTGCATTGTCATTTGAATATGACACACAGAATGTTTATCACATGATGCTTTAGTCTTCTTGACACTTGGATCATCTTTACTTTGTCTCTCTTTAACATTTACCACTGAATTAAAGTTTGCAGATTTTTTTTAATTTGTTTATTTACAAAATGGCCATTTCAAAATGAAAACCGTAATTATTGTCACAATGTTTTGTTTAGCTGTAACTGTCCCCCTGCTATTACAGCCACTTCTAGAATGAATAGGCGTGCTTTGATAGTGACATGATTGTTATGGTTGATGACACTCATGACTTAATGTCTTCCAGTTGGCCTCATGCCTGTCTTCCAGATGGCACCGTGCCTGGCAGCCACAGCAAATTGGTGTTCTTTTTTCTTTGTTTACATTGACATTAAAATTCGTGTTGTTTGTGAAATATGCGTTTTGCCATCACTCAGTGAGAATCTCTTATCGGTTGAATATTATTGACACCATGCCTTTGGGCTTCTATCTCACATTTCTCAGCTATCTCACAAATATTTTATCAAAAGCCTGACAGCATGCAGTTTTTTTTTCTTTTCCCCGTCATCTCAAAGCTCTCTGAGGTGGTGGCGAAAAGGGAACTTGTGCTGAGATTTCTCACCACTGGACTACTGCACGTCTCACCAATGTTCGCTACCTGAGCAGCAAAATGGATGAATTAGAACTGCTGAACACAACTAGGAGTGACATTTCCTGCATCTCAGCGCTTTTGCCTGTGAAAAAGTTGGTTATCATCTGCCATCCCAGATGGTGTGGTAGACCCACAAGACTACAAGCTGATTCAGGCAGATAGCAATACATAACTCAGCATAAAATCAAAGGAAGGAACAAGAAGTTAGTTCTTCCAGTGTGTTCAAATGTGTTTGTCATCCTGGCCGACCACTCTAACCACTGCTTCTGTAAGGATTGCATTGTTTGGGGCAGATACTAGAACTGGATCAGGCATGGCAAAACTGAAATCTTCTGAAAGTGCAACAGGCTGAGAAAGCAAAATCCTTTTGTCTTTTAAAACTCACCCAACGATAACCCAAGAGCTGTGGCATCACAGTGGTGTCTAACTGACACCACTGTGGTAATGTGCTTCATTCGTGCACTGACTACCCATTATAACTAGAAAACCGCAGTTACTTAGGCAGGCAACTTAGACCTGACTAATGCTTGGGTGACCCCTACTGTACTACAACTTATACAGGTGCAGTGCACACTGTACTTCCTTGACACAGAGCTATTAGGGCTCTGCACAGCCTTAAGGGCTCATACTATAATTCCCTCAAGCACTGTATGCTGCAAAAAGCATCCTGCACAAATAGACAAACCAACAAACACACTGAGCCAGACACTCATGGAAGAGCGACAAATATTCTGAAGAAATATCTCTCCAAATACAATCAAGGCATCCACTGTCTTACTGAGGAAAGAACTTTAACTCTACCAGCGAAGCAGCATTCAGCACACTGTCTCATGCTGTGATCATGCAATGGTCCAGATGGTTCCAGCATAGAGAAAAACTGAAGGCAGCCTGTACCACAGTATGGAGGTGGACCTTCAAAGACACTCTCAAACTGCCTGATGGGTCTGCAATTTGCTACATCTCCTGTGAAGATGTTAAACTTTTCAACCAAGAATGCAGTCAAAGCAAAACTGCTCAGCGATGGAGTTTAAGACCCCTAGGAACATCACAGAGTCGACCTGCCACGCGGCAAGAACACTTCCTGGCCAAAACCCAGCTTATTAAGACCATCGGGGGTGCCAAGTCTAAGTACAAGACTGGACTAGAGAGTCAGTGTTTCATGACTCATTCTCAGGATGGCTGTCGCCCCACAGACTCACAAGCTGCAGGAGAAAGTCACCCAAGCATACCCCTTCACCAGCCAATGACCTCTATAGATAAGAGTGGCTCTAAGAGAGCAGGAGAAGTGATTCTCACTCCTGCCCACTGTGTCACCTGGGAGTCTGTTGTCATCTCTGTTAAAGTTACACTGAAATGTAGAGGTGTTGTGTTTGTTCCATGACTGCATGACTGTTCTACTAAGGGCAAATAAAATATGTTCACGAGATGGTATTGTCAATAAAAAGAGACAAGTATATGTAGATGACATTGTGTGAAATGTAAGTTCTGAAAACAGTCAAACACTTAAACTTATAAAATATGTTTAAAAAAAGTGCAGGGATACAGTTTTTTTTGTGTGTGTGTGTGTGTGTAGCTGTAGCCTTTTAATAATGAAAACAAAGAGGATTTGTTTTGTTAAAAAACTAAATATGCAAAAGAGGACAACGCAAGGAGCAAAAAGCATTCTCAATCAGAATATTGGAATAGCTGCAACAACTTCAAAAGGAACAGAGAGAAAACTTGAATCTCACCAGTGGATGCAGACATAAGGGGAAGTCTGTTCACATTGTGCCTCCCTTCCTTATGATCTCTCCCTCGCCTCATGGATCTACCCATTTCCTCCAATGCCATTTTGAATGACAGCAGTGAACTCCCAAATTCCTCCTGGCGACTGCCTACAATCCTCTATCCCTCCACCTCTCCCTAGAGGCTCAGCGCCCAGTGCTGCTGCTCTGCTCCTCACAGAGGAGAAGGTGAAAGACTTCTCTGGCAGCTAAACATCAGTCAAACTGCGAGGTCTGATTGAGTCTCACCTGGAGCCCTCACACGGTGCGCCACCCAGCTGACCCCACAGTTGACGAGAACATTTCACCGCCTACATGTCCACAATCACTGACCCTACACAGTTGGTCTCATTCCCAAGAGGGATGCAGTTCTCTGCCTTAATGAGGCCAGGGGTGCTGAACCCGGCCATAACAATGACCTCTGAAAAAATCTGCTACCACCTTTGCTTACAAACACAGAATACCTCTACCACCTGTAGTTTGTTTGTATACTGGTCAGTGGAAAATGCAAAAATACCCACACCTATGGTAAGATCATTTTCATTCGCTCTGACTTCGAAACCATCATCCTAAAACTGCTCTGCATGTGTTTTGCCAAAAACCTTTTGCACCACAGGGAGTTGTCAAACTGTCTTCAGGAATGTTGACATTTCATAGTTGGGAGGAAAGAAAAATAAAAGGTTAACTGGTGCAGTCTAAGCTAGGTGTTGTGATTTTCATTTTGAAGACAACAACTTGTTGGGCACAACACATCCATATTAATTGAATCTTAATGGCTGTGTGGACCAGTAGATCCTATTTTGATATCATATTAATTAGTAATGTTAATAATTATAAAAGGGAGGAAAATACAGAAATAACAGGGTTGAGTTTCACTGAATAGAAATTCTGTGTAAAAGATACAGTTGAAAAAGATATGAAAAGAACAAACGCAGTACAAAAGATAGTAACAGTGTGTAAAATATGTAATTACCATCACATATATCTTCTGATAAAGACCAGCAAACAATCAGTCTATCATCATCTACTTCCTGTATACAACATGGCCATCCACCATTTGTTTGTAAAGGAAGATAATTAGCAATTATTATTTTAAAAGGTTCTGAAAGATATCAAAACTGGTGCTTGTCAAGAAATATGTATCAGATATTTGACTTTAAGTAGAAGAAGTTTAAGTGTGTCTTCATATATAAGTGTTGTCATATTTAATTAAAGACAAGGTATGTCAAAAAAGAACAATATAATTGTGTTGCAGAGCATGTGGGCATGTCCTGGTTACCATAGAGACAGACTATCTACTGACTGAGTCAACTCAGTGACTGACTGGGTGACACTTGCTCTTTAAGTTGGCTACTCCACAGGTCCGGCAGAAATGACTCATGCCCAGAACCAACTGAGGCATAATTGTAAATTAATAATATGTCAGAGGGTTAGTGTTGTGTCTGGAGAGGAAAAAAAGATCATTAGAGTGTAGGAATGAAGATCAGGATCCAGCACCACCACCAGTCCTCTTGTTCCTCTGCAGAAGCAGATTTTTCACCTGTTACTTGGTACAAATCAGACTCATGAACATCTATAAGATGTGATCTTCCCTGCTTTGCTCGAGTGGGGAAAGATAACGGCTGATTTAATGATTTTCTCAACTGAGGTGATGTGATATATTGGCTGACTCTGCGCCTTTAGCTAGTATAACAGGTAAAACCCATTACCCTCCCACCAGCATGATTTATGATGGGTAGTATCACAGCTTAGGTCTCCTTACAGCTCATCCACCAATAGAATTTACTGCAAAATGTTGCACTTCTAGAGACAGTAAACCCTGGTCACTGGCGATGAGAGAACAGTGGCCTTTGGTTAGAAACATTTGCTAGGGGCAGAAGTGTTTAGCTATTCCAGTCTGATCCACACGAAAACACTGACGGCGGGTCACTCCTATTACAAAAAAAATACCACTGAGATCAAAGAGGCTGCATTCAGACGGGATGATATGAACAAACAGGTCATATACTTTGTACTCCTTGTTGGTCTAAAACCAGATTAAGTATTATTTTTGCACAGGCTCACACTCCAGCGTTTGAAGATTTGATATGTTTAGCAAATAGCAAACAGGTAGCCTTCCTTCAGCAACACCATCACATGACACAATGCATGTTATTGTACAGCATTCAGAGAGGAGTGGGGGGCATGTGTAAAGTTCACCATTGATCAAATATACCTGTTTTCATGGCAAATGAATGAAATCAACTGAACTGACAGCCTGCCCTTTTGCCCATTATTCATCATCTTCAATAGATAGACAGATAGATACACAATCATCAGCTTTATGTCTTCTAAACAGTTTGTCAGATATGGGAAGAAATGGGTTATAGGCCTGTTTTGATGTGCTGTGTTTTGACGGCCTTGTAGCCTACAGTATGTGTGGGAACTTAGACCGACATCACTACGTGAAACAGACTATTAAAATGTGCCTGGTGGTCGGTGGAGTGGCGAGAAACAACACCCCAGACTCTCGCTTGAGAGCAGAGGAGATTACCCGTGCGGATGCGCTGATCAAAGATTTTTTCCTCCGTCCAATTATATGCGCGAAATCTCCTCATAGGAAAACTGACGATTAGTTATGAACATGGCAGGCTATACGTCAGAATTATTTTACTCACCATTTACTCACCAAAAAAAAAATGGTGAGTAAAGGCTCTAAATAAAGATCCACTAATGAAGGCAATTAGTATGATGTTTGCAGCTAGTATAAAAGAAATGACGAGGAAGGGATGATGCAAATGGATCACATTTTCTGCTTCACAGAATCATAATGGTATAATAAGATGCAATTAGCCGATCGTCAGTACACATCACATTGAAGCGAATGCACTTATATTGTAGGTGAAGTGCACTGATACGCACACTTAACGACTTAATGCCATCACTCTCTCGACTCGGATGTGTTTTAATTGCGATGCATCGTCTTATCAATCACGCAGCGCGTCATTATCGCGAGTGACATATCTGCACTGTTACCTTTCTATCACTGTGTCCTATCAACCTGTAACACCGAGCCGAACAAGCTCTATCGGCTTCTCTGTTAGTGCACAGCGGACAACTTGTTGTAGGCTATAAACAGTCTATTTTGGAGCTCGGCCCTGCGCTATTAGACACCACTTTAAGTCGGAAATCTTTTCAAACTTCAGCAACACAAATCTCCAACAAGATCAACCGATCTAAATAACTTTCTCGGTTAATTCTGCGGTGATTTCAGTACCTGTGCCAGAGACTTCTCTATGAGCGCTTATCGCGTCGACAAATCCGTCCGCAGCTGATATGTCCACCGGTGATCCCAGAGGCAGGTGCCTAACCCTCAAACCTCCGTCACAGTGCTGACATGAAAATAACTTAAGCAGCCACAAAATCCATTCACAGCATTTGCAACTTTCCGCATCAAAATGCAGGATTGGGTGCCTTCCGTCGTCTGGCGGTCTCGAGCAGATTTCAGTCCGGGGAAATATCAGAAGTTGTGAGCTGTTTGGTTCTTTTATGACAGAGTGGGGAAATGAAGAGTCTTATTCCATAGGGATAGCCCACTGTGTGCCATTTCCAGTCCTCAATAACTGATCCCTGCCAAGATATGCACTCGTTGGCGCATCCCTTTGGTCCAAGTTTCTCGAGCGCTTTCCCGTGATGGAAGTAGCCTGGAACGCACTCTAAGGACGCACTGGATGTCCAAGCGACTGCAACATCATTGTCATTTTTGCAACGTTAAACGGAATAGCTAACCGGTCCTAAACAAGAAGCCCATCTGAAGCATTTCCAGAGAGCAAGTGGTGAGATGCTGTGGGTAGGTTAGTTGCTCCCCTCTCTCTCCCTCTCTCTTCCTCTCTACTCATCAGAGCGTGGGAGGAGGTGGGGCTCCCATCCACCGCAGCACACAGCAACTTCACACTCAACATCACATTATGCCCGGGCTGCCTACCAGGAAATTGTGTGATTCCTACAGTTTAAGAAGATCTCATCAAACTGGGTCACCTCAAACGGGGGGAAATGTACCTTATAGAATGTGCGCCTCCTGCAGCACACACTGCATGTGTTGCGCTCCTGCTGCAAAACGGTCGCTGCTTCTGTCGACACAAAATGCACTGATTGTACAAATTGTCTAAATTTGATGTAACAGGTAGCCTGCGCTGACAGTTTACTTGTTGATATGCATTCCATGTAGCAAAATGAATGGCCTAAAATAGAAGCTGCTCTGGCCACTATTTATTCATTTGGCGCCACCCTCAGGCGGTTATAATAAGGAGGGGAAGTAATACAGTCCTCTACATCAGCTAGGGAAATTAAGGGAATTGAATGTTAACATCTCTTGATGTTGGGAGTAATGCACATTATGCTTTTTTTCCCTTTTTTCTGCCAGTGAAGATAATGAAAATTGGTGTACATTGGAATACACTAGTTATGTCTGACATCATCTGTTAAAACTGCAGCAGTGTAATTAAAAAAAAAAACAATGCTCTTGCTGTGGGCTATAAATCAGCATGGCTCAGCAGGGAGCGAAATCCATCCCACGCCACAGTTATTCTCCTCCTTTCTTCCACAACACTGATGCCCGTGATCATAACTGCTTAAGCATAAGCAATGGACCAGGAGCAATGAGTCAAACGAGGAGTTAGGTGACAAAGGAAAAGCCTTAAGCAATGTCCTCCGGAGAAAACTTGATTTCCTATCTTCCCCAGCCATTCTGAGGCAAGAGTTTATCAGAGTGTTTCCAGTCTGTGATCCTTTACTCCTCCCCCATCTCTCATTAGCTGCAAACACACAGCTGTTGGGTTACCTCTCCAGGGCTCCCATTAGGGGCTGCCACTCAGGCTTACAGTGTCCCTGAGCCAATCATATTAGAGCTCCCGCCCACGCACTGCCACTGCTATGCTGCTCTTCACCAGCCATACTAATAACGTTTAAGTATTTTCACAGGTGGCCCATAAGTCGCCTGAGAAGAGAGCTGATAGAAAGACGGGGGAAACAATGCTAGTGGAACAGAAGTTAACATTTCTATGAAAAAAACAAAAAAAGCATGTCTGTAGAAAAGTTAGAGTTGATGTCTCAACAGTGACCAGTCATCAGTCAGGTTATTGTAAACTATTTAAATTCATGTTTCTCCATGAACAGAAATTTAGTTTAATGATCTTCTGCCATTTAACTTTTTTTCTCTCAAACTGTTTTTTGTAATTAGCCATACAAAGCATTCTCATCTTGCTGATGTTAAAGGTGTGTGGCAGTCACAGAATTTATTGAGATTCATGCATTTCTTGAACCAAACAGCAGAGACAGACTGAGGCCACGTTTCAACAGTGTGTTGTCCGTTTCAAGTAGTAACTGAGTGTGGGCTGAAAAACTGCTTCATTTGATGTCTTCACCAGTCAGTTTAAAGAGCACAGGCCTGTTTGATTCCCACTCACCTTTTCCTCGTGGCCATATTTGAATGTGAGAGAGGTAAAACGAGGACAAGGCGAGGGTAATCGGTGCATCAGAACAAAGGCACAGAATGCCCTCAAACTCTCCCAAATTCCCCAAAAGAGTCTGCCGACCACGCAGTATCTGGCCAGCACATTGTCTGTGGCCAGTGTCCTGAATATTACAGCCTCATACTCTGATGAGGAACATATTTTTCAAAATCTGGTTGAGTCGATTTAACACATTCAACAAGCATCAATTAAGCCTTTGGCAAGTTATTCCTCAAAAAATATGTTCATGAGACCCATCTCCATTTATGTCAATTGAAGCTGAAAACTTTGAAGCTCAGCATACTGGAACAGTCTGTAGGCAGACAGAATGTTCTTAAGCTTGTGGTTTATTTGCTACTGCTGCACACAACAACGCAGTACGTGAATGTGATCTGTATACATTTACATCTATTCTCTTATCACATACCACACCTGGAGCACCCTTCCTCCTCTCAGACAGACAGACAGTACAGTCAAATGTAAAGACACACACACACACACACACCACACACACACACACACACACACACATATGTTTCACAAATGAGATACATCTAAAGAGGAAAGCCAGGTAGAAGAGAAAAAGTAAAAAAAAAAAAAAAAAAAAAACCTGCAGTAAAAGTCTTCAGTGCACACTTTGAAGAGTAATCCACACCGAGTGAAAAATGGGCAAACACCTGCTGCTGCAGTGCTCTCTTTAGGTATAAATGTTAATACAAATGCCTTACCTCCGGTCACATCCCAGTCAGTGATGTCACAGCGAGTGTTTTTCACCTGCTGTGACATCATAGGGGATGGCTAGAGGTAAAACAGCATTTAAGCCCATAGGCATCAATCAGTGCAGCTGCATATTTCTGCCATATGTGATTAAGTGTGGGTTTAATCTTTAATTGTCACCACAAGAACACTGTACTCTGGGATATCATCCTCAGCTATGGAGAGAAACAGACACTGAGTTGAAGAACGTGCTACATTCAAATTTGTAGCACTTCCACTTGTGGAGCAGGAGCAGTTACAGATGGGTCAACTGAGGGATAGAGGGAGCAGTGATGCGGAAAAGGGAACTTTATGATTGTTGAACTGTTCAGCCCCGAGACAAAGCCCAGCAGCACAGAGTCAGCAGTTGATGAAGCAGAGCTTGCACTGATGCACTGTAGATCTGATTAGTGAATAGTTTTCATCGCGCTGAAATTAGGTTTCCATTTGCAAATTAAAAAGAATATGCAATCATAGAATATTTTTAAATGTAGGCATTGATTCAGTAATGGCATCTATTCCCAGAAAGCAAAGTTGGGAGTTCTAATTGAATCTTAGAATGGCAGTCGTAGAGTTACATCAAAACAACTGTCTGCATAAGCACTTTTGCAAAATATGCTAAATTCAGATCTTAAAATATAAGGTGAAATAAATTGTAGAGCAGGGAGTTCGCAGCACATTCTCATCCCAGCTCGTGAAATACCATGGCTTTTTACACCCCTGGGCGAGTGATACTGACGACAAAGGCATCCTTTGGCATCTCTATTAGACGCACCCTGTAAGGTCTGTAGTGTATGTGTGATGCACATCCATCTCCTGGGTGAAACACCCCCTAAAACACGGTTAACATTGTCAGTCTATCACAGTTGGGACTAGGGAACAAACTTACTCAGTAAGTTAAGAAAAATAATCAAGTTTTGATTTAAAATAAATACCTAATGTGACGTAAGTACATGACGAATGGACGGACTGGTGCCTCTCAGAGCATCGTATTTGACAACCTGGGAATGAGAACAGGCCAGATTCATGATCAGGACTACTTTTACAGTTGCCAGGGGTTATGAGTAAAGATTGTAGCCTAACTCAATTGGTTTGAAAAAAATAGTAAATGACATTTTGATTTTTTTTTTTTGTAAATATAAAATATTGAGTCAACTTTAACACTTTAACACTACAAGTTGTGATTGAGAGTGTGAGAAAAACTAGTCAGCAGGCAGCAGAGAGGACTAAACACAAGAGTAAAAAAACATAAGACATGAATGTGTCCAGCATCTACCAGTACAAATGGTAGTCGGCTACAAATGCAAACTGTATAAGAACTGTTAAATTCCATGGGATGTACATCCATTCATCATCTCCAATTATAATTCCTAGCTTTAATTGCCAAGCACATAAACTAGCCCTTCTTAAGACTTTATCAGCAGTAACAGTATAATCATAAAAGCAACTCTCTTTTGTACACTGCCCAGTTTCAATAAGATTTCCTACATGACTCATTTCTGATTCAGCTCCATACTCCGATGCACAATTTATGTAGCTTCCTAATAATATGATTGCACATGTTTAATCAAAACCTTTTTTTTCCTAAGCTGAGCAAATGGTTTCATGATTTCAGAATGAAACAGATTTTATTTTGGTCTCACTAACTCATTATACAACTTTAAACTCTACTTGGTGAGGAGAGTAGGAAGTGAGGATTATTTACAGTACAATGGCTGCAAAGCTGGTTTAGCTTTGCAGCCGTCTTAATTAACATGTTGATTTATCAGTGTAGAGGTGTTAATGCCACTATAAATATATAAATACACAGTACAAAGGGAATGTTGTCTTAGACGGACATATGCCTGCTTTTATTCTCATGTGTGTGTTTACGTTGAAGTTTGCATATAATATCATAAAGCTTCACCTGGTGATTCTGACCTAGTAAATTAGATAAATAGAAAAAAAGAAAAGCCATCATTCTCTGAAGGTTGACATGCTGTAACGACTGAAACATGTTAATGGACAACTGATTTCCTAATGGCAAAGGCATCTAAGGAGATTTAAAAGAGGTGTGTTTATAAAGCTGTCAGCACCACATGAACAAATCACCATCAACCCTGTCATAATTTAAGTTGCTCTGCGTGTGTGTGTGTGTGTGTGTGTGTGTGTGTGTGTGCGTGTGTGTTTGCGTGCGTGGGTGGTTGTATGTGTGTGTTTCTGATTGGCAGTTACAAAGACTGAACAATTTACCCGCTAATATTTCCACCAGCGGCTCTGCGTTCAGTTATCACTTCATGCACACTTGTTTATCTTTTCTAAACAATATCATACATGAGAAAGGTGGGGAGCTAAGCAGGAAGACGTGCACTGATGTATGAAAAAGGGAGAGGAAGAAATAAGTGAGTAAGGAGACAAACCCAGCATGAGTAGAAAGCAAGTGGGAACCCCCAGGGCTGAAAAATAAGGCAAATATTGAGGTGCCAAAAACTGCAATTCCACAAGTGGTCACTTGAGGCTGGCTCCAAGAGCGAGTCAATCCCCATAGACTCCCATGTTAAAACTTCTGACTTCATAGCAGAAACATTACATTACTGCCTTGTACAAAAAACTGTTTTGGTCTCTATGGCTATTTTCCTGTTGACATGGCAAGTCTACGGTATCATATTTTATACAACTCACCAGTTCGATTTTATAAAGGTTTAATGTTATGCATAATTAAGGCTTTGGCCACTTTTAAGGACAGGTGGGTGCCATCGATTGACAAGTGACAACGATGGCGACAGCAGTATAGGTTTAGTCGTAGTTAACTGTAACATTTTGGTTGCCTAAAAATTTTTGTTTAGCGTTTGGTTGTACAGAAAGACCCTCTAAAAGTAGGATATTCAGTTTTTTCCGATAAGTACATTTTGTTTCAATTGCTTGTAGCCTGTTTTTTTCTAGCAATAACTACTATTAGTATTATAGCAGTTAACCATAGTTATACATGCACCATGCTAACTAAGCTAGCAGCTAAGGTTATGGTTATCCTCACCCTCTCCTCTAGATATGATCACTTCTGGCTTGCAACAGCCAAAATGCCAAACTGAAGGCTTCAAAGTGGGAGCCAACATACCAATAAATGATTTCAAAGTGCCTGCGTCCATTATTTTACACCATCTATGGAGAAAGACAAGGGTTGTTAAATTAAGGCTATACTTGAAATGCACATTCACTTTTTTCTCCATGAGGTCTAACCCTTAACTGCCCTTGGCATCCCACGTACAGGTATATGTGTGCATTTATTCTATATACAGCCCCTCGTCTTATTCACTGTAAGCGTATACAGTGAACTTAAATCAAAACGAAAGCACTTGGACTGATGTTTGGCCCCATGTGGTTTGGCTAATGAACAGAATGGGTTCTCTAGCAAGCAGAGAGTATTAAGAGGTGGGAGGATCTACATCACTCCTCCCCTTTGTAGGAAATGCAATATTTGAACTTGGGAAAATAAGGTGTTTTGGAAATAGTTCCTTCATCTCAAAAAACTGGACTTCAAACAAGGAAACCCATGAATACATTTTGAAAATTAATATCCCGATGTGACGACTGTAGTGCACTGTAGGGATAGGTAATCCTGTTACTGTCATGTAAACATGTCTCTATGTCTTATACTCATGCCTCCTTATCATATTCAGTGCATTCCAGATTATATGCAGCAGCGCTGGATGACAGTATTTCTCTTAAAGGGTTGGGGGGTCACAGTGTGTTTAACCATGCCAGGAGCTACACTAGTTTGCATTTCCTTTTTTTTCTCCATTGTTTATATTTGCCACCGGGTTGGGATTATATCCACATGATCCTGACAGTTAGGCACGCAATGCTAGCAACAATAACATTTCTGATAGTGAAACAGTAGGCTTTAAACACTCCTGCAGTCATCTGCTGCACAACACAGCTGCAAAGCGTTCACCATATAAAGAAAGCAGGAACGAGAGAGTAAGAGAGAAAAGGAGAGAGAGCAAATTAAGCTACTTAGCATTTCTTGCTTGCTTTTGAAAAAGATTAAATTATGTACCAAGTCATAAATAAATTCTATAGATTGGAATGGATCAGCCAATAGTAGCATTCATTTAAGTTTGAAGTCTGAATAGGGGGCCGAATTGAAGTGTTGATCCGTGGAATGTGAAGTTGTTTTGCTTCATTTTCCAAACTTGTATTTCTTATTTTTATTTTTTACTGTGTTCTGTGCCAAACTATTTAGCTAAATACAGACTCACTCTAATGGCAGAGGAAGGGTTTAAAGATTTGTATCCCTTCATTGATGTAATTGTAGGAAAACAACCGTTTTCTAAGCACTTAGTTGTGGGCTGTAATATTACTGCAGTATCATCCACGTGCTTGGATTCTCACTGGGCATCTGCAGAGCCTAAAAGGATGATTAAATAAGGAAAAAAGGTTCAAGTGTATATCAAAGGGTGAACAGACTTGACATCTTCCTTCAGATGTCTATTTGCTCGTACTGGTTCAACCCAAATGAGAAAAATAGCCCAAGAGCCCCAAGAGGTAGTACTCATATAATAATGCAATATAATGGCAGATAACAGGTTGGGATTTAGATGTATTGTCAAATCTCTGGACAAAAAGGTATATGCATTTCATTTTAGATTTGAGTGACATATGGCTAGCATGCTTTTAATATTAACGATTCCAACATGTCTTAAAATCAAATCCAATATAACACTGAAAATTTGATGATTTGTAGAGTTCCATCTGGTGCAATATATTATTCTATAAAACTTTAAAATGTCATGGAAATATAAGGGTTTGAAAGGCTATTCAGTGGACAGACAAAATAATAATTTTAACTGTAATGTCATGTTTATCATTAGGTGTTGTACAAAAGGGGATCTCTTTTAATAATGTTTAAAATCAGATTCAGGCCTGTAGAGAACTTCTGGCAAGGTCTACAGCAGGAAATCACTCCTTTTTATCATTTTCGAATTATTAAAGTCGACTTAATGAATCCCATATTTATAAGACATATACTACAATATGCTTTCCCATTTGGATGCAGAACAACAAAATGGCAGCATCTGTGTATGCACAAGTCACTGTCAGTCAGCCTGTCACACAGACCCTGCTGCTCGCAGTGAAACACAAATAGATGTTGGTAGGAACAGCAGCCTTAGACCTCAGTCACCAGTGAAAGAAGCCGACCCATTCACTGGTTCATCAGTGTTAAAAATGCTGCATCCACTAATTTCTTTAGCAAGCTTTAGATATTGGCTGAGGTGAGAATACATTAGCTGATGATTGCTGAAGCTCACCCACACAACCTCATTCAAAGGTATTGTGGACACGTAAAGGCAACATTGCTTTTTTTTTTCAACATTTTTGTCAGGTTTTAAAAACTTGAACTTGACCTGTCGAGACACCTCCATATCTAACAGTTTTTTTTATGCCAGCTCAGGTCAGTTGTGAATTTGAATTACCTTCTTTAATATTATCAACCCGGGTCTTGCAAATTGGTTTTTTGTTGATAAAACCGTGGTCCTTGAAAAACAATATTCTCTGGTAGCGTATGCACTAATGAACTACCACAGTACTAAATATGCAATCAGTTTGCAGCTAGGTCATGATGTTTAGTTTGTATCTTTTAGACTTTTAAAAACAAATATAAAACCAATTAAATGTACATATCAGAACAAGTGTTAGTGAAACACATGAAGCCTATTTTCTGCATGTCAGAGACACTGACATTCAACACATGCAGTCAACCTATAGATAACCATTCAAAGTAAAATATGAATAAAAATAAAATAAAACCTTTATTTATTTCCCTCTGATTCTAGTACCTACAATCTTAGAATTATTTCTACCATCTCAATGAAATCGGAACCACAATATCACCACAGATATGCACATTTTCAGGACAATACCTTTTAAATTGAAAAACCATGTCCTTGGTTCAGTTCTAGTTGCTATTCATTTCCCAATTCAATATGGCACTTCAGTTGATGTCTAGACAGGGCAAAGGGCAAGGGTTTTTAGCAAGTAATTATTATTTGTACTTTATTCTGAATATTTAATTCGAGAGGTATACTCCTACAATTTTTTTTATCTGTCAAGCCATTAGGGTCAAATCCACAGTCATTTTCAATGCTGTTTGAGGCTTGCTTATATCAGTGTTATTCCAAATACATTTTGATGGTAAACCGTGCAGAAAAATAAGGCCATTGTAGTGTTAAGTTGTACATTAAAGCTAAAGTTGGTGAGTTTTAATAAAATAACTTTTGTCATATTTCCTGAAACTGTCACTGACTTCTGAAAGAAGTACATGAGACAGATAATCGTTGTAAAAAAAACAGGTCTTTCCTCCTCTTCTCTATTGCCTCTAATGGCATTTGCTAGAATTTACTACAGCTCAACGACCAATCAGAGCCAAGGAATTTGGCTAACTTTCTCATTTTACAGCTAAATGGTACACTAAAATATCCATCCATTTTCATCTGCTTGTCCAGGGCTGAGTCATGGGGGCAGCAGGCCAAGCAAAGGACCCCAAACGTCCCTCTTCCCAGCAATGCTTTCCAGATTCTCCTAGGAAACCCCAAGGTGTTCCCGGGCCAGATGAGATATGTAATCCCTCCAGTGTGTTCTGGGTCTGCCCCGGGGCCTCCTACCCATTGCACATGCACGTAAAACCTCCAACAGTAGGTAGCCAAGAGGCATCCCCATCAGATTCCTGTGCCACCTCAACTGACCCCTTTTGGAGAGAAGGAGCAGAGGCTCTACTTTAAGAACCCTCCTGATGTCTGTGCTCTTCCACCTGCTGAGATCAGCAACCCTACGGCGGGAACTCATTTTGGCTGCTTGTATCGGCAATCTCATTCCTGGGTTCCTACCCAAAGCTCATGACCGTAGGTGAGGGTCTGAACCTAGATGGACCAGTAAATCGAAAGCTTTGCCCTCTGGCTCAGCTCCCTCTTCACCACAACAGTCCGGCTTAACACCCACATCACTGCAGACGCTGCACCAAACCTTCTTTCCATCTCATGCTCCATTTTACCCTCACTCATGAACAAGCCCTGAGACACTTGAACTCCTTCGCTTGAAGCAGTAACTCTCTTCCAACCCAGAGGGGGCAATCCACCAGTTTACTGCAGAAAACCATGGCCATGGGTTTTTTTCTGAAAACATGTAAGGTGAAAAAAAAGGTAACACAGTCAAACAATCTTGTTTCATATTTGATCAGTGCTCCCTAGTTTAACAGTTCGACTGCAGTTCACAAGCAATGACTGACATGATTGACTGATTGGTTGTTTTGCTTCACATGTGGTTGTGTTTATTCTACTTGACCCAAGTTACAATTTGGTATAAACCATGAAGGGCTGATTTATGGCAAAAATGTCAAGCATAACAAGGATTATCTACACAGGGTGTGCACAATAACAGTAACAATCTAATGCAATCCAATTACCTCACAACAGTCACCATCTTGGTAAATCTTATACTATTGCCTTGTTTAAGAGAGGTGGTGATTAGATACTATGGGGATTTTAGTTGCTGGGATTTTGTTGTGTTTTAGGGATGGTTGTTTTCCAAAATGGAAGAAAATCTCAGTCAGTCTGCCTAAATGTATTAGGCATTATCAAATCTTTACGACGACAAAAAGGTGAAACATAAAGCTTCAGCTATTTCTAAACACCATAGCTCAATGAACAAAAGCCTTGGTTTGCAATCTTGTGTCACTAATGGTTATACCACTTAAAGAAATTATTGTTTTCCTCTCCTCAATGGCAGCCAATATGGCTGATATCCAAAAGAAGAGACACAAATCCAGTGTTTTCACTCATGATGACCATATTGGTAATAAAGCAAAAAGAAATAATGGGAGAGCAGGCCTTTAATAGCGTATACCCTCGTGGTCTTATAGGGCATTTTGGATGAGAAACATCCACCAAATGACATCTATATAAGAATATCCACTGGCTGAAAATGAAAGGAATTTTTCTTGCTTTATTGTGCATCCAAATAGCTTCTTGAAAAATACAGAGGCTGGAGGCTGCCAATGGAATACTTTTGGGAAAAGAGAGAAGGCAAAACATCTGGCCTCCAAATTTTAATTAGACTTACCATTGGGATTTCTTTCATTTTACGTACTAGGGTATTTCTTGTCCTTCAGGAATACTTGACAACACCATGTGAAATACAATAATGAAATATAAACTTTTTATTTAAAGCAGAGTACCATTTATTTAGGATGCATGTTCATTTATAGCTCCTAGTTGACTGTCAACAGTCTAGAATGACAATTCTAAAAATCCCCACATGCTACAATAACTGATGTTGCAATGATTTTAGTCCAGTGCTTTGCTCCAAAACCACAGACTAAGACTTGGGGCATTATCATGATGTCTGAGGCTGTACTGTAAACAAGCAATGTTATTTTGTCAGTTTGTTTGTTTGATTTGAGACTTTATATGCTCAAATTAGGTTAGTTCAAATGAAGTGCAACTGGCACTCAATCAGAAAATGCACCACTATCTATAGAAAATACCCTAGAGTGAGTTTATATCACTCAAGGAGGAAAACTGCTGCATCACTGCTCTAAATGGGATAAAGGTTTAGAGTATTAATCGTTTTCCCGACATTCCTTGGGCAGTCGCTCAGTCACCATTGCACATTGTATTTCAAGACCAGCCAGCCATGCCTTTGCATAAACTCAAGTAGGGCATTCTTTTATTTTTAAAGGGGCACACTTGCTAAGCCCAAGGGGCTATCTCCAGGTCTCAACAGGGAAGCTGATGTCAGAGTGCCTTATCCTTGCATTCTTTCTAATGACCAGCAGGAGGCGGGTGCAGCAGTTGGAAAAATAAGTCTGATTGTACAGAAGTCTACGAGAAAATTACCCTTCTTCTCACTCAGTTCATTACTTAAGTAAACATTATCCTGATGAGTTTATGACCTCAATCACTAGTTCCAAGTCTTCTTCATAACAGCATGATGTTCATTTTATAAATTATGGTCCCTTTTAGAATTAAAAAGATGATAAAGCAGGGCACGCATAAGGGTGTGGCTACCTTGTGAATGACAAGTCTCTACCATTGCAGTGTCCTCAGGTTCACGGACAGATCCACCATTTGCTCCTATAGAGCTCCACCCTGCTCCGCCAAATATGGTCACTTCCGGTTCCAAAAACCAAGATGGCAATGTGGAGCTCAAAGCCTCAAAACTGCAGTTCAACCAATGGGAAGTGACCATATTTGAACGAGAGGGTGGAGCTGTGGATGAGAGAGGGATGGATCTGTCTCTGTGGCAATGCCTTACAGATAACATGTCAGTCAAGCAGCCCTGCCCATAAATATGCTTAGGCTGCAAACTGTTAATTTCTGCTGTAAAGTTAAGCATTTGGGGTGTCTATGGAGATTGACTCACTTCTGAAGCCAGCCTCAACTGGCCGTCAAAGGAACTGTGTTTTTGTCACTTGACGCTTAATTTTCTTAGCCCTGAAGGTTGCCGCTTGGTGATGTCACGGTGGCTACGTCCACTTCTTTGATACAGACTATGGGTAAGCCCTGCTTTAAAGGTTATAATGTGCAGCTCAGTGTTGCAAAGTACCAAAGAGTGCAAAGAGTTTTTTTCTGCTGCTTCCAACTGACAATGGTGGTACTGGTAATTGATTGGTGTAATATGATGTGGGCAGGCACTAAAAATAGTTTGTAATATTACTTCATTTCCAACAGCCACACAGGCAGTTAACCAGCTGGGGGGCCAGTGCTGCTAACCTTTGCTTAGTCCCATCTGTGATTTGAGCGTGCCCGGCATCACTACAGTACATGTCATGATTCTAATCATGGGGTTATTTATGGTGAGCTGTGATAACAGGACCACCCGTTGCAGTCAGTGTTGGTATTTTTCCATTACCACATCTGGACCTGAACAGTAACATGTAGTTGGATTCAGCACCAAAGTTGTGTGCTAATTTTCACTTTGTGAATGTCTACAAACTCAGCACAGTGGGTCCTCCCAAATTTTGTAAAGCTACAGCCAATTCCTAATGGTACATAACAAATGGTGTGTTGGCTTGTTGAGAAAGGGGAATATAAATATTCGTAGGGTAAACAGGGCTATGGTGAGCTCCAATCAGGAGCAGACCACAGAAGTTGACAGCGTGTCTCTTAGCAACTCAGGCTCTCACATATGCCCTGCTATGGGAAATGCCCTCACAGAGGCCTGAGGCATAGACACTGTTCACACAAATATGCACAAATTAAAATACATACATTTTTCTTTTTAAAAAAATAGGGGGCAAAAGTGTAAAACAGCTGCAGTATTAAGATTTGCACAGAAGGAGAGGAGAATTCCTACCTCAGTTTGACTTCACCAATGAGCAATTTTTCCATTCATAAGGATTCCTTTTGCTCAAAGTTCATGTAATATACGTAGATGTTTGTTAATGTTCTGCCTTTGACCTGGCAGCTCTTTTTTGTTTGAAAGAGACGTTAGTTGGATCAACCCATGAAATAAAGATTATGTGAATAAAATACAATGGCATTCACAGTGGAGTTGCATTCCCTATTATGTATATCAGATGTTTTTCATCATTATTATTGTACCAAGGTTTTCTGAAACATTGATAATTATTTTCTGCTGCGCTATAATAGTATGTTTACAGATTCAAGTCACTTGTTATTTGATAATTTTGTACAGCCCTTGTAAAGCAAGCGTATACATTTGTTTCTTCACTAAATAAAAATAAATAAATAAATAAATAAAACCTATTTGACCTCAAATGTAACAAAAAAAAGGAGAAACGACTGCATTAGAATTGAATAATGACAATTTAATTATAGAAAGGTATTCTCTATAGCTAGAGACACTCAATGAACAAACCATGAGATGCAATGACCTCACCAATTTAAGCTCCCCAGGTAGGATCTTCTAAAAGCCTGAGGGCCTGGAAAGCAAAGACTGAAATGCCTTTGGTCTTTAGTCTAGACTACAGAATGGCCAGGGGGGCCCTGAGGTTGTCAGGTTACACACTTGCTCAGGTTAAAAGATCAGAGACAGCTTTACTCAGACATACCAGAGTGTTAAAAATAATCAGTACAATTTAAACTGGTCACTTCAGCAGAGAGACAACAGACACATAACGTTTACAGACAACCACACCAGAGAAGCTAAAATAAAGGTAGTATGAGTTGACATGTGAAGTCTTCCTCAATAAATCCTTAATTCTGATATGCAGGGCGGGAAGGATAGATGAATGGATAAAATAACTACAGCAAACAGTCGTGAAGTAATGCCTTCTGCTCCATAAGTCTTCCAAAATGAACTAAATGTCATGTCATAAATGCTCTAATTGCGAGCTGTACATTTACTTAACACTCTCATAATTTGTGATGCAGCAATGTAGCAGTGAATGGTGTATTTTTACAAATAATTAATTGTTCCTGTCAGCTTACCTACAATGAAAAATTATTCATGCCTTTTCATGAAATTGTGCATGCAGATGAGTCATTAAAATAGATTCTGGATGTCTGTGTAATTAGTGCTTATAATTGTGCCAGAAAAAATATTTGTGAATATTTAGGAGGCATATGGAGATAAGTATAGCAGCATTTTGTTGGGGCATTTGTCTATGTCCATACTGTTTAACTAAAGTCACTTCAACTAAAACAAATGGAGGAATGTCACAGCCCACTCTTTCACTTTTGTTTCACATGTTTGACAAGCAGTATGTTTTTGTTTTGTAAATTTGTCATTATAATCCCCTGCACTGCACAAGTGGTCACTGAGTAGTACAAGAAACCAATTTTACCAGAACTCTGTCTGTGAAGTGAGCCAAGAGTGGGTGGTGGGTCATATCATATTGCTGACAATGATACTGGTAATTTTTAATATGATATGAAAAAATCATATTGTGATACTCGAAGTATTTTGATTTGCTGATATACTGATATTATAATGTTACACACAGCAACAACAAGCATGGCTGAAAGCAAAATTATTAGCGACTCCACAGTGGTTTCAAAAAGAGGAACAGCTTCAGTCATGTGAAATAAACTGTGGCATTGTTCAGCTTGGACGTCCTGATTTATGAACAGCCCAGGACTTCTCAGACTCTTTTAGTGACTTATCAGTCAGAGGGAACTCATTCAGCAGCTCCTCTGGCAGCAGCACAGTGTCTCTCCCTCTCCTCTCTCGCTGTGCGCACACAGGAGTCGGTGTAATCAAATGATTTTGTACTAAACCTTTGGTAATGTTAACCTATGTGTCACTCACAGCTCGACAACAAAACTACATATATGGGAATGTGCAATAGCTATGGGAGCATAACTGCGTGTCACAGGTTACAGCCTAATGATTAGAGGAGAAATGGCAGAGCATACAGGTCCAGGTGGGGGGAAAAAAACAACTCTGTCATTTAGGATTTTGCTAAAAGAGAGGTAAATCACCTGTTGATTTATACATATAGATCCAAGGGTACATTTTCTTACTATTAATATTGTATACAGAATCTGAGTCTCACTCTGAGAATTTTTGTGTTTTGTGTTGTTAAGTCTCACTGCTCTTCTCTGTATTACATTTAACAATGAACAAGTATTATTTTTTTTTAAATTCAGTCATCTTCATCGTTTAAAACAGTAGCACTTAATTACAAAACACTAAAATCCTGATAAATGAAGTAACTTTCAAAAACAACAAAGACTAGCACCACATACTGTTGTTGAGTCACCCCTTATCACCGCAGAGGAAATTCCTTCACCTTGACAGCTCTATATATCAGTGTACAGCATTTTTCCACATGCTACTAGGTATGTCATGGTATTTCTAATATGTACAGAACATTTTTACTAAAGAAAAGGCTAACATGCTAAATGCCTCTATAGAATTATGAGATTTAAGCAACCTTATAAGTTTAGCGCAAGCTACACTGTGCAACATGGAACAAATAAATTTGGGTACAGCATCAAGTTTGGTGTATGCAGACTGTACAATAACAGTGCTCACTGAATCATAGGCTATGACATATGATGAAACAGCTTCCCATACTGAGTGTGCAAGGATGCTGCACAAGTTTTGTGGGCACTATATACTGCGGTAGTGGTGGTCGATAAAACGATAACATATTGTCTTGCGATAAAGACTTATTCTGTCGGGAAAAAAACACGAGGGAAGCCGCACAAGTTACCCTCGGAGTCGGGCTGTGCAAGGTTGGCTGCATGAACATACTCACTTGCTCCCTGGTAACCTAGCAACGGTGTCACACGAACAGCAAACAACGTCAGGTTTGGTTGCACCATCCTCGTGTGTGAACACAGGTCAGCTTATAAGCCACGACTTTGGACTTGTTTTTTTGTTAAGTCACTTACAAATATTGGTAGTCGCGGGTTGCGTTTTTTTGGGCTTGTTTCGAAAGTGGAGTTGCTTATTTGGGCTTGCTCACTAAACGTTGGTTTTCTCTATACATATACACGTCTAATAAGTTATCAAAAGGCATGATAGTATGTCGGACTGCAGGGTGTTTCCACAGCTCAGCTCCCTCCACCCCTCTCCTTCTCCACATACACAGGTGATGGTCATTCAGTGAGACTTTTCACATTTAAAGTGCACGATTAATGGCGGTTCTTTAACTATTTCGCTAACAAGTAGGCGAAATATGGAAGGAATACAATAAAGATTTGTAGAAAGAGAGAGGATTAAAAGATTTGACTTCAAGAGAGGGATGATTCAAAGGCAGTGTGCAGATTCAGATCTGTGTGAAATATGTACTCATCATTCAGATCTTGTTCAGCATACCAGCACTGTTACAGTGAAAGTAAAATGGCTTGTTATATGCAACTTCTTTACTTTCATTTTCATTAATTTATTCTTTCCGCATTTTTGGTCAGCTAGTTGGTTTGGCAGAGTTCAAGGGCAGTAAATATAATGTAATTGTAAAGTAATTTTGGTTGCTGGTCCTGGTTGGTTGTTTCTCTCCGAAGATCTGGCAAGACTGAACACAACACAGCATGGAGTGAGTGGCAAGAATGAGTGCAGATAGCAAGTAGTAGTTTTTGTACCATCTTGTGTATGTTCATTTATTTGAGTGTTTTCTAGTGGTTATGTTGACACTACATTTTCCTCCGTGTGCCTTGACTTTTGACTGTGATTGAAATCAGAAGAAAGCTATTGAGTTTAAAATAAATGTGTTAAAATTTATTTATTTTCTCCTGGTTCTTATTTTAAATTGGTTATCAGAAAATTATCGATAATTATAATTATTGATCAATATGAACCAGCTTTAGCGTGATATACTTTTCAGCCATATCGCCCACCGTTATACTGCTTGTGTGTCTGAGTGTGTGTTTGCTAGCTGCTAGGTTTCTCACCAGGCAGCTGCAACTCCCACCGCTATTTCCTTCCATGCTTCGTCCTTCTTGACACAATCAGTGGTAAGAACTGGAGGACACATCATACAGGCAAGGCTTCTGCTGCCACAACTCAACAAGGTTTTCTTCTTTGTTGGAATTCCACACATCTCTTTTAACATGTTTTGCCTCCATGGCAGCTGCTATCCGTCTGTGTTTTTGGGTTTAGCGCGAGTGCATCATTTCTTGCTACATTTCTATTGGTTGCTTAGTAGACATATGGAGTAACAGCAGTCACACTGTGAGATGGTCATTCCAAATTTCTGACACTGTCAGAATTTTATCCCAGGCTGTCTTTGATTGCAAGATCGTGACAACGGCCATATTTTAACCTGCCTAACTGTGGGACATAGGATGACTGTTTTAGAGCCAAGACCAAAGATATTGCTACATTTCTTTCAGGAGAGTCATCTTTCATCTGGGACAGCCCAAAACTGAACAGTGTATACCAGGCTTAACACAAGCATGTTGGTGGTTAATCAGAAATAAACATATTTTTATTTTCTCGCTTGTTTATTATTTGCCTCTACAAATTCAGTACAGCACTAATCACTTCTCTTTGTTTTGCTCTCACCTTTATACCTTTTCTTTATTTCTTGCTTACCTGCGATGGTATTAATGCTGTGCGTGAGCTTTTTTACAAGAAAAATTATATTTCCCAATATTTTTGGGGCATTAGACCAGAAACTGATCTTAAGTTTAGCTTGACAGGGCTGAACTGTTGGAGCTCAAGGGACTGTTGGGAATTTGCATACAGGTACATTAAAGGCTTATGTGTAGTGAGCAGCTTTGATAATAAACAGACAAAGTAATGTGGAGAAATGTTTCACTTTCTCATTCAACAAAAGTAAAACCAAATTCATATGCATGTCATAGACAAACTTCAGTTCATAGGGGCATCCAAACTGTGTCTTGTTTTGCATGCAGCGAGGAATGAATCAGGGAAAGAAAAATGTGCTTTTGATAACTGAACCTCGATGGAATCTGCCCACACCATATTCACTCACTGGTCTCAGGGGAAAATTTGTGACACATGGAAATGAAAGTCAAACTTTGAATTGATGGTGACACCAGAGGAACTGTTGGTAATGTGCACACAACTTTTGTATATCAATGCACAGCAGTACTCTATAATTTTGATTATCATTAGGAAAGGCAATGCAGTGAAAACATAACGCTTGTTTGCCAAATTCATTTGCATACCACATCAGATCATAGCAGTTTTGATTATCAAAATTCTGCCATAATACAGACTTTCCAGAGACATTTACTTTTGTGTATGTTGGATTTATGTGGTATAATATTTTCAAGGGTAATTCTGACAAATGGGTTGCCAAATTGAAAATACTGGTCTGCGTATAAACGGCAAAGATTGACATCATCTGGAAAATGAGTCATGTTGAAAGTGGCAAAGAAAAAAGCTTGCTTGCTGAAACCAAGGCCAGCTTTTGCCAGTATGCCAGATGGGCTCTACAACTGTAACTCCACATGATTTACTGGCGACAGAGAAACAGAATTAAGATGGTTTCGAGAGGCTTTTCTTTGAAAAGGTAAGGATGATAGTACTTCAGCTTTTGAGTGAGAATGAATAATTGTGACATAGCGAGCTATCCTGGGTGAACCAAGGGGATACAGATTAGCAGTTTTGTGAGCAGCAGGCTTTTGGTAATCCATATTTGGAGTCCTCAACTATCCATTGTGATATTTTTTACCAGGACGTTTAAAAGCACCAGTCTGTTCCACAGGGTCAGACTTGTCATACATGAAGCTGTTTTGGATTTTTTATTTTTGGAAAAAGATTGGTCTAATAACTCAGACACCACGTACCATGAACAGACATTTTGTAGGGTTTTTCTTCTCAAACATTCAAGAATTGGAGAAAATCATATTGTGAGGCATATGATATCATGACGGAGATTGTCATTACCATGAGAAATGTCACTCTGTGCTGTTTTGAAGTAGACGCCAAGATACAGAGGAAATGAGAAGCTTTTCATGTTTAATTAATAATGCTAATGAAACTTAATTAGAGCAGCTTATGAAAAATGCATTCAAATGAGAGATGAGCTTTATCCTTAAATAACAAGCCTCCTGTGCTGGATTTGGTGTCCTATTACATGCTAATTAGACTGCACTAGGGACTGTTAATGAGCATAGATCATTTCAATCTTTAGCACAGCAGGGCCCCCACCAACTGCTCATGACCATATACTGTATGTGGAAATCTCTTTTCATATGTATATTTACAGCACTAGATAGGACATGTTCATTGTGTGCAATGGTTGGAAACCTATCTGGGCTGTTATTATCCACTGGAATATATTACGGTTAATTCATTCATTAAGTCATATTTAGTAGAAACCTGAAATTAGTACTAAAAATTATAATGTGCATAAACACATGCATGAAGCCTAATTATGTCAGTATTATTCTTTATCAAGCACTTAAAATGAATTGAGAGTTTATTAAGTATTTATTTTATTTTGCTAGCTGTTTCAGTGTGCAGAGGAGAAGATGTGTGATGAATGAATAAGGCAACTGCTTTTCAGCTTTGCTGTCAAATTCCAAATTAGTTTGCAAAAAAATGTTTTTCATTTAAAGACTGTTACTATAAAAAAGGCTGAATATAAACAGCTTGTATCTCTTTTGTACTATAACATATTTTAATAATAATTACTAACATTTGCGGCACTGAAAACAAGTCGAGACTGACAAGTGCATCATACATAGCCTCAGAACATTTGGGCACTCTGTAATCCTTTGGGAGTGTCTATTAAAAAGACCACGCAGTCTGCAGGCTATCAGTTCACAGTATACAGGTCTGGAAAAAAATATCTTCAAACAAGCCTGTGCTGTTCATTTGGTGTTCACTGAATCCCATCCAAAAGTACATTTACAGATGCTTATTTTGTTTTTGTGCATGCAATTTTGCATGTTAGTCATGTCAATTATCCACATTTGGTTTTCTGCCCTTTCATCGAAATGCAAAATGTCAAAAATAATAGATCTGTAGCATATCTATTGATGCATGCTGCGTGCTGAAAGTACATGGATGGTCTTTATGTAGAGAGACAGTGGTGAACTGTCACAGTGTGTGTCATCTCCAGCTTTCTAACAGCTTACTAACATCACAGCTCAATTGTTGAAAATGTCTGTATACCCTGCAGGTAAGGGTCTATTAAATCCTCCTACACTGTGATCCTGCTCCTACGCCTGATTCTATCTCAACCTGTAAGGCTTTTGGTCAGCAACACCTATTGCAATTTACTTCTCTTGAATTCCAACGAATTAATCCTTGAAAAGGGAACAAAGCTGCCATTGATTTTATACCTTATATATGACAGTTTGTACCACTTGATAAATGATCAGCATGATACGTATACATAAACTAATTAACTATATAACCGGTGTCTCTGTGCTAAAGAAAGAGTGGGGGTTGGATGAATGGGTGGATGTGTGCGCTCTGTTTTACACTGTCAATTTGGCAGACGCCTGCAGGGGCTGGTGTGTTGCCATGGTGATATGAGCAAGGCATGAAAGAGCAGCAAGGTTTGCCTAACAGGACCAGTCTCATAAGGACTGATAAAATGAGAACCTTTCTTTAAGAGTCTCGCATACAGTGTATGCTTGTTCAAAACAACCTAGAGCGTCCCTCTTAAACACAACATGATTCACAATATAACTGAGTCAGACCTGCCCATTTATTACTTGAATCAGCTTAAAATCTCTGCTTTTATGAAGAAATAATTCTGCTTTCACTCCAGTATTCATCATCTCTTCTACAAATGCTAATTTGCATATCATATTGTACAATTTATTACAAGTTCTATCATTGGTGTTGCCATCAGGCAACAACAAACACCTCTGAGAGTAGCTCATGTAACAGCTGAAAGTGAAGCTGTCTTTCCACAGCCTTTATGGTTGGCTGACTGATTATAGGTCTGACTAAGATCTGTCTTCAATGGTAGTTTTAATGGTTAATTATTATTGCTGGTAGCATATCCTGGGATGGAAAGCAAACAAGCAGTTAAAAATCAACACTAATGTGAATATTTACTTCGGGGTGTGCAGCCTACATTTAGCCACTAATAGGTCAAAGTGTGTTTGTCTTATTATATTCACCAAAGGACCACCAAGGCGCTGCCCCTGAGAAGCAGAGTAAAGGCAGAACCAAAGAAAATTGGGTATTTGGTCTGATGCAATATGCAGCCTACATTAAGGCATTCCTGTAAAGAAGCAAAAAATATGGGAGCAAGAAATGGAAATCCATACAAATAGCCACCCCACCTTATTTATTGCATACTGTCCAATGCAACGGAGGAAACTGTGTTTGATATTTTATGTCAGGAAAAAGGAGGTGTAAAATGTGCCGCAACACTGTATCAGACACGCATGCAGGGAATAGTCAAGCTGACACAAATACTGTGAGTGAGATGGATAGACACAAGCAAGAGAAAGAGGTAAATTAGAAGATGCACCATAAAGTTAGGCTACTTTACTGGAACTCTCACTCAGTGTAGCAACACAAGACAATTAAATGGCTTTGCAACAACCTGACAATTACTAACTTATTACAATTACTGGATGAATTCATAGCCTATAGTTTGAGTCAGAAGATGAATTCTTAAGACTCAGATGATTCTGAACACTTCATCTACATAATAATAATAATAATAATAATAATAATAAAAATGACTTTTGCTTATACGATCAGGATATTTTCTCAGACCTCAGTGTCATAATTCTTTTCGTACTTTCATACGACAATATGGATATTGAGCTCGCAAAATAGTGTCCTCTTTGACAAATAAAGATTATAAACAATAGGTCTCATTCATGAAACGTGAGCAGAAGGAGTTTGTGTGTAAACTGTTCACAAGCGGAAATTTACGTGCATGTCCGCATTCAGTATTTTAGTAGCTCAGATCTTTTCGTAGCTACTAACATAATCTGAATTATCTATGTAAACGACTCAATAGATTACACGTTCTTTCTACATGTTGAATGATGATTATAAAAATATCCGTAAGGACAGCCGGATCACAGCCTCTTTAGCCTCGGTGCCTGGGTTCAGCAGGGGCAGCAGGTGGTGGAGCCACGAAGGAACACGCGCCAGCTGAAAGGATTATTTGAGACAACACGGTTTTGTTTTGTTTGGGTTTTTTTTTTTTTTGGCTTTTTGATCATCTGAATGAATAAATCTGATTTGAAAAATGTTTAATTTACATTGTATAAAACAGAGCTTTAGGCTATTAAGATTCAAATAATTTGAAGACGATGCATACAAAACTGCTGTAAGCTATATGTTATTCGTATTATTTGTTAAAATAAATGTTAAATAGTTCTACATTCCGACAACCATCACTGATTTAGAGTTTATCCATTACGGACAAAACATCTCTAGTTTCCTGTACCCACTTCATTCAAAACCCCACAAATGAATCTTCTGTTTGTTTGGTGACCACTGTATTTTTTTGTGTGCTTATGCATTTCTTTGCCTCCAGTTTTTGCCTCCAGTTTCATTTCAATCCATTTACACTTCACCTCTGACATGGTTCTTTGTACTACGGAGACAACATTAACAGCATCTGTTACCTCCCTCCAGGCCTTCGCTTTGCCTGTCCCACCACTACTAACTGAAGAAAATAAAATGTTTTTTCTTAAGTCCACTTCACCCAAAATTATTTCGATCTCCGCTTCGGAAATTCTTTTTTCTTTCTTTCTCTTTCTTTCTTTGCGCCATGACTGACAGGTCGACTGGATTCACCTACACCTCCTTATATGGTGGTCATTGGCTATTCATGAGCAGGGATTTATGCTAATTGCTGATTACCGGGAGCGCGCTGTCACTTTACGATGGATTGGCATTCATGATTATACACACGTGTTTATGATCAAATCTGAGTTTCCCGCGGCGTTCCTGAATCTGGAGTAGGTTTTTAGTAGCGTAGGCTTTTATGTACAAATCTACACACAGATTTACTCACTTTTCATGAATGAGACCCAATAAATATAAGAAGAACATAGAAGTGTAGCAGCTGAAATTGCTTGAGATGGTGAGAAGGCAACAAAAGAGCGGTAAACATGCTTTGCTGGGTACTGTAACGAGTCATTTCCATTTGCATTAGTTAACAATATGCTGCAGACATTATGCAGACACATGTCAGAAATTACATGTAGCCTAGTCGTTGTGAAAGATACATCATAAAACCTGACCATACAGGTTAAGCAATGGCATTATATGAATATTTATTATTACTGTCACCAGCAATGAAAACATGAATTCACTGACATCTACTGAGAAACCCCAGAGCCTGTGTGCCCCCATATGATATGATGACATGCCTTGTATGTACCACAAGCACATAGCCTACTGTACATATAGTAAACAAATGTGGACTCTGTTCGGTCCAGTCAAATATTTACGGTATGTCAGACTTGTCATGAAAGGTTTGAATGTAAAAAATCACGTCATTATGAACATACTAAACATAAGTAAATATAGTTAGTGTTGTCATGGTGAGTATGTTAGCATGCTCAAATTAGCATTTAGCTCATAACAAGTGCTCTGCCTAATTACAGCACCAAAGAAATGCGAGCACAGCCATAGAGTTTTAAGGACCATCTACACCAAGAACAATAAATACAACTATAACGTTAACAATATGAGCATCCATACTGATGAATGATAGCACCGTTGTCATTGTAGTTGTTGGCTTGATTTGGGGTGATTTTTGAAAAAATACATTTATAGTTGTTGTTGTAAGAGCATTCAAATCATAAGCACTATTGGTATTTGCCATTACAAAATACAAGAAAACAAAGGACCTTTAACAGGAAGTGAAAAACTCCTGTAATACTTTAATACAAGAATTGTCAAAATGCCAGCTTGTGGCTTTTCTGTTGCAAATTTATAGCCACTGCCCCAGCAATAACAGAATCGTTTGAATGCAACTTCTTACTGATCCAAGGACCATGCATGCATTGTTTAAAAGTAAAAAACAGCCTAAACTCAGATATCTTACCAACATTTTTTAGGCCAATGCAGAAAAAAATGTCAGGTTCAAATGTAGGCTATGTGTGACTGTATGTGTGTGAAAGAAAGAAAACAGATGATCATACAGTGTATACAAGTCGATACTAAGAGATTGTTAAATGATGAGATAATATGATGAAGAAAGTCTCAACAACAGCTAGGGCATTTTTCTGCGTGCTTCAAATGTCCCTTTGTTAATGATACCACACCCTCAGCTACCATGGCTGTAACTGATTAAAAAAAATAGTTGCTGTCAATCAAAGCAGTAAATCATAACTACAGAGAGAAAAAAATCCTGAAAAAATGATCCTGATTAGAACTTGGATTGGAAAAAAAAAATATGTCCTGTAGTCACCGGTGGGAGACAAAAAAATGTTTTAAACTCTTCTGAATTGAGCCATGAATTACACACATGTGGTGTTTGTCAATTCAAAACATAATTTTTCAAGTCAAGAAGTCCCTGTTTGTCCTAGTTTTGACGTAGTACAATTTATTTTTGTGTAAAACCGCTCAATGAGCAACATCTTCTCACACAATACATGTCACCTGCACCAGCTAGCTAGCTAGCCAATTGACTTAGCTGTGTCCCACACACAAATGTAACGTTATTTTACCTGATGTGTTCTATCCAGCAATTCCTGGTCTTTTATCAGCTAGGAAACAAAAGAGAGATAGAAAGCTACGACATTACTAACGCAACTTGTGTATTTGTTCTAATTGCATATTATCACTGTCATATATTTCAACACTTTAATGACAAACCACAACTTACTTGACTTGCAAAACTCATGGCAAAATCCAAACAAAATTAAAAAATGTGTATAGTTGTCTCTCGCTAAGAACTTACCGTATTTTCCGCACTATAAGGCGCACCTAAAAGCCTTTAATTTTCTCAAAAACCGACAGTGCGCCTTATAATCCGATGCGCCTTATATATGGATCAATATTGGTTAATTATGGCTACCGTAGTCAGGGGGCGTCGCCAAAGTAACAGCGGTAAAAACGGTAAAGGGGAATTCCAGTCCCACACCACTTGTGTGTGTATAAAGACCCCAAAATGGCACCTTTCAAGAAACACGCTTACGACGCAGAGTTCAAACTCAAGGCTATCAGTCACGCAGTAGAACATGGGAATAGAGCAGCAGCGAGAGAATTCAACATTAATGAATCAATGGTACGGAAGTGGAGGAAGCAACAAGATGACCTGCGCCAAGTAAAGAAGACTACCGGTAACTTGTTTTGGGAGTGAACGGAGTTGTCAGAACGTTGGTTTGTATTCTGTTAATAAAGTTTGACTGACTGACTTATCTGACTGTTTTGTTGACATTCCCTTTAGCGCAGCTCCATCCCCAGCCACTACAGTAGTTTCTATTCTATGCGCCTTATAATGCAGTGCGCCCTATATATGAAAACAGTTTTAAAATAGGCCATTCATTGAAGGTGCGCCTTATAATCCGATGCGCCTTATAATGCCGAAAATACGGTATGTATATATTTTTCCAGAGGTCCCATGGTGGTCCACAGTAAGGGAAGGGACTTTGCCTCTCCATAAGCAAAAGATTTGGAAAGTATTCAAATAAATCCCCGGCAGAATTACTTCTGGCTTGGCCTTACAAAAATATACAAAATCGGCAGTGTACCTTCGTGGGAAGTCAGTGAGGGATCACATCCTCTTCACTGCACTTACTGCTCCTACTGGTTGAACAGAGTGGGAACTTCAGGGGTGGATAGTATGCCATGAAGCTCTGTGTGAATTAGGTCCTCCCAGTTGAGCTCCTCACAGTCAGATGAAAATAAGCGGCTAATGCGACTCCCTTCCTACATGGCTGTTCATGCCCTCCGTAGGCCAACAGTGAGACTATGTAGGGACAAGGAACACATGGCACAGTGAATAAGCCATTCCACACATGGAGGAAAAAGGAAACGACAGGAAACAATTCTGTTCATTCATAAGGACATAACAAGTCAGTGCGTATTCACAAACACACTCTATGCGTGCTTCGGTCTAACATTGAGGCCCCGACTGCTGAACAGCATCAACAATTACATTGTTTGTGATAAAAATGCATTTTATAGTAAAGGATCAAACAGCCAGAATGCCACATTCACTTTTGAAGTTAATGGTAAAGTGGAGTGGATGTCATATATTGTATAAGTGATGTTTAAGAAATTACTTGGTGCAGAGGTTGCATGTGGTGATCCCAGACAAGGTAAATGAAGTTTGGTGGTTGGAATACTTCAAGTAAATGCCTGTGTGTCTTTATCTGCCCCTCTCCTTAGATATGACTGTAATGACAGTGTAAACATTTGCATTGTCCTTTCCTTTCAGATAGCTGGACTGGATAACATAGTATTTTCAGTAACTGTTTATATTAAAGCAATACTTAAGAACTTTCAGTTTTGGTTGATTTTAGCGGCGCCAGTGGACCAAAGCGGTAGTGTTTTGCCTGAAGGAAGACCACATTTCCCATGAGGACCAGCGCATAGCGTCGTAAAATCCCAGATCTCCCGGTCGCCTGCAGTTAGTTTGAAACAATACATTTCTGTTTCCAGTGTCTGTGTGAAGGATGAATAGCAATGATGTAATGAATCTAATTGTGGCTAAACAATATCATATGACAATGCTGAAAATAAGACCCCCCCCCCCCCCCCCCCCCCCCCCCGACTCGTCAGCGGCGAGCGGCTGACGAGTTTAGAGCCTACAGTAAACACACCTATCGATACTGGCAGGAAGGTGCCGCATTGCTGAATATCAACCCTGCACAATTCGCACGAATATACAGTTCAGTCTCTCAGGAAAAGTACTACTATTCATTCTAAACAGTTTCTTCACATTGAATTGTTTCCTATACTGTTATAATTCTATTATTAGGATTCTATATGGAGAATTATACATACATTTATTACTAAAATTACTCTATGCGAGTCTGTTATTGTCACTGTCATTTCTGAATTACTAAAAGCCAAGACGAATTCCTGTATGTCCTTGGCAATAAAGTTCAATATGATTCTGATGCTTATTGAACATCAAAAATGTTTACATTTGTAACATAACATTTCTGTCTGTTGTTTTATCAGGAATTTGCTGTCCAGGACACTACCTCCACCAGTTTGAGCCCCCACACACTAGTGCTGGCAGAGGCAGGGGCAGAGGGGGGAGGGGAGTAGGTGCAGGCAGAGGTAGAGGTAGAGGGAGAGGGAGGGGAAGAAGTAGGACACCAGAGGACCCAGACAAACTTTTATTTATACACCCTCTTTCACAGTTTTCAAAATTCAAGTACTTTGTCACATTCAGCACATTCAAATTGTTATTTTGCCACTTGTCCCTTCACAGTAAAGGAAGTAACAAGTAAAACATACGACCTAGAGAAAAAAGAAAAACATTTCCAGGCACATGCACAGTGTTACGCAAGAAATATCATGAAAAAAAGAGTGGCATAAATGCAATGTACATTTTTGCAATGACGGGATATGTGTATGATTTGAATAAATAAATGGCACAACAACACTGTATTACAGTGGTAGTAAATGAACGACAATGACAATTGAAAAAAATTACTGTGAATTAAAAAACAAAACAAAAGGGGTGTGATGCATGTACATGGATAAATAGAGCAGGATAAAAATAAACTATGACAGTTAAAATAAGAAACATTGAATAATCTGTGTGACAATGTTAGAAGTTATCTGGAGTCAACTGGAGTCATGCCGCTCTTCTTCCTCCACAACACTCAGAGAATGCATGCTGCAGATAGAGTAGATTGTAAGATTCTGCCCTAGCGCCTTCTTCCAGGTTCTCCGGTTCTCCCCTGAGTCAAAACAGAAAATAGGACATGTTGAAAAATACTAAAGGTTGCCCAAAACAAACAAATGCAGGCCCTGGGAAACACAAAGTACCTAACATGGTCCGACTCTTCTGTAAAGCTGGAAACTATAGGCTGTAGCAGTTGGAGGTGTTGCTTGTGGGGAGTAGACTTTACTTGCTTCTTTTGATAGCTGTAGAGAAATAACATAAGAAATTTATATGGATCAAGAGTAATGCAAGAGAAACACAAAAGTATACACACTGGAAATAAAAACAAAACATCACACAATGTAATAAAATGCATCATCTATGTTATACTAGAGAATTATAAGATAAGAATAACAATAATTAGCAATACAACATCAAATATTAAAAGACAATAACATGAAAAAAATAAATATGGAACAACACCGTACACCTTACACAACATAATGTCCAATAGACACATAACAATAACAAAAATATCTTGTTATCAGACTGACTTGAAGATGTCAAGTTTACTGGCTAACTGAGATTGTAACCTTCAAAGTTAGGTGCTTGGTGCTACTGAAGTGAGCTACACACAGACCCTTCAGGACTGACTAAATAAACGTTACATGTAGAATTTTAAACATGCAACAATCCCTGTAGTTTTAGCTACACTCAGCACAAGGTGCTATTGATAAGCAGGACTATGAAAAGTCTAACTCAATGCACATTGCACACGGGTTTTGTTTTACTGATTATTTATAGCAAGCAACACGGGTTGACTTCTTTTGCAATCACTGTAGTCAACTCAACAAAACACGACAAGAATCCCGTTTTTCTCTGAAACTATTACATAACAATCATCAGAAACTACTGTCACGTACATACAAACTGACATGATAACACCACAATGATTCAGTATGACTGTCTTTCCACAATAGGAACCTACGTATTTTACTCAAACTCTATATTTGCGGTTTGTCATCGCATTGCTTTTTCTTTATACAGTACTTTTGAGTTTGTTGCGTGGCTGGTCGTGTCAGTGTGGAACTATTTATTGCTACCACGCATATTTCCGATAGCTAACATCAGCATTATCATTTTGATTTGAGCATTGTAAGCTACTTACTAGTCCAGCAGGAACAGAGCAAAGGCAGCATCGGTCGGAAATCCCTCCTCGTCTTTGAGCTCACGCCAGCGAGTGAAAGCCGGGCCAATGTTGATCCTTGACTGTCCTTTTATCCGGGTAGCCTCCCTTTTTCTTTTTTTTTTTGTCTCCTCAGACAAAACTTTTCGTTTCTTTGGTTGTTTTGCAGCTTCTGCCATGATAGCAGTAATTGCGCGTAAGCGTTCGCATCGACTTCCGTCTTTGTAACGAATGGGGAAAGGGGGAAGTGACGTATGCCGTAAAGCAGTCAACACATTTGTAGTTTTTTGTGTGGCAGGGTTCCTGCCACCCTCCTCGAAGTTGCTTAGTGCCAGTGAAAGCAATACAGACCCCCTCAGGCCATGACAAAGGTGTCATTCAACTAGTTGTAAGTCCATGTATCATCACAAAAGTTATGAAAATATTTTATGAAGGTTGAAAAGTTACTTAGTGTTAGTTTAAGGTACACATATTCACCATTTACTAGTTGGTTATATCATTAGAAGCATTCTTTATTCGTCATTATAGGGCATTTATTAATGCTTCACTCTGTATGACAATATTTTACAACTACTAGGCCATTTTCTTCATTGATCCCCTAATCCCCCTTACTACTTATTGATAGACTGTAAGGAAAATGTCATACATGAATTATGAGCTTAATATGCTTCGTTCAGCATGGGCCTTACAAGGTGGTAGTGCCGCAAGAATAGTCATCCTCACTAAAAAAAACACTGTAATATATTTAGTCTGTCCTTATGAAACAAAACACAAAAGTACAGGTGGTAATAGTGTCAAAATAACTCTATATTAAGTTTTTCTATCTTATAATATGTTCCCTCTTCTAAATGAGGTAAAAACGAGGTAATGCTACCTACAGATTCACTAGTCTGCCACTTATAAACCCACGCAGGTTTTCTATTATAAAGTTGCCTCCTCTTCACACTTAGTAAATCTATTACAACACACAATTACTGCATTTAACAGATCCAAATCTCAAGGGATAGATTTTACAATTTGAAAAGACATGTTTGAAAATCTCTGAAGTGGTCAATAAGTAATGGGGACATTTCTGCTTGTGCTGACTTTGTTCTTCCATTACTGAATGGAAATAAAACCATTGCATTTCAATAGACCTCCATGTTTTCAAGGTGTAACCCATTGCTTTAAAATATAGTCTTTTAAATGCAGCAGTTTTGTGCTATAATGGATTCATGTAGTGTAAGGAGAAAGTAACTTTAGAAAATGGAACCTGTGTGGGTTAATAGGGGTTAAACTATGAGGGCATTAGTTATGATAAAGACCTCACTTCAGAATAGTGAACATATCCTGAGTTAGAAAGACTTAATTTAGAGTTATTTGGAAACTACTAACACTGATATCGTGCTATATACAAATAGACCATATTTATCAAGAGTTATTAAGGGAGAATGATTATTCTTGTGTTACTACCACCTTGTAGAGCTAGGTGATGTGGCTTATCGCAATATATTTAGGCTATATTGCGATAAATGATACATCTCGATATTTTAAAGTCTCCTCTTAACTAGACAAGTAAAATTCAAAATTATTCAATGAGCTACAGTTACAGTGGAGTTAAATGAAGTTTCTACTGTCTAAATAAAGTTAAAATACTGTTATAACAAAGTTAAATCAAATGCCATTAAAATGAAATTGAAGTGCTGCTATACTAAAGTTAAATAAATTAATGACATAATTAAATAAATTAAAGTTGAACCACCAGTGCTTTTATTTTAAAGCTTGTCTCTGGCCAGCTATGTGTTTGCTGTGAACAGCTGGATGATGTTAGCAGTTAGCAGAATGTTACAATATTGCCACTTTAAACATGAGGATTTATTCACTGTGAGCTGGGAACGCACTAACAGCTCTCCACTTCATGTACTGGAGCTCAATGGTCACAAAATGCGACAAAATAGTCAAGGTCTGGAGCCCTGCAGGTTAAAGATACAATAACACTTGCCCTGTCTGCTCACACTAGCCTTAAACTCATTAAGTTAAACTGTTACCGCAGCACCATTAAACATGATGTCTATGTACGTATGAATAACATTTCCAAGTAGTAAATATATGTACCCTAACATACAGTGTTACCTTAGTTTCTTTTATGTTAATTATCAAAGATATCATTTCTCTGAATAAATGCAGGCTACTTGCAGTGATTTCTTCTTTAAGTTCAATATTGTCTTTTATCTGTGTTTGTTGTTTTGTGTCAATCCTTTTTGTTATGTTCACTTCTTTTATAGTGTCTCAAACACTAAGTTGTTGGAGTGTGATGTGTTTTCGAACTACAAATCATTAACCATACTGATAGTTTTGATGCTGTGTCCTGGTGTTTAATTTTTCTTCTTTTTCCACAGGGCACACTGGGTTGTCTTATCCGTGCTTTTTCACAATGTAAACTGCTTTTCTGTAACAAACTTGACCTGGTGCTCCTGATAATGTGAAGTCTGTATTCCAATCTAACCTAGCTGTAGCTAAACTTCTTTTATCTTCTGGCCATACTATGGAACAATTGACCGTTTACTGTTCTCATTAGTGATCTGCTACACTCCAGTCATTATTCCAGCTGACAGGCCAGTGTACCCTTTGGGTGAGCCTGATTCGTTTCCATGCGTGAGCCCAATCATTAATTCAACCAGCAGACATGGCCTACAGCTTCAGAGAAGACAGAATAGTGGGTACTTTATGCTGCCTTTCAGCAACCTCAGAGGCCCGTAATTAAGAACTTCCGATCAGGACAGATACACATGGAGTGGCATGCTAACTCTGGGTTACAAGCGCTGAAAAAATCTCAGATGTTTCAGCTTATCAAACTGTGTATTAGGCATGATATCAAAGTCTGCTCACATTACCAGAAAGATGAAAAGGCTTAAATTGGACATTCTGGCATTCAGTGAATATCGATGGCCGGTGCATTAAAAATGATGGGTCAATCATTCTCAGCACATACAGCACTGATTAACACATCCACAGCTTTGATGCTCAAACCTTGCTACTCAACTCTGGACAAAGCAAGCTTCTTTCAGCTGCACACGTCTAACCAAATCAACCGTTACAAAAGTGAAGGAAAAGGTCTGGACTCCCAAAACTGCTCGGAATGCTTCTGACATTTTTTTTTTTTTAATCAAAGAATCTAAATCTAGTCAGACAGAGGATATGATTCACACGTCCACACACTGTGAGAGCATATTTTGGCCTCTTCAGTGACATGCGTTGTTGATATGTCATCATCTTTTGTGTGTGGCCAATTAGACAAGCTCACAGTAATCTCACTGGTACAGCAGTGGTACCTTCAAAGTTACACAGTTTGGATTTACACAAAAAAAAGAATGAAAACATGAAAACATGAAAACATCAGTCAGTAAGACAAGGTTGCCACTGACAGTGTAGTATTATGTGAGGTTATACAGTAGGAGAAGAATACAAATTAAGACAACAGTGACAAAGCCACTCTCCATGCATTTCAATTGCCCATTATTACAACAGTGTTATGTCATTATCTAGACATAAATTAAATAAATAAAACAGAACAAAGGGGACACTGGTTTCTACACAGTATGTGAGCTGACATTCTTATCACTTCTATGTTCTAACAGCATTAAAAAGGAAAATGAGAAAATGCAATTTTCTGCAATGCTTGATTCAAGACCTTTGGACTTAAGGCTTCTAAATTGTGTTTAACAACTTACTGGAGTAATCTCCCACCTTACAGCGGAGTATGGATGTTTAGAGGTTTATTTCTACTGATTATACTGTATGTGCTCTAGTGTTGGCCGATACCAATATTTGTTCGTTGTTTTTTGTTGTTGTGGTTTAATTTGTTTTTGCATATTAATTCTTGCTTTTGTAAAAGGGAAACAAATATATTTTCACTAAGAAAATGAATACTTTTTGAAGTCATTCAGTCCTTCATTACACTACCTTTGAATGAGTGCAAATTCAGTCTTACAAAATTATAAAACAACCTTGCTTATAACATTTAAAATAAAATAAAAATCTTTAAAAAAATAATACTAATAATGGCTTCAGAATTGTTTTTAATTAGGATGCACCGATTTGTTGGCTGCATATCAATGTTGGCTGATATTTGCCTTGTAACTACCATCAACCTATCTGCAAATAAGATGATGTTAACCAGTGGCTGTGGCTGGTGTTTTTGCACAATGGAGAAGTTTCAGGCCTTTCTGCCCTTTCTGTTAACCCAAACCACCATTTTTTCCTAACCTTTACCAAGAAATCCCTTTATGGCATAAAGTCCTGAAAGCAAATTTATCCAGCAGCAATTTTTTTCCTTTGAAGCAACGCCTATTTTGCGCAGACTAAAATGCAGGAATGTTATGATGCGTTCAGTCTCTATTCAGTAAAAATGAGTGTTGGGAGATGGTTAATTTGAATGGTCTCATAACATGTTCAAATAGAATCTTGTTAAATGTAGTTTTTTGTGAGAAAATTGAATAAATACAGTTGTTTGAAGGACAAATACACAAATACATATTATGGAGGGAATTATAAAAAGGTTATATTAAAGGTTGGTTCATTAATGTGAATGATTAAATTTGCGCTCATTCGAAGGTTGTGTGATGAAAGAGTAAATGACTTTAAAACCGTTTTATTTTTTGTTAGTGTAGGTTACTTTAGTTCCCTGGCACAAAGGGGGAATAAATAAAAACAAAAACATAATAAGCAACAACAAAAAAAATATTGTTTTATCAACTGTATTTCTTCAAGTTTCTCACCAAAAACAAACTTTCACAAGATTACATTTGAACACATCATGCTATCTTAAATTAACCTTCACCCAGTATTCATTTTTACTTAACAGAACACTGAACAGAACACACCATAACGTAACTCAATGCAACCTCCATAAGCTGCTGGTACAGGCCACTGGATGCTAACAGCTAAAGTTAATTAGCTCTCCTCCTGGGATAAGGTGTGTCTCCTGACGTGGGGTTACTGAGTTTACTGTATCCTTTTGTCCCATTGGCATCCGAGGGAAGATGTCTGTCCATCCCAAACACATTTTCTATTGTCCCTGGGATGATGGGACACTGACAGTCACAAGCCCTGATTTTAGCCTACACAAAAGTGATGTGAGACAATGGAAAATCATTCAATCAATCAATAGGAAGACTGGCAGTCAACAAGATACATATTAACTGGTAGTAATGTCTGGCCAATAATTCAGTACATTCCCTCTATTTTTACACCAATTACAGGTTGTTAATGTCTCCTTTGTCCTTCTTTTGTTACTGTTTCATTTTCTTTATCTTTGTTCCCTGTCCTTCAAAATTCTCCCCAACTTCCTTTCATTTGTTTAATGTCTTGTTGCTTCTCTTCTGTAATTTTTACATTTTGTTATTCACACTTTTGTATACACGCTGGTTGTTTGTCTTCATACCTCTCCCACCTTCTTGTTATTGTAATAATTGTATTACTCTGCTCCTTCTTGCCTTTTTTAATACTTCCTCTCTTTTCTCTTTTGTTTCCTCCAAGTTTATTCTCCACCTTGTATCTTTCCTCTTGGCCTTTTACTCTTAATTCTCTCCTCCATTCTCTCCTCTCCTTTTGTGTTTTCTGCTCCTCTCATTTATTCCTGTCCTCCAGCTCTCTTTGTGTTCATTGCTATGCTCCTAATCCTGTGCTTCCTTTTTCCGTCCTCTCAACTCTTTACATTTCTCCTTCATTTCCAGCTTTATAATTGTGTACCCTTGAATTAACACAGTGAATGTAAGCAAAAACAATGTAATGCTTGCACTGGCCGTGAAGCAATCCTTTACCCAGGGTTGAAAGTGTATGGGCAGTGCAACCGAGTGAAGATTACCTGAAAACTAGCAAAGCAAAAACATATACCAAGAACAGCTGCAGCTTTTTTTCATCAGATTCTGGGCACATGAGAATCTGAAGAGGTGCTTACCAACAACCTTTGGTTTCAACAGGACATATGCACACGTGGCTATCAGGATCATGTCTTATTGACAGTAGAGCGCTGAGTCTGACATTACTTACTGGAAAATGCGGGGTGTAATAGGGTGATAACTCAAGGTCATGAATTTTACTCCTCTCTCTCCCAGAGTTTTCATGTGGGGGACACAAACTGCCAAACTTGCACTACGCAATGTGCAGCTTTGAAGATAGCTTGAAAAAAAAAAAAATTACAACTTGCCTCAATTTCTCTTGCAGCTCATAAATTACACTCACAATTGGTCCTCACACTCTGTCAAAACTTGATCTGTGTTTACTAATCTGTCCCTTCTCTCAAATCTTGACGTGAAAGCTGGTGTCAATTAAAATTTGTTACGGACATGCTTAATAGTTCTGTCACTAATAAGCATCCACAGTTGACAGGTAGTGGATGTGTTGCTTAGGCTGAGTGATGCATTTGCAGCCAAGGTTTATTTTCTGAGGGACATTTGCTATCATTTGAAGCAACTTGGCGAAGAACTAGTTTCAGAGCTTGAATAAAACTGTCCCCCTGTCTAGTGGAAACACTTTCAAAACTGTCTGGTCCTTTTATCTGCTGATTTATACACACAATTCCACACTTTCCTCAACTGTGTAACTTCATGAAGTAGTTATCTGTAGTTATCTGGACTCTTGACAAGCTTTTTAGGGGAAAGCTAACACTTTGCCTTGTCATTTATAAAAACTTGAAAAACTTTGCTGAAGTAATAAGATCTGTGAAGGACACTTTCTCTGTTTATGTTGCTGTGAGTTTTCAATGACAGCAAAGCAGCTGCTTACATGACTAGAAGAGTCACTGCAGGGTCTAAAAAGTTCTTGATAGGTAAAATAAGAAATATAGCAAGATATATTCCAGGAGGCTTGCACTGTTTATCTTAAAGTTTATCTTAACATTCTCACTTTATAAGAGTTGTCAATTTCACGCATGAATGCCAGTAAATGTAGCATCACTCCTAACTCACGAACCAGTATCTTCAACGTCTGTATCTGTTGCATGAAAGCTTGTTTGCCTATCCACACCATGTGCATGTACTCTTAGATGGCAGACATCAGAAGCTTTCAGATGTTGCAGGACATATAATCAAAACTGAGATTGTAACTTGAAAAAAAAAAAGAGTTGAAATATGAAGCAGTAGCACTGCTATGTGTGCTCCTGTGTTAAAGTCATTGGAACAAACAACAAATTAGAGTAAATTTTGTAATGATAGTTTGGAACAGGAAAAAGTCAATAGCTGATTAATCAGCCAATATCAACCTCACACCCTGCAGAAAAAACTGACAGTGTCGGAAATTAACAATCTTTGACTATATTAAGCTGTTGAAATAAGCATTTAAATCAAAGTAATAAATACCTAAATGAATAAATCATGATCACTGAATATCAAACTAAAAGTAACAAATATCTTAAAAAAAAAAAAAAATCGAGGTGGGAGTGATTTTTTAACCTGAGATTCTCAGGTACACAGTGACATTACCTTCACTTTGTGTATGGAGCCTCCGTGCAAAACAGTGCTCAGAGATAGGCAGCGTTTCTATTACTTGTATTTGGAATATGTATTTCCATTGCTTTCAAGTATGTTTTATTCAAATTGACTGAAAAAGAAATCAAATGTTATCTGTAACAAGAAACTTTAGAGTTAAGTAATTGTGTGTTTTTGACATACTACCCTCTATGATTCATAAAACATAAAAACCAAGACTAGGTCAAAACCCCTAAGGGCTTTTAATGTGACTCCAGGGCTTTTAATTCAAACAGGAAGTGTCAGCATTCACTTAGTCACAGACTTTTGGTCTAGCACTACAGTGCTAGCCCCATTATCACAGCCCAGCCACAAAATCAATGTATTGTAAATACATGTTAAAATGGAGAACAATAAACTAAGACACATGAGGTCACACTGCAGAAGGGACCTGCTTTCTCTGGATCTATACCCACTGATCACTTAACACAATCCTCACCTTTTTAGCACCAGTCAGTGATGTACATCACCAGTTGTTGGTGAAGATCCTCAGTTATCCAGGTCATAGTGACTCCGCGGAGGTCCGCGCGGACTAAAAGCGGACGTCCGCAAGCCCTATGTGCGCAAAGCTCACATTTTAGGACAGTGCGGACTCCGCTCCGTGCACCAGTGTCACTCAAAAGACTGCTCGACATGTATTTTTCACATCGCCATGACAGAAACGAGCAAGAATTAGGGTAATGTAGTGTTTCACGGACATTTTTATTGGAAACTACAATGCGGAAGTGCGCTCAACGCTCCGCTTATAGTGCGCCCGAGTCTGTGAGCACCCTAAAAATTAAAACTCTCGGCCCACACTGCAACGCAATCAAACAGATGCGCAACTCAGAGGATCAAATGTGTCTCTGACACCAGACTCAGAGCAGCTCTGAGTGCGCTCGTGGCTCGTTGACGGTGTTAGTGTTACGTTTAAGGCCTACCCCCAAAAAACGGGGGGAAAAAGCACCAAAGCTTCGATTTTTTTTTTTTCACAATCAAATCCCGGGCCATCGAATGAAGCTTCGAAGCTTCGAATTTTTGGGTCAGCCCTGCAAGGGTGTTATGCTGTTTATGCAAGCCAACAATGCTACTGTTATACAAGGGAAAGTCTCTAATGCAGTGGGATGTAGCTTACTTTTCTGTTCCTGAAAATAACATGGTTTGCCTCCACATGATAATTACTAGTTATATTACAATATATAGAATAGAATGAATTGCTGAAAAAGACTCTGGGCAGTGAGCTAACAGACTAATAGGATATCAGTTCTCCTTTAATATTTTATACATATTTATATATTAAAGAAAATGAAACCACCAGGTCAAATCCAACTCTAGCAGTTTTGCTTTAATGTATGCAAGAACACAGAAAATCACAAATGTCTGGTGAAGAATTTAGAATGGGTGTTGATGGGTTTGGTCAAAAGAAAAAGACTTGGACCTAGTTTCAACCCATAGTTATGCCAGTGTTGTGTTCACATCTTGTTTTTGCTGGCCCCCAATAGGGATGTCACGATTACTTGATTTCACTATTATCCCCAGTTTTAAACGCCAAGGTTAATTATTTGTAAAGATTCCTCAACACGGTCACTCTCCAAAGATTATGCCAGGACGCAGAACCATATACAGCAGTTCAGCGCAACTCGCACGGAACGAAAACAAAGTTACACAAGCAGCGTCTCCAAGTGATGAAGTATGGATGAAGAAGCCTTATTTAGAGAGATAAAAGAAAGAAAATCTATAATCGTGACATCCCTAGCCCCCAGGTATCCAAAAATAAATAAATGCAGGTTTAAACTCAAGTACTTACCGCTGGTGCAACCAGCCTTACAGTTTTCATACTGTCCCCTCTTCTCACAGGATGTAAATGTCATCTGTTGGACTGGACAGTACAGTCTGAAATATAAATGGCAAATATCAGGGAGAAACTGGTACTTTGGTACATTGCTTAGATACATTCCTCTCACAAGAACATGACATGAACACATATATTAACGGAAAAAAAACAAAACAAGGAAGGCCTCCCTTGTGTGAGCTATTGACTGGCAGCGCAACTAATCAGTCTTAAATCCCTTTTGTTTTATTACTTTTGGAGCAAATTAATTTGTGCCCTTTTTAGTCTGCTAACTGGAGTACGAATGAGAGAGCACATCACACCCATCCTGGCCTCCCTCAACTGGCTGCCTGTGCACTTTAGAGTTCATTTTAAGATCCTTTTATTTGTTTTTAAATCTTTAAATGGTCTGGCCCCACCCTACATCTCTGAGCTTTTTCACCCCTACGCCCCTGCCCAGTGCCTACGGTCAGCTGATCAGCTGCTCCTTCAGGTACCAAGGTCTAAGCGAATGCTTAGAGGAGACCGTGCATTCTCCATTGCTGCTCCAAAAATGTGGAACAATCTACCTCTGCACATCAGACAGGCCTCCTCACTGTCTGTTTTTAAAACCCACCTTAAAACCCACTTTTACTCACTGGCTTTTAACCCAGCATGAGACCTCGCTCTGTTTTTATTTGTTTGTTGCTGTTTTTATTCAGTTTTGTTTGTTTGTTTTACCTGCTTTTATTATCTCACTGTTTTGTTGTTTTATGACCTGTTATGTACAGCACTGTATGTACAGTTTCAACTGTGGTTGTTTTAAAGCGCTTTATAAATAAAGTTGAGTTGAGTTGAGTTGAGTTGAGTTGTATGCCGAGTAAAATATAGATGGACATTAGGAGGATTGCTCATTTACAGTGCCAACAGCATGACTCAGATGGTGGCCATAAAGAAAATTCCGGTAACACTTTACTTAAAGGTCAGGTCTATAATGCATTATGAGCACATTCATAAGACATTATAACACATTTATAAGGCTTTATAAAAGTTGTTACAAATGTTAATAATCATGTATGACAACTTATAACAAGGTTTATAAAGTATTATAAGTGGAGTTACATAATGCATTATAAATTCAGCATAAATAATGCTTTATACTTCCATGCCAAAGTGACGATGGTGTTTGAAAGAAGAATCTGAAGTACTGGGTTACATAGCACATTATAACTTTAGCCAGTTATAAAGACTCAAAGAACTGCTCTGACATACATGCTTAATTTCTGAAATGGAATAATGCCAGTACTTCAGATTCTTTTATCATACATGATTTTAATGATATTAACATTTGGAACGACGTTTATAAAGCCTTATGAATGTGCTCATAATTCAGTTGTCACAATGTCACCATGTACCTCCGTTTTGTATCTACATTATGTAAGGATGAAAAGGTTGACACATCTCGCATTAGAGAGAAATGGGAAAAAGATCTAAATATCCAGATTACAGAGGAGCAATGCAACCAGAATTTAAAACAAATTAATCAATGTTCTATCAATGTCAGACACTGTTTAATGCAACTTAAAATAGTACACAGACTACATATTTCCAAATCTAAGATTAATAAATGGTTCCCCTCTGTTTCCTCTCTGTGCGATAAGTGTCAATCTAATGATGCCACTCTTGTACATTCTTACTTAATGTGTCCTAAGATTAATATGTATTGGAGCAACATTCTTGACACAATCTCAAATATTCTGGACTCTAGAATTGAGCTGAAGGCGCAAGTTATTATTTTCAATACCTTGGAAAGATTAAATAATTTCACACCGGTCCAGCTATTGTCTTATATCTGCCAAGAAATGCTTGCTGATGCTATGGAAGGGTAAAGAATGTCCAAATGTCAAAATGTGGCTTAATGATCTTGTCAATATCTCTGAGCTGGAGAGGATTAGATATATTAGGAATGATCAGGTGAATTTATTTGATGCAATTTGGCAACCTTTTATTCACTATCTTGAGAGGCTAAGTAGCAGAGCTTAACTCTGCTTATAGGTAGTTTCTGTTACTGCTATAAAGTAGATCCACTGGGTGGGGTAATAGGGTAGGTGGGGTGTGGGAAATAAATTTAATTATTTATTTATTTACCTATTTTTTATTTATTCTTTTTTTTATTTATTTCACTATGGTGTTTTTTTTTTTGTTTTTGTTTTTTTTCTCTGTCAGTTTCGTAATAGAGGTTGATGTCCATGTAAGTTATGTATATCAATTACTGATGATCTATATTATATTTGTATTTATATTTCAGTAACCTTTATATTTGTAATTTAATTAATGGATTGTGGATACTGGACTTCACTTTCAATAAAATGTTTGAAATATGCAAAAAAAAACCCGAATGTGCTCATAATGCATTACAGACCTGACCTTTAAGTAAAGTGTTACCAAAAATTCTTGGACCCAAGAATGTGCAGTGTCGAATTTGGTGCAGTTTGGACATGAGACATGTTTTATATTGATAAACCTTTAATGAATAAGCGACCTGCGTTCTGTGCAGCAGCAGGGCTTCAGGGCTTTGTGGAGATTCAAGCAAGTCCTCACCTATGTAAGCAAGGATTTTGTCGGTTACTAGAGTACAGTCAAGCTACCATAAATCATCCCAGCCACTCTAAACATTCAGATCTCTACGCACATCAGACTGGTCAGTTATAACTCTGGTTGGCATAACAGGACATAAAATGGACAACCTGAACAATATTGCTGTGGTTTGAAAATAACTATGCCAGTATTCCCCTAACCCAAATTTAGCCTAACTTTGGAGTGCCCCCTTTCCTGATAGGCTAGCACAACAAGGTTGGCACCAATGTCTAGTTTCAAAGTTTTCACTTGATTAAAAAATTAGCACACCGCAGACTCTTAAAGACAGTAATGTCTTCCAAGATGGGTCAGTCACATGGCTGATTTGTACTAATCACACACAGACACACATAACATGTCGGACTTTTAGCAATAATCACAGCGTACCTCTCATCCTCCGTGACACTTCCCATCCCCTACTTGCGTGTGTCAGGTACAATCACGTGAGTGATCAAGTGGAGATAGGTACATTTGCCACACAAAATTCAGTGTTTATATGGGTTCATAATTCGTATTCACAGTACATATTTTTGCATTAAAAAAATTACAGCAAAACAATAGCCTGACATCCAGAACAGACCCCTGCCCACTGCCCTCACCTCTCCTATTTTTGTTTAAACCTATTTGGACTGAAACAATCGATAGAGGACTATGGCTGGTGGGTGGGGCAGCTTTGCTGGGCAACCCACTGGGCCTGCCGAAGGCCAAGTAATCGGCCCGTTCCGAATAGCCATGTTTTGAATGGGCACTGCACTAGCTGTAATTAAAAGCATTAAGTTTGCTGACTCTGAGTGAAGCCTGCTGGCTTGTAGGGAATGTGCCATCTTTTGGTCGGCTGTCACTGCTGATAAGACAACTCCAACACATGCATTTAATCCACACACCAGATGGTAATGTGGCTATTTAATCTAATGGTTCCTAGTTAAAAGACAAACGCCACAGGCAGTGGATTCTCAGCATATCCTTAATCAGTTTATTAAATAAAATAGTGTACTTAGTGTAACTGAACAATGAAAATTCAGACGTGTGGAATATGGCTAATTCAATTTCCCTGTTATAAGCGAAGACAAAGCATGGCGTTTTTGTCTTACATTCATCTGTGAGGCTTTGATGGAGAGCAATTATTGCAAAAAAAGGGGCATAGCAGTGCATGAAAAAGTCAAATGCATGTATTAAATTGCAATGCTGTAAACATGCATGCAGCTTAGTGTTTACAAACACCTTGTCAAGTACCTTGCTATCATTTAAATTTCACATTTGAACATATGCCATCCCGCACCTCCATGTAGCCTAGTCTGTCAGTGGGAGGATGCAGTGCCTCTGGCAATTCTCACTGGATCAGAGGAGTTTCTTTATGGAGCCTGATGCAGGTAAAAGTAGCATGCATTTCAGGGTATAAAAAGTTCATCAAATCATGAGTTAGATTCAGTCAAATAACAAGTATGTTTTGCAGAGAGGAAGACTCTGAATTTAAGTAACAGTTGGTTGGTGAAATCTGTTGGGAGCCAACTATGTAGTGCGTGGGCTCAATAAGTGGCCAAAAGCTCCTTAGAGCTCAATAGTTGTGTGTTATTTCACTGTGGGTTTGACAGTACAGCAACCCTTTCTTATTGCACAGTCATTTGATATACTGTTAATACGACAAACATAGCTTAATGGAGCTTTAAGCACACACACTTAATTACTGGCAAGACTGAGCACATATGCTAAGTAGAATGATGGCCCATTTTTTGTTTGTTTTGTTTTTTAGGATAGATTCTTACATTTTTTGATCAGTGGCTCATGCACAGCTCTTTTTTTTTTTTAAAGATTAGATTCAACTTTGTTATAATTGCACAGAGTACAAGTACAAAGTACACAGAATGCAGTTCAGCATCTAACAAGAAGTGCAAAAGAGCAGTGAAGTGCAGAGTGATATACAGATTATACAGAATAAAATACAAAATGTGGAATAATAAATCAACAGGCAGCGGTATGGATATGCTACATACAGTGTGTATAGTACAGTATGAGATTTATACATTAGCAATGTAGTATTCAATGATTATATTAACTGGTACCATAAACAAGGCACTGTAAATCAATGAGTAAACCATCCAGCACATCAGTTCAAAACTCTATGTACTCTGAATACATTTTTTGTTGGGCAACTTCATACAGATGTAAGAAAACCAGTCTACATAACACCACACGTGCCTGTATTTACAACACTCTAATTATAACTGTTCTTACCCTGTATCATCAGATATGTAACATTAATCAACCAATCATTCCTTTGGTTGATTGAAGGGTCAACTCAAGTGAAGTGTGATCCCATCAGTTCCTTTAACGTGTGCATTGTGATTTCCATTTTTGCCTTTTCTTACAAGGCTGCTGCTTTATAATTGTCAATGTTTACATAAAGGCTGGGTGCATTCGTTAATGGTAATCTGGTATTTGGTAATCCAATCCATGGTTTCTGGTTGTGGAATGATTTAACTGCAGTTTTGGGCACAGTTGCCTCTGTTGTATTAAGCCCAGTGCAGACCAAAGATTCGCAGCGAGACGAGTTGAAACAAGCAACTACTTGCAATGCACCATTGAGCAACGTTCTAAAAACCTGCCAGTTCACACTAATGCAACTAGATTAGGCAGTGTATCATCTTCATGTAACTACTCTCTGTACTTCCATTCTGATTTCCAGCTTTTCACACTTGTTTTGTGGCTGAATATAATCTGTAGCCTCTTAAAATATAAATGACAATAGTGATAGTGAAATACTGACTACAGTTGCAATTGTAGTTATGAAGTGGCAAAAAACAGAAACAAAACCAGCATCAGATGGACTGTAATCATGATAAATACACCACAAAAATAAATAACCTGCTGCAGCAAGCAAACATGCCACCTGCAGTCATTTTAATTTGACCAGCGGACTTCACTACAAGCTGATTGACTGTTGAAACAGGTGACTTGCTTTACATTCTAAAACCAGCTGGTGGTGATTTGACCAGCTGAGTTGCAGGTGACACTATCAGCTGACTTGAGTCGAGCTCAGACTCGCCAGTTCACACCACGGCAACTTTTCTCTGTAACATTCTAAAACAGTTTTGTTCCATCACAAATCTTTGGTCTGAACTGGGCTTTCAAACTTAAATCCACAGCAGATTTCATCAGTGTTATCGAAAGCAGTGTCCTGGAACATGCCCCAGACTGGCTTCATGTCTTATAGTTTGTGAACATATCACCACCTAAATAAGCCCTTCCCAAAGACATGCAGCACTGCTCTGCAGCCGCCTCTGAACAGCTCATAGCAGTGATCCAAAGTGTTTGTTCCTCTTGTATGCAGGGAGAGCAGGAACAGGACGGCACCTCATATTCCCACTGTCATATCGGTCACAATAAACCACATTCCTCCTCTCCCTCTCTTGCCAGAGTCCTCTGCTTTGTCAGATCGGCATATAGAAGAAGTGTCACCTGGTTGAATGGCATTGTCCAGGATTCAGCAAACTTTTAGTGAAACAAAGGATATTACAGTTCCTGATATCCTGCTGGAAACTGATGCGGCATGGAAGCCGTCCAGTTTAATATCCAGAGCCTGTCAAATGGCTAGCAAGACATTAGTCTGGATGTGCCCATCATCTCCACCTTCTCCTCAGTATTTATTGATGTTTACATTTGAAAACCCCATCCTGGCTTGCCAGCTAGCCGAAGTCAGCAGGACAGGGGAGTTCATAGACTAGTGAATTGATTTCCTCATCCCAGTGACTGACTTGCAGCCACACAACACCATTCCACACCTACCACAAAAACACCACCAGCAAAACAGACACAAGAGCATAAATGTGGCTCAAATTTAGCAGAGCCGACATCACATCAAGGGACTATATCCAGCTTATCTTGCATTGTAACTTGCATTATGACAACTTAATAAGGTTTATGTTTATTTATAAATGAAGTGGAGGAGCCTACAAGTGTCAGAGGAAGGTTTCTTGGTGTCCTCAAAGACAGTGGATAAACAAAGACCGTCCAATGTGAGTCAGTTTCCTGCATCTGTGTCACATGGGGTTTGCGACCACCACGCCCCTTTAGGAGACTAACAGCAGGTCCTGAGTCCATTGACTTCAGTGGGAGAAATGAATGTGACTACAGATTATGGCCAATTCTTTCGCCCCATAGTCACGGAAGCAAATATTGGACCCATTTTTCACAGGCCACTTATCTTCAGAACATTCCGACACCAAAATGGCAAAGTCAGGAGAAATTTTACTTTGTTCAAGACCTGTCTCTGTCTCAACAACACACTCGCAAGATCTGGCAACAGATATCTCCTCTCTAGTGCTGAAATCAGTGCAGTTTCACAAAAGATACTGGATTAAAAAAAGATTTTTTTTCCAGTGGATGTCTTAGTTACAACATGATTGAGCTAACTGGAGTAGTTTCATGTCGTAACGGGAGGCTTTTAACAGATGACGTCCTGATGTTAGCTTTGCTGCTGCTGTTAGCTGTCCCTGTCAGCTGCAGCAACTGATGCTTTCTAGACATCGTGATTTCCCAAAACTGAATAAATAGCACGCATAGCAACACAAAACGGCTTTGCTAGCTCAATCATGTTGTAACTAAGATATCCACTGGAAAAAATATTTTTTTCACAGACCGTTTATTGAGTTACTGATTTATTACAGACACCACTAACGACTAACGGTTAGCCCAGCTAATCTACGATAGCCAAGCGAGGTTGGGGATACTCGTCTTTGATTGGGCTACAGGGGACAATGCTTACTTAGGAGACCGGAAATGTATACCATATGTATACCTATATATTGGTTCGGTTAGATATTTGGCTTTAAATCAAACCGGTTGGAAAATTTTCAAACCGACACAAGCCTAAATCCTCCTATTACAAAGTGTGTGACAACATAAAACTAGTTTTACAGGGTTGATAATGTAATACCATCATATAGCTGCTGCTCTTCTTACAATTAAACTTAATGCAAAAACTACTAACAAACTACACTAAAGTTAACTAAAAAAATGGATATTTTGGCCTCTCTAGGCTTGAAGCAACTATTGAGCAGTCAACTGGAATACAGTCAGCCAACTAACTAAATTAAATCTTGAGTGAAGAGAAAAAAGCAGCAGCCGTCACAACCAATCGCACAGACCTTTGGCCCCCTGTAGCTTTGCTGATAGCAATACTTTGCTTTCCAAAGCACGCTAAAGGAACACATGTACACACACATACAAACACACAAACAAACAAACACACACACACACACACACACACACACACACACACACGAAATGCAGCTATTTGTAAAACAATTTCCTTATCATTTCAAGTTAAACTAACAATTCCGCTAGCAGCACAAGTGTGCTTCAGGGTTTTAGCCCTACAAGCATACCAGTGGATGTCTGACAACATAACAGCAGATAATAGCCCACGTGTCTGTTGAAACTTTAAGCATCCCACTATGTCTGGAGGGGAGGTGAGCATAACAGCTGTGGTGCTGGCTAACAAGCCTGTAAGTAATTGGTGGCAGTGCTGTGGAACAATCCATATACACAACAGCAAACAATCAGATCAGATAAGCAGAATTTGTTTGTCCTCTGTGCTTTCCGGTCATAAAGCAAGCTTTCATACAGAGCCACTAAGATATGTCCAGCATGATCCACTCAGCCTCTACCTACTTTCCATTTCTAAATGGACCCTTTTCGATATCATTATCCCCTGCAGAATGATCAATTGAAGGTGGCTTAGCAACTAGGACTATTGGTAACTTAGTAGAAATGCACCAATGTATGTTTTTTTTCATGGTTGTTTGTTTTGTCATTGTTGTTTTTTTAATCCCTCTTTTATGCACAGGAAACAAAAAAATCTTTATTATAAAAAAATCATTCAGCCTTTTATTATCTATCCTTGAATGAGCAAAGATTAAACCATTAAAATTTATAATACCTTTAATATAACATTTCCATGAAAAACATCTTTTAAAAAATAATGCTTCAAAAGCCTTGTTACAATATATCATAATTCCCTCTCCACAATTTATTTTACATTGTCATGAAAGCATCAAAAAAGTTCTCCTTCAAACAACTGTATTATAGTTTCTCGCCAAAAACTTAATTTTACAAGACGTGATATGTTAGAATTTACAGATGTTAGAATTTACTCTCGCCCAGTAGTCTGTTTTACTGAATAAAGCTTGAACGCATTGTAATGTAACTCAAAGCAACATGTTCTCCTCCTCCCAATTTCAGCACAGATTTGTTGTTTACATACATTGTAGCTTTATTAGGGAAACAATACGATGTGTACCCTGACACATCCACATTAAGTTTACTGCATCCTTCGTATTGAAAGCATCCCATAAAAGATCTCTGTTTGTCCCAAACACATTTTCTGTTGTCCCTGAGACAACAGGACACCATTAGGTTCAAGCCCTGCTTTTCAGGCTGCACAAAATTAATCTGACACAACAGAAACATCAGCTATTACCATTGGTGAATGTCATCTTACTTGCCGACAGGCCGACAGCAGTCAACAAGGTGACTATTTACAGATACCTACGTTCAGCTGATTAATTGTTGCATCTTATTAACATCTTATAGACTAACTTACTCTTACTCATGTAGTGCTGGCTACCTCTAATATTAGGCCCTGACCACACCTATACATGTATTTTTTAAGAGCATTTGGGAAGCATGACATCATATCCTCAGTTCACACATGCCCATTACTGCTTTGCGTATTGGGCATGTTATTAGACTGCTTGGTCGAATGAAAATTTTCCATTTAAACGAAGCATTGCTGCACCGCTTCAAGGAAAAACAGAGCTGACGTTTGTTGCATCCAGTGTTATTAGGTCCGCCTCAGCATCCGCAGTTTACAATCCATAGGACTTGTCAAATCAGCAGAGGGTGTATCAATTTTGAGAGTGGGATTTTTGTTGATGAGGAGTGTAAAGAAAAATTCCACGTGTCCAGAGCATCACTCGTTTCTTTGTCCTCTTATCGAAGGGGAATCAAGAATGATGAGATCTCTAATAGATGTTTTGAAAAGCTAGGTAATGTCAGACTGTAGCTATCACTTTACTACCTTTAATATAATGGAAGACTAAGGAAGGCAGTAACACCTGTGAGCATTTGAATTTGTTTTTGTGTTCTTGTGTGGATACAGATATTTTGTACTACTAAGGAGTGTGAGATGGATCTGCGGTTTGGTGCAGCTTCTGCAGTGATGCAGGCTCTGCGCTGGTCCATCTTGGTGAAGAGGGAGCTGAGGCGGAAGGTGAAGATTTTGATTTACTGGTCTTTCTACTTCCCAACCTTCACCTATGGTCATGATCTCTGGGTAGTGACTGAAAGAATGAGATCACGGATACAGGCAGCAGGAATGTTTCCTCCGTGGGGTGGCTGGGCACAGCCTTAGATATAGGGTGAGGAGCTCAGACATCCGGAGGGAGCTCGGAGTAGAGCCGCTGCTCCTTCATGTTGAAAATAGTCAGTTGAGGTGGTTTGGGCATCTGATCAGGATGCCTCCTGGGTGCCTCCTGTTTCTGGAAGACCCAGAACATGCTGGCGGGATTACATATCTCATCTGGCCTGGGTATGCCTTGGGGTCACCCAGGAGTAGCTGGAAAGCATTGTTGGGGAGAGGGATGTCTGGGGTGCTTTGCTCGGCCTGCTGCTCCCGCAACCTGGCCCCAGATAAGTGGACGAAGATGGATGGATGGATGGATGGATGATTTATTTACAGATACTAAAAGACTTAACCTCTCCAATACTGCTTTAGCATGCCCAAAAGTTGGGCATGCTAAATCCACATTGTCTACTACAACCAAGACTGCCTGAAACTTAAATCAGAACTCCCAAACAGGGTTTGACCAAATACAATATGAATACAAAAGTAATGGCCATGTGTATACCTTACATCTGAGGTTCTGAAAAGCAGGAGAGGAGGTAAAGAAACAAAAAAAAATGTCCAAATTTGCAGAGGATTACTCCTTCTAGCAGCAAGACCAGGTGGAGCACAAAGAGGCATCATTAACCACCTGCTGAGCAACCCTGTCTCCTAGACATTACGTTTGTATATTACTAAATTGTTTTCATAATTACATTGTGGTGACAAGGTAATGGCTGCCTGGATTATGTTCAGAGACAATGTTTCTTTCAGTTAATGAAACAGTGCATTTATGTACCATGCTGTCACATCTCACTGACAGTGTATGGAGACACTGGGTGGATGGCAGGCATGCAAAGTGCAGGACTGTGACACCAAAATCGTGGGCTTGTATGCAGACTCCTGTCTGTGTCTAAGGCAACATAATCCCTTTGGTTAAGACAAGGGAAAGACTGATTTTTGATTCTGTCAGTGAACACTGGACTGATTCAATAAGTATTAACATGTTTGCAACTTGCCAGATAGGCTACTTCAATTAGCCTCATATTCTCATTCATTCAATTCAATTTTATATATAAAGCCCAATATCACGAATCACAATTTGTCTCAGAGGGCTTTACAGCATACGACATGTCTCCGTCCTTGGACTCTCACAGCGGAAACATAACTTGCTCTACAAAATGTTTCCCTTAAAAATAGCTGTTTTATTAAAAAAAGTAATATATCTGAGACAGGGCCAGGCTAAATGTCTTTTTGTTACCTTTTCTTTAATTTTATTTTATAAAAGGAAAGTAGACTGTATGTACATCATTTTCTATAAATGTCCTGCTTCTCACTTACACCACTTCTTACACATATTTATTTTTGTTAGTTATCTAGCACAGCTCCAGTCTGGTGACTGATTGGCTCACAAGGCACAAGAACACAGTAAGTGCCATGATGTAGGACACTTGTTGAGAAAATATTGCTTATTTACTTTCAAAAACAACATTTCCCAAATAGTCCAAGGATTAGAAATATTATATTTCACTCATGAGGTTTATGCAGAAGATTTATTTCTGTATATATAGGCAATTACCCAGTCAAGTTGACCATGGGTATATTCAACTTCCCTTAATTGCATCCATTTTCCATTTCCCTCCCTTGCATCTTAGTCCTTCTTACTGAATACACAAGGAGAGTGGAATCAAGGAAACTTGTTTTTTAAAGATAGAAGAGTTCCTTCCCTCTGAACTATCATCTGAAGTAGCGTCACTTTTTGATGACTGCTTCACAGCTGGATCACCTGTCAGTCGGCTGTTATGACTCTGTAGAGACTTTTGATACTAATAAGGGTGTGCAGTTACCTCTGCCGGCACAGCATTGTTTTTGTCTGTTTGTTTTCAGTGTCTTAGCCAGACATTTTTGGGGAAGGTTTACATTATGTAAATATACCCCTCGACAAACTATGGTCTAGATCTGACACATGGAGATTTTCAACCTTACTGAATGGAAGCAGACAATCAAAATGTGTTTTTGCTGAAAGATAACAGACTCTCCTGCAGTCCCTGACTATATTGTCCATAAAATAGATTAAGAAGAGTGAGAAATAATAAATCTTTTTGACGAAAGAAAAAGTTGTTTTATGCTTTTTTCCTTTTTTTGACCTGCAGTTAACATAGATTCAACAAATAAAAACCTGTGAATAATACACTTCAGTCTGTCATTTGTCCTGGTATAGAACAGCAGTGAGTATCGTTGTCCAGTCACTAACAGATTTCCAATCGAGGGGTGTGTCTGTCCTGTAAACATTTCTGCAAGGTCTGGTCTCATTTATTTTTGCTTATGCCTCTTCAGGTATCCCTACTCAGTCTTCTTGCAGCAGAAATAAGGGAAATGAAATTAATGATCTTCATGATGGCGGACCTGAACAACTTTTGGGTCAGGCGAGGAGTAAGAAACACCATAGTTTTTTGTAGATTACCTAAATCCTGTTTGACAACATCTGAGATGAGTCTGGCCTGTGCAAAATCAATCAGGAATCACTGCACAATGCATGCCAGTTGGATCTGTTTGACTTGATCTGATCTGACTGGCAAGTGTTTGCCTCAAGAGATTGAGGCAGCCACAGTTTTGAGAGCCAGGGATTTAAACATCTGTAAACCCACTGCAAAACTCAGGGCAATATGGGAAACACCTGGCTGTCACCTGGCTCTTACTTCTGACCACAAACATAACTTGTTGTTTGTTTGTTTGTTTTTAATTACTGCCTTGCAGTTGAATGCCTTTGCAATTAACTGAAGTTGTACTTGCAGTTTATATCTGTCTGTGAAAACATGGATATTTAAAACGCATATTCCCCCCTGAAGCAAAGATCTATATGATCACCACAATTTAAGATTAGTGTCACCAAATCAATATCCAACCCAATGTCTCTCCCTCTGTTCCCGAGTAATGTTGGGTAATGGTCATAATTAGCGTATCATTTCCTGAGTTATGGCCAAAAACATGTGTTATTGGGTCATAATGACCTTGATCTTTGACTCCCAAATTCTAATCAGATCATACTTTGGTCCAAGGGGACATTTGTGCCAAACTCGAGGAAAACCCCCCAGGCCTTTCTTGAGATGTTGCATTTAGATAATGAAATGGATGCAAGGTCACAGTGACTTTGAACTTTAATTATCAAAATCTTTTGAGTTCATTGTTTAGCCCAGGTAAACATTTTGACAAATTTGAAGAAATTTCCTCAAGGTGTTCTTGAGATAACACTTTTACCAGCATGACAAGGATGCAAGGTCACAGTGACTTTGACCTTTGACCACCAGAAACTAATCAGTTTCTTGTTGAGTCCAAGTGAACATTTGTGGTAACTTTGAAGAAATTCCCTCAAATTGTTCTTGAGATATTGCATTAAAGAGAATAAAAGGACTGCAAGGTCACAGTGACCTTTGACCATCAAAATCTAATCACTCATTGAGTCCAAGTGATTTTTTTTGCCAAATTAGGAAAATTCCCCCAAGCTGTTCTTGAGATATAGCATTCACAAAAATTTGACATACGGGTTCACAGTTACCTTGACCTTTGACCACCAAAATCTAATCAATTCATTCAGTTCAAGTGGACATTAATGCTACACTTCAAAAAATTCTTTCAAGGTGTTTTTGAGATATCGTGTTCACAAGAATTGGAAAAATGGACAGACAGATGGATGGACAGATGGATGGACAACCTGAAAACATAATTCCTCTAGCCACAGCTGTTGCTGGCACAGAAGCATAAAAAAAAATCCAAAAATCCAATTTTTCTGTGTAATTGTAACATTTACAGAGTAACTCAACCCTAAAACCATTATTTTCAGCTGATAATCATTGTTTCTGGTAGTGAAGTAGTGTAACTGACTGATACTGCTCAAAATCTTGACAGTTTAGTGCAAACTGTTGAAATTATTATTTCAAAAACTGTGTGCCCTCTACAGCTTGAAACCTGGTTACTACATTTGAATTTACATTACATTACATTGGAGGCGAATGATTCTGACGTCACTAACCGTCCACGCTAAAGCCTGCCCTCCTCCCTTTACTCCTCCCCTTACTATAAAACCATTCTGTCCGCAGTTATCAAACTGACAGCGAGTAGGTTGGATCAGAGCAGAGGGAGTAATAGAGCAGAGAGAATAGCTAGTAATTTGTCAAATTGTATTGTTAGCATAGTGTATTTTAGTGTAGGTTTACAGGAGAGACGCTGAGGCTCGGAAGTATATGCGGGCCGGCGAGGGAGGGAGGGGTGGATAGATGGATGGATGGATGTGGTGGGCTGCTGCGTGGTGAGCCCAGGCTCCCAGAGAGGGAGAAATAGAACCAAGTAGGATAAAATAAGTCAAAGTGTGGAGAAGGGGACTGGCTGAGCCCCGCCCGCCTTCCCTTCTGCCCATGTGACACAGTTAAGGGCGGTTTTCCGAGCCACCATCGGCACAATGGATATGAGCTCCACTGTTGGAAGGGTGAAAAAAAGTCTAAGTGTGGAGATGGGGAGAAGGGTGAACAGGGGGAAAGAGGCCGAGCTCCAGCTGCCTTCCCCTCTACCCGTGTGATACAGTTAGGGGCGGTTTTCCAAGCCACCATCGGCACAATGAAAATAAGTCAAAGTGTGGAGGAGAGGGACTGGATAAAGAAGCCGACCTTTGGGGAAGCCCTCTCCTCTCTCCCCGCAGCGAGGGACAATCTTCACGCCCACCCCCCCATCAAGCTGTGGGCGGAGTAATGCCCAGAGTTAAAGTTAGTTAAAGTTCCCCTTCAATGTTAGATTATAGACTATAGGTGTCATGTTGGGCACTTTTTTTAAACAAGCAAATACAAACTGCTTCACAAGGCAGACATAACAAAAAAAAAAAGGAAAGAATAATTTACCGGCTACACACACATTTCCATAAAATTCCTATATTTATATTTACATATACACACGTACACATATTTGATATACACAGATTACATGTACAGACACACATTTAGAAGGCACAAGCACCAACCTCAAGCTAATCCTCTCCTTTTGTTTTCCTCCAGGTTACATGGCTTCCCACAAATATTGAATGGCACATTATAGAGCACAGCAAGGGAATGAGTATTAATGACTGAAGTGTATTTGTCAATCAAGCCTAACACTGGTATGCACATGGCTTTACATATCCTCCCCATGGGAGTATCATATCAGGGCATGCATTCTGTGTATTTGCACAGTGTAAGGCTGTGAGCTCTCACTGGTGGGGATATGTCTGTCACTGCCTCTCGAGGCTATACCCAGTAGGAGGCCATCTGTTTATTTTGTCCTAACATTACCTCTGCTTGCAATACCTTAGAGGCCTATATTTTTTGAAAAGGTATAAAATGACTTTTGGATACAGTATTTGCCTTTTTGCTTGTTCTTTTAACAGAGAAGTTATTCAGCTTTTCCTCTTACTCTTTTTAAGTGTGAAAGGTGTGTCCTATTAATTTCAGATACAATTATTTATGCTCTACATATTTACCATACAGTGTGTGGAGGGGTCTGTCTGTTCCGTGGAATGGTGGTCACACAGAATCGACAGCTTTAACAAAACACATTTCCTATGATTCCTTCCTTGCATTTCTCGTTTTCTGTAGCCCACGTCATGCTGTGATTGTTTGCATTGTCATGGTCATCCCACTCATCCTACTGTTGTCACATCAACAGCCCCACACTTGCAGAATCCCAGCGTAATTGTAACAAAATCATAATCTGACATAAAATGTACCACATATTTCATAAAACAAAATCTAATTATGTTTAATCAAAAGGCTGGCTTTTAATGTATATATGTCTATGAGTATATTGTAAAGTGCAGTGTATATGAAAAATTCTTACTTGGCTGCATTGGAAACTCAGATTTTGATAAACCAACGCATTTTCTATGCTTGAATTACCTCCTGAGCCTTTAATTACTTTTAAGGGTAAGTCACGGCATCAAACACAGCATTTTTCTTCTTCTTCTTATTATTATTATTATCATTATTATCAGTGTTGTTCCACCTTGTTACAAATGTGAATCATTATTTTCAGTGGATACTGGTCATACTTGTAAATAGTACAAGTTTGGTTCTTCTAAAAGGAAACACATTCCTGCAGTCCCACAGATAGTCATTATGTAACACGAGTGGTTATCTTGAATTTGAAATGGATGATGTCCCTACTCTTAAAAGACCTCTATTAGCCTGCCAAAAAGTGCAAAGATTGCCAAAGATGATGGAAAATTAATATCAAGTGCAATATATCATTCTTGTCTGACTAGTGATATGGCAATCCCGGGTGGAAAATTAATTTGATTTCCACTACAGCCTGACATTGTAAAATGAGCAGCAGGAGCACTTTTCTGTATTTTCTGCCAGTACTGATCATCACAGTGTCAAGAGTCCCAGATTTGGAATATATTTTCATATTTCTGTGTTGTCTCCCGTTTGTTTTATTCCACATTGTGTTATCTCATTTTCAGTTTGGGCTCTTGATAGCACTGCAGGTTAAGGTGATGGTAGTACACAGTTATGAGTTCAAAACACATTATATTCTAGCTTTTCTCTAAGATGTCCAGATGCCAGAAAAACAGGGGCATTTATTTGGAACAAATGATATGCAGGCTGTACAAGAATTGCGAAAGACCAAAGACTTTTTACAACAAATGCACATGGCAAAGGTTGTTATGTAAGGGATGATCTACAGCAGGTGGTTCATTATTTCAAAATGAACCCCAACAGAGAGATGCAGGACTCAGCACCTCCAACTTAATACCTGCTTATCCTGCTTCCTTCAAAATATTGATTTAAAAATGATTTTACTGCTTCTGCTAAGCTGTAATTCATATAGCAAGAGTCACAATCACAATCAAGTGCTCAACAAAGCTCAGCGTTCAGTGATAACAGTGACATAGTAATCCTTTAACCATAAACTATGTTTGAGCAAAATATCAAAACCTGAACCTCACATCCTACAGAGCAGCCTCACCATGACAACTCAAAATGTAACGATATGGCAAGTTTGTTTATAAGATGGCCACCTCAGTGTGGGTATGTGTGTATTGTACATTTGTATCTGAGGCAGAGAATGTGAGGAGGACTGCTTAATTTAATGATGCCAACAAGCTGTTATACATTACACAATCTGCCTGCAGCTACAGCTATAACAGTGAAAATATGTGAAGGCAGAGAATACAGTCAGTGCCAACTCTCAATTAATTTGGAAGAACTCACCTGTTGCACCGCTCCAACAAATGCCAACAGTGGAGCTGTGAATTCAATGTTATTTACCAGCACTGAAAAAGACTTTTTTTTTCTCACTAACTTGCATGGTGAAAACTAAAATGGATGGGTTTCTTGCTTGACACATTACAGAGGTCAACAAAATAGTCAACTTCTCAACTCTTTATTAGCTAATTAATGACGTGGCAATCACACAGCAAAGGAAACACCTGGACTAGAGTGACAACCCAAATTTTGAGAATTCAGCAACAGGCAACTGTTCAAAATCAAAACTTTTTTAGCAGGAAATAAAAATGATTGAACATAACATTGTTTTTGAGCTATTATCAAATTCAATTAGCATACACTATTTATAAGGAATTCTATCAATAGTATTGGTGAAAAGGTATTGCCAAAGTAGCATTTCTTCCATAACTGTTAACTGAACAGACACCTTATAGTCATGATTCATGCCAGTGAACCTTTCTGTTCCAGTGACTCACCTCCTCATCCAGTTCATTCAGCTCAAGGACCTCCATCATTTTAACCTGGTTATCTGGGGCCTCATTACAGAAATGTCCTAAGTCTGAAAACTTATCTTGTCACAGTTAAGGATGACATTCAGGCTCTTGGTGTTACAGAAACAGGTTTTCTAACATTTAGGACAAAATCCTATCTTAGGATAGAAATTTAGCTATTACAGAACCACACTTAGGATTTAAGCTAGGAATTCTGAGTAAGGATGACATAGACCCTGTCCTGAATTCAAAACAACTACCAAAAATGGCAGCAGCACTGCTGTTAGGTGTGCATGGCAATGACAAAAAATAATGATTAATAATAAATAATTCAAATAATTAAACATTCATCTTGAATTTGAACAACGTGTTAGGAGTCTGTCTTACAGGCTCTTCCAACGGGTGCATGATTAAATCTATAACTTCCCTGAGGAGTTGGGTCATTTTTCTGTGTGCAGGCTTAAACCGATATGAGTTTATGCAACACAGCATTTATCATTATGACACTTGTAGCAAGTTAGAAAATAGCCTACATGAGCAACTTGTGCCAATGTTGTCACGGCACTAAATCCCGGGTTCTATGTTCCCCCACTTAACCCTGCAAAAAAGGTTCTATGTTCCCTGCTTACACAAAAAAGGTTCTATGTTCCCCGCTCAACCAAGCGGGAAACATAGAACCTTTTTTGGGTGGTAAGTGGGGAACAAAGAAGCTGGTAAACATAGGGATGACCCTTATCCAACTTTTGTTGCATTGGTAATAATCAGTGTGACAAAGTGATTTAGCATTTGATTGTTTTTACTAACTACTGTAATGGAGCTATTAGCCAAGGGGGTCTGACAGGCAGTTAGCAACATTAAGGAGATCACATTTTTATAGAGGTTGGAGGTGGGAAAAGCAATACACACTGTTTCTTCACTAGAATATGCATGTGTTTTTCTGGGGTAATGACATGGGGCATGGGAGAATTAGTCCCACAAGAAAACTAAAATGTCCCAATATGGCAACAATGGCAATGCAGAGTTGCTGTTTAGACTTTAACTTTAGTCTGACACATTAATAAGCCTTCCTGTCGCTCATTTTAAAATCACTGCAATGGACAAGGAAGGGTCAACTCGTGAAACTGAAATGAGGAATTATCTAAACGATACCTTCAACAAAAACCTAAATTAGGTGTGAGCTAGCTGAAGTGAGATCACCAGGGACCTGAAAATTTCTAGTAAGCTTAATGACTATTGCTATGAACACACTAGGCTACTTGCTGTTGGCTATGTCATTTCCAGTAAATATCACAAAGTCAAATGTTTTCTTCCATTTAAAAATAATGTTATGAATGTAGGAACATAGTAAGCAGGCTACTCACCTATCTTTTACATGGTTACGTCTCCATTCTGATCTTGAGCACACAGACGATATTTACTGGTTTGTTTACATGAGCTAACAGAGGAGCACATTGAATGGAATCAGTGTGGAGAGAGCTCCAATGTTATGTGATATCTGATGCTTGCTTGCTAGGACATGATGTCGTTATGTGCTATTCGGGAATGGCAGTTTGTCAAGTTGCGACAGCTGCTAAAATTCAAAATACCGGTACATTTTAGCTCTTAATATCAAACTGGTTTAAAGATTTTTGCACCTGTCCCTACTTCCCCTTGCAAAGAATGACTTCAAGCCTAACCACATGTGACTGATGTATGACACTGTAATTAATTTCTTGATTAAAATAAAACAAAATCAATTCAAAGTTCTCCATGTTTCCAAGTGGCATAAGCTAATGATACCCACCAGTTAATCAATGATCAATAGTCATCTCCATGGAGATAACAAACCATTTTTTGTGATGACACAAAATTATTTAAATCCCATTCTGGACTAAAGCATGGCCACGACTTTTTTTTTCCCCCACAAATTTCACAGGCGGGCTCCAGCTGCTCCAGGAACCAGTTGCATATGCAGTTTCTATTAGTGGGGTGAGCAGCAAAAGGATATATCTTATCCTTGTTTCAACAGTTTTGTGCATGCTAGAATGATAGTAGGTGGTCATGCCACCAATTAAGGCAAATCGTGAGTCTGCATTTGTTTCATTGTGTCTCTACCACAGTTTGTCTACCAGTTCCGAGTCCATTTTAAATACATAAAGCAATTAATCCACACTAATTCGGATCCTAATTATGATTTCAGTTAGATTTCCAGCTATGTAGCTTATAAATAGCATAATGAAATCATGGAAAGCAGTGTGCATGCGTGTGACACTGGCACAGAATGACAGAGAGAGGGATGACTAAAATAATTAAATTCCATTTTCAGCTAGCCTTAATATCTGGGCATATTACTGGTGAACAAGTGTGCTGCTTCCAGGCAAGCTGAAATGCATGATGAAAGAGACAATTAGTACTTACACAATAAGAGGGAAACCTATCAGCAAACCCAAAAGAGCAGAGACTGATTGGAGAATTTATTTTTGTCATTAGAGGCTGGCAAATTAAATCAGTGCTTTAGACTGGTCCTTCTGAGCACCTCGGAACCCAGCTCTCATTCAACAGACAACATCTAAAGGTCTAATCATGCCAGTCCCACAGCCTGCAGTCAGGGAGAGCCACTCCGTTCACATGGTTTTTAAACTGCATCTGTGACACTAGAATCCCCAGGGCGTGCTCTCTACAGATGCTGCTGCCAGACTAGCTCTCCCATCTACTTCCCCTACTTGGAAGGAAGAGATATGCAAAGAAAAAAGAACAGCCTTCTTTATATCCTTGACAGCTCATTACCACAGAAACAACCCTGGCCTGGCATCACTGGCCAGCCCCCCTCACTGGAGGAAACAGACAATAAAAAAGGGGGTGCTGAGAAGAAATGAGAGTGCGGTATTACATACACTAACTGGACCTTTAATTAAAAGATGCTTAGCTGCAGAATGTGGAGGTCTGCTATATTTTCAGCACCATCAGCTTCCGCTAGTGCAGCATTAACACTCAAATACTGTAAAGGCCAAACCAGGTGCCACAAGAGTGTCTGACATAATAGATAAACATGACAAGTTTGGCATGAGCAGCTTCACTTTGTAGGTCCTATCACAATTTGGCGCATTCACCATTTAAAATGTGTTTGTTCTTTGTTCAGGAATGGAAATAAACTAACAAGGGAACGGGGTAGACAGGTGGGAAAGTCTTAACTGGATTCAGTCCTTGCATAGTGAAAGAGCTTTTTTTTTATTTTTTTATAACACAAGCAGAGAACTTTAACCTTGACTGTATCTGGCCAAACAATGAAAAATCTGTTTAATTATCCATGTTCAAGTCAAGCCAATAAGTACTGTGAAATCTGTAATAACAACTGTAATCCCTTCAGTTTGCGGTAAACTGCCATGAATGTTTTAGGATGGAAAAGGGTCTGATTTTAAAACTCAAAAAAAAGGCAATGTCCCTTACAATTTATATGTGTTCTCACTAATGTTGGGTTTATTGCCAATTTTGCCCATCCCTTACAGTTTACGAGATTGAGCAGCTTTGATTTTAAGCAAACCGGCTGAAGCTGTGGCCTACATCAGCAACCTGTGCTTCTGGTGATACAACACTTAATCCAACTTGTAGTGCACTGATAATAAGCAACATGACAATGTGATAAACATAATATTGTGTTTGCTTATGAACAGACTAACAGAGCCACTAGCGCAACAAGCCATGTGCAATTTACTGCCGAGCCCAGCACCAGAAACATGAAGGAGATCAAACCTCAGTAGAGGTTAGAGGGTGGATGAGCAACCAAGCTGTGTTTGTTTACAAGAAAGTTCATGTATTTTTTTTGGGTAATGAGACATGACCCGGCAGAGTTGGTCTGCACTAATATGGCATTTTGGATTTAAAGCTCAGTTGTTGTAACTGGCCGTGAGCGACGGGGTGCACCGTTCTGAGTAGAGCTTTTGTTGGACAGCCTGTTTATATTTATTCCTGTTGCATGCTTTGTAAGAGCCACTATGGGCAAAGGAGGGTTGATTCATGAAGTTGAAATTAGGAATTATCCGTACGTGCCTCCTTATCTAACCACAAAAAAACAAAATAAGGTGGCAGCTGGCTGGAGGGACATTGCCAGGAGGCTGATAGTTTCTTTTCTACTTGCTGTTAGCCATATTGTAAGTCACTTTCAGTAAGTTTCCCATTATAAAGTGTTTCCTTTTAAAAAGTACAACCCCTAGAAGATAGCATATACTCACCCAATTTTTTCGTTGTCACATTTCCAGTCAAGCACACAGCTGATTAGTACCTGGTATGTTTTCATGATGTAATAGGAGTGCATATTTAATGGATATCATATGGACAGAGAGCTCCGGTGTTATGTGACACGGCATAGTCCAACACTTGTTTGCTTTTGGGACATTGGGATATTATGTTCAACTCAGGAGCAGCTGCTGAATCAAGTGCGACACCTAGTGACAAAAATCAGTATATCAATCCAGTTCAGTGTTAAATTTAATATCAAACCGGTTTGATATTATTATTATTTTTTTTTTTGTATTTATTTTTTTTTTTTTTTTACATATGACTTTAAAGATTGGGCAGATGACAAGCATGAACCCACCAGGAAAACTACAGTACATAGCATACTGAGACTGAGGGACACTATTTTTGTGCTCATTTGATTGTGGAAAAAGAGTGATGCAGAGTCCAGCTCTACAGCTCAGACTGTTTACCCAGATGCAGATCAAAGCTGATATAAAATAATGGTGCTTGTAAAATAAGCTGAATAAAAAGTGCTATGCAAAAGGTCCACCCCAGTGTGTGTGTGTGTGTGTGTGTTTAGGTGAAGTCCAGGCTTCAACTGCTCATCTGCATGTCTCAGTCACTGCTGTGTTTGGAGGCGCGGCCAGTGATTCCACACTGAGTGCACACGCACAGAGCATGATCATCCACAGGAGACTGGGGGAGAAAACATGCACAGAGGCATGGTCTTTTTTTACCAGACTGTTGAATTGCTTATGGTTGACTCCCTTTGCAGTTGACTGGAGTTATATAGCTGCTGTCTGTCCTGAAAGTGTATTTGTACTTCCTCTTTGAATGACAGTGAGCTGTTCTTTAAGGTTTTAAGGTCTATTCAATAACTGTTACCTTATAATTCTTTTCTAAATCATGTCCACCTATGACCTCATTCATAGATGGTTTTAATACTCATAGGTGGATATTTTGTCCACCTAATCTGACTTTGTATGACACTGGAGATGGATTGGAGATGTTACTGGCCTTGATGGAACTTGATGCGACATGCTTGAAGTTATTTTGAAGCAAACATTGGAAGATCTGCAAAGAATTTTTGTTTGTCGGTGGACTCTGCCAGAATCCATCTAGACTTCAGAAAACAGTCCTGTCTGCTAGTTTTGGAAGTAGGTCAGTGTTTTAAGACCAACACATGCGAAGAGTCTCCTCATAGCTTAGAGCAAGGAACCACGGGTGTACCATTTGGTTTGTTCAGTAACATTTTAAATGATGCTTATTAAAAGAAATCTCTGATTCTTCCTCCACCTTTAGTGGCAAAAGGACGGTGATGTGTTATTGCTGTACATTACAGCATGGGTGAAGTATGCTCAGCTGACATGGTGAGTTGATAAATTAATGCTGCATGAATTCACACTGGCCACATGGAGAAGTAGAGCAACATTAACTCATCTAATAGAGAAAAAAAGGAATAGAAAAAAATTATGACTACGGTGGTCTGCTCAAATTCCTGCCTGACTTCTTGTATATTTGGCGTGACAATTAAATTTGATAAAGTATTGAAAATACAACCATTATGAAAAATTATACATATGTTCTAATTTATTTATAAATAACTCATAGGCCACTTTAATTACAAGTCACACAACTGTTTGAGGTTACTAATCTGTCAAAAGCATTTTCTATGCAAACCTTATGAAAATAATCAAGCAGCTTTTTTGTTGGTGGCTGCTAGAGGATTACAAGTTGACATAGAGAAAAACAGATCCATTACATTTATATGTATATTTATGTACATGATTATGAGATTTTTTTTCTATGTAAATCAGTTTTATGCACAGATTACATTATCAATGTTTTTTACTCCATCAGGTTTTGAGTTTTGTGTTTAATCTAAAACTGAATCAAACATTTTTTGCCAACCGGCCCCTTTTTGCCGCTGTTTATTTCTCATTGCCTAGCTAGCAAACCTTTGGTCCTCATCTTCAGGATCTATAGGCTGACCTAATGTTCATGTGCTTGCACCCCCAGTAGATAAGCTGAAACACCTTATGATAAACAAGCTGAATTATTCTGTTCAACTCATCTTGATTTATCAGAGCAGTGATTATAGTCTGACTTTTTTTTAGCTATGGTGTATATTGAATACAGAGCATAAGGGGGAAGCATAAGGGGTAGGAAAAGAAGGTCCCAGCAGAGGTGACCGCATACTTAACTCTAAAGCTGAGCAGACAACTGAGAGAATGCAGAATCCCTCCCCCTAAACCCTGACAGATGACACACCCCTCATAGTGCATCAGTCAGTGAGAGGGTTGTCTGAAATCTTGGATAGAAGATTTCCCAACTCCCGCTAGGTAAACAGGAGACTAGACAGGAAAACAACACCATAGCAGGACATCACACACTGCAGAAGTGTGCAGTGGCACAGGATACACACCGTAAGTAAAGAAATAGCACCACTTCTGCCTCCAGCAAAGGCTGAGGGACAGAGAGGCTTGATTGCAGCTCATTCCAGCTCCCATATAGTCAACCTACATGCTCTGCTTCCATGTGGTCATTAATTGTAAGCAGTAGAAATTACAATGTGAGAGGAAAATTTAAAATAAAACCAAAAACTTCGTCCCTATGAGCTAGGTGTATGTGTCTTATGATCGATCGATCGATCGATAGATCGATAGATAGGACAAATCATATGCAAAGGGTGCACTGTGTCTGTGCCACAAAGCAACACAACTGACATGTTAAATTACCTGAAAAAATCTCAACAAACTGCAGGACAATGACTGTATGATGGCCAATAAGAATAATATTGCTGACGTTACCTCACTGAATTCCCAGTCTTGTCCAGCGTCAAATTAGACATCCATGAGTGCAACGATGATGCACATCACAACACCATGACCGCTGTGAAAAAAATCATACAGCAGCGAGTGTTATTTTGATGCAAATATTACTACATTAGCAGAAATTTAGCACAACGTGGAAGTGACTTCAGTGCTCTGCTTATTTCCATGTGAAAGTGCAATAAATATATGTTGTCCCTAAAAACAATAAATAATCGTGATCTCAATATTGATCAAAATAATTCTGATGATTTTGGCCATAATCATTCAGCCATAACTCCATAGTGAACTGCTAGTGAAAAAGGGGGTTGGTTTGGGTAAAATAACAATAGCCAGCTGGAACTCAACCTAGTCAGAGTACACGGGGGATGAAGGGTAACCAGTTGGGATGTAGAATGTTGTAGAAGTAGAGCAATCTGGATCTCATAGATAAGATGATGGCTGCAAGTTGATTCAAATGCTGGAAGAGGCAGAAAACATCCAGAACATTATTGAAGAGAGGGTTGAGGAGAGTGCAGAGGAAGCTCTTCGCAGTCACAGTTTATTATGATAGTCATGTTCAGTCAAACTCCATGGCAGCAACAGCTGACAGGGCAGAAATGCAGCTAGGGCAACAATGCAGGTCAGGGAGTCAGATGACCTCAAAGACGAGGTCCAGAGAGAGAGTTGCAAGAGAGCTGATGAACAAGGCCCTGCTGTTGCCAGTCAGGAAGATCCAATCCAATACTGGAAGAAGATCTAACAGAATCTAATACATTTTGTTCATGAACAGAGTCTTCAAGGTGTGTATGTTAATTTATGCCATGCACATCTAGCACATCTATGTCACATCATAATTTAAGCAGTAGAATGAGGCCATGTGCATGTGTGTCTGTTAAATGTTTCATCTGCATTTTGAGACAGTTAGACCTGAATTTTGAATGTCTGTTATTAGCTCATTTCTGAGACAACATGCATTCAAAGAGCAGAGTGCTTATCTACCCCAGATTAGATGCTGAGTTTCTACATCAACAGGCAACATTCCCACTATGTTTAAGTGAGCAGAGTGTTGAGACCTGATTTTAAACAGTATTTCATCATTTTTGTGTGTTTGTTGTCACCAACTCAACTACAGAGAGTCCTGCCGTTGGCTAGCACTGTCAGCAATGTGATGCACGCCTTCACCCTTCATATTCCAAAACTCCCACCCATATTTATGAGCCAAATGTCATGAACTTGTATCTGAATTTCACTTCACGGGGCGTCAAAATCTCTAATGTTGGCAGGAAGCTTTAATTGCCAAAGGGTTATGTTTAGTAAATAGCAGCAGCAAACATCTGACCCTCTAATTTTAATTAGCTTCGGCTTAGAGCTGGGCTTTCCTCTATCTTGCATGTGTCATGAAGTGCTCTTTATAAAATGTCTGAAAGATGCATTGTCCAGCTCAGTGAAGATCAAATTGACCTATAGTATTTAATAAAAACTCGAACAGGAAGTTGTTGGGTATTTGTCTGGTGTTTCATTCTCACATTGCCTTCCTAAAATTAGCTCTGATCTGCAAATTGATAAGATGGATGTAGTGAACTGGATGTCTGAAGTCTAATGGTTCAGTCCTACATCTTTGATATTTTGTGCAGACTAGTCATCTATAAAAAAAATAAAATTAAATTTAAAAAAAACTGCTATCTCCCAACTTTTACATAAACAGATGGCTTTTTCTTTTCAAGTTCAGTCCATGTGGGCCTTTGCACAGCTCCTGTTGCTGTGAATTATTTAAGCTGCATACAGTTCAGTATATGGCCGTCGTGAGTAGCAATGAAATTCAACTTTATATTTCAGTCACCTGTAACATGTTAGCATCAGCTTATTTGCTACTGGGGGCCTCTGTGCAGATCCAAACAGGCTTCCAACTCCTTAAGTTACCTTACCTATACAGAATGCAGTATTTAAATTTAAATTCATGTTTGCCTTTACACAAACGATCATAGAGCTACATTACTGTCCATTTTTACACCGCTTCGGATACCATACCATACATTCACTAGATTGAGATGACCAAAAATTTACATTTTTTAAAAAAAATACTTAATTTAACTAGAGATGCACAATATGGATGTTTTCCAGTGGATACTGATAACCGATAACTAACTAGTTTTCATGGCAAATACCAATACAATAACCAAAATTTCCCATTGTTGTATTTTAGTATATTATATAGCGTTTATAACTTGTAGTGCATCCACACCTGAGGGTAAGAAAGGCTAAGATAAGGAATAATTTAATATTCCATGGCTCAGACCTAACCAAATCTAACTGACATCACTACTGTTAGCACAACAAAAACAAAAAACAGTTCTGACTCTTCAAATGTTTTTAGTTTTCCATCAAAAAAGCTATGCCATGGTGTTTTTCCTAAGGTTTCAAATTATATGCTTTGATATAATCTGTCAAGTCAGGCATGTGGACATATTATATACAAGTAAATGAAGTGAGTGCATCACTCAATATTAACACTTTCCCCACCAGAGTTTTACTTCTCAGTTGCCAGCCACCGCCAGCATTTTTGAGCATAATCACTAATCTTTCAAGACCCACAGAATAATTTGCTTTTAGGAATATGTAAACAGTATAAACATGAAACTAAAGACTAGACCTTCTGTTTTTGAACATAAAAAACATTTTATTCTATCCTATTCCATTCTTTTTATCAACACTTGAATTTGTGCATTTTCATTAAAAAAAAAATGAAAGAAAAAACAATTTCGGACAAAAAGTTGAATTTTTGTCAAAAAATGTCCAAAAAATAATTTCACATGAACATTTTTTGCTTTTTTCTCATTTCCTTATGTCAGTTTGAATTGTATAAATAAAAAAATACTGAAAATAATATTCTGTTTGACGTATAGTCATGTTCGGTGTTCTGTTGTCTCCCTCTTCTCTGTGGTCGTCTTGTCCTTGTGTCAGTGTCACCATCATGATGACCGTGTTTCATCAAATCAAACGCATTTGCGTCTCTGTCAAAATCGGATTCAGAATGTTGATCAAAACAGGAACTGTAAGAGTCTGTCAGTCTAACATCTCCATGGCTTGCGCAACCATAAACTTGTCCGTCGCTGCCAGCATTTTTGTGTCGTTTACAACTGCTGTATCTTTCTAAACAACATTTTCTTACAGTTTCCAGAGGATCCTCTTCTTAGTTGTTTTTTTTTGGGTTTTTTTTGGACTCCGCAGTACTCTTCTGTTCCACAAGATCTGTAACAGCGCCCCCCATCTTATGCCAGTGAAAATACGGATTGACGGAATATTTCGTCAATGGCGGGGAAGCGTTCTGTCATAAATGATGGAAAATCTTGTCAATGGCGGGGATCTTGTTAAAATAAAGGCTTTGTGTTTCCCATACATTGATTAATTTGTGACAACCTGCCACAATTTCAACAAATTTTCTTATTTTGTTTTCTACTTATAAAAAAAGATAGGTCTGATTTTATTGTAGAGCTGCAAGCAGGGCTAACTGTTAGCATCAAATAACTAACATTACATTGTGGTTATTAGCAGATTTATTACAAAGCCAATGTTACCTGCTACTTATTATCGGGTTTAACAACAGAGTCAAGCCGTTTCAGTGTCAGTGGCGTTCATGGGTACCATTTAACAGCTCCGTACTGGCTGTTAGTTGCTGCTGCTGTGTTACTTCGAGCCAGACGACAGTTAGATTGGTAGACGCTGAACTCACCATTTTCCGGTAAGACAGATTCTATGCCTTTGCTCTTCTTCTTGTCCATGTTTATTGGCAGTGTAGATACTGCATCAGTTAAGCCAAAGCAGTTTCACTTTGTATTATCAGATCTTTTTATTGGCAAAAATGTTATCATTGGAACAATGAATAATAATGTAAATTTCCTATTATGTGCTCATAAGTTATCAGCTTGCCATGTATCAAGTATCCCTAAATTTAACCAGTGTAATGTCACTGCATCTGGAACTATCACGTGATGACACCTGAGACAGCTGCATGTTGGTCAGCCATCAATTTATTTGCAGGGGGATCATAAAACTCCCCAGAGTCTAACTGTAAAAATAAGAAGACAGAGTGAAATGAGGTAAATTACGGGGCAAAACTAAAAGCAGACCTTTGAATTGTGCCATTTAATTGTTCCATATGGAGCTCAGCTTGGGAATGTCAGGCGGAACACAGGCTCTGTTCAATGGACTGCAGCTTAAATCGGCCGCAGTTGACCTTTAAATTCAGCAAAGCAATAGTTACATAGTGGAAATGGACAATACCTTTTCTGCTCTGCCTTGTTACGAAAGTCTGTTCTGGTCTGGTCTGTTAACAGGTTTTTAGGATGCAACACATTCTTAAAAGAAATCAAGTGCATAATTTCTCATCTCTTCTGTTGATTAGCTGTTTAGTGTTTTAGCCTCTGTTTGTTTGATGAAACACTCATCTTGTTAAGGTATTGGTTGCCACCTTTTTCTCCTAGTCATTTTACCAACCAAGTTCCTTTACATGTGTTTAGAGAGGTTCTATTACACAGAATAAAACTGACTGACAGTTGACAAAATGTCCCTTTGTTTCTTTTACCTGCAGTAGATAATATTCTGTTTTCTTTAATATCAGTTCTCATTCAAACACTACATTCAAAATTATGATGAAAATATTAAGGCAACACAATCACCTTTTGATCAGCGAACAGAATAGAGGCTTTTGAGTGTATCAACAATTATCATAATAAAGAAGCTAAAATCAAATAACTATTCCCTTTAGTGTGTCATAATTGGACCGTCTTCTGACATTTGCCAAAAAATACATATTACATTTTTTTTAGACTAAACTAGTGAACTGTTATTGAATGTGAAGTATTTGACCTCATTACTTTGAAGATACCAACTCATCCACTTGTGAATGTCAGCTCCCATACAAGGGAAAAGATAATGGCCTGCTATTGCACTGCGGGCCTTCCCAGAAACGTCCGCCAAAACGACTGCAATGAAACTTTTTGTCAGCAGACTACTTTGACAGGACTTATTCTGATTGTGCACATGCACAGGTCTCCTTTTGGTATTATATTGAATATATTAGAATATTGGGGGCACATCCATGGCAGAGAATTACTGCTTTTCAAAGTACTGTCTATTTGACAAGCCCTTGTCCTTTCCCCTGCACATGTACACCCTTTTCTTTATTTCAAATCTTTCCTTGCTTGTTGACACATAGGGATACAGGATAGTTTTGAGTCCAGCACCTCTCACATTATTCTGGGATCCATTTTGCCAGTGTGAACAGCCTTACTGCTCCTCAACCTGCCACCCTTTACCTCTTATCTCACCTCTTATCTCCCTTCTCACTATCTGTCTCTGTCTCCTCTGCCTGTCACAAAATCACACACTAAAAGAAAAAACTCCACTCACTCAAAGACACTCACCCTCTATGACTCATTAACCATCTATCACTCTCTCTCACTATCACAGTTAGTGTTGTCTGTAAATTGCAGTAGTTTCAAGTGTTGCACTCAGCAGATAGCAGGCCAGGGAGTTCATAACTGGTTTGAAAGCAGACCAACATTACTAAATTTCACAAAAGGGCACTGAATGTGATTACAAAATGTGTGCCACAAGCCAGGACAGCCCATCAATAACTGGACTACAGTATGATTAATATTGTTATTTCAGTGGTTCGGGGCATGGCAACATTGTTTTAAGGCATCATTCAGGTTCTCCTCAGGAATCACTGCTCCACCTGTTGAGTGTCCACTGTAATAACAATTTTAGCTTGAAAAGTAAATGTGTAAAAAAACAGCTGCAAGCTAAAATACCTTATTTTTGTAGCAGCTGATAAGTTTTACTGCTATTAATTTTCCTTCTTTCCAGCCAAGAGTTGCTGTTGTTTCTAAACTTGGCTCACGATCCCTTTTGGAGTTGCATCCATCACAAGCCATCACATTCCATAAACTTTATAAAAGGAGTGGATGTAGCCTTTGTGACATCACCCATTGGACTCCCGTTTTGAAACCTCAACTTTGGCATTTTGACTGTCACCATCTTGGTTTTCTGAAGCCAGAAGTGACCATATATTGACAAAAGGGTGAGGAGAGGGAGAGAGTCAGAGGACACAATACAAGCCCACCTGTACTGGCAAGATAACTACACCTGGCTGTAGGGTACGCCATGCAAAGTCCCTACTAACAAAACATTAAACCCTAGGTTATCAGCGAATGCTGGTGCTGGACAGCTAGCTTGATTAGCAAGGTGCATCCATAATTCACAGTAATTGTGAATTTGCAATGTGTAATTTCGGCTAGTGAAAAACAAGCTTAAAATAAATCTGATTCCTTCAAGTGTAGTACAACCAAACACTGAACAAGAAATTTTTAGGCAACCAAAATATACCAATGAACTGTCATAAACTGAAAACACTAAAGGACAAAAACACAAACAACACCCAGAAACAAGTTCATGGTTATTTACATGTACACGGTGCCACACATACGCATTGCTAAGTCTTTATCCTGATTTACAGGTCGCTGTGGTAGCCACTTGTCAATCACAAGTAGGGATGCAGTGAAATGAAAATTTGGGGCCGAAGCCGAATAATATTAAACGCTTGGCCGAATACCAAATATTGTTGTTTAGTTTTTCATTAGTTTTTGCAGATGAACACCCTCCAGATTAGTGTTGTCACGGTACCAAAATTGGGACCCACTGTACAATACCAATGAAAATATCACGGTTTTGAGTAGTATCATGATACCACAGTTAAAATGAGGCAGATGTGCCTTTTGTCATTTATAAAAAGATAAATCACTTTTCTACAATACATCAATGAAATTCCAATGGAATGAATTACTTGACTTATTCATATTTCAAAAACAGCATCAATACCTGATTAACATAGGGGGGATCAAAATAAAATAAATTAAAATAAGAATCAACCAGCCACCCTCCTCCCCTGACAAGTAAAGAACAGTCCCTAAAGTGCGGTGAGGTTTGTGGGCCGTTACATGCTACAATGACAGAAATGTGAACGGCTCGTTTCTCCTCTGACACGCCACATACCTGTGTTCGGCTGGCTCGGCTGTTCAGGTACTACTGGGCAGTCATCACACCAAGAAGAGGATATAATTGGAGCCGACTTCTCCGTTGCCGGTAAGCCAATGGCCGCTGTATTTGACAGGAATACATTACTGTCTGTGTCTGTGTCCCCCGTTCAACCAACAACCGGTGGGATTCGCCTATTGTTTCTGCTGGTGGTTGAAACCAGCTGTACTCACACAGCGTGCTGAATGATTTAAGCCTATTTTTGCTTGCTCAAAACTATTTTTAGTTGCAAATGCGAGTGCCGTGACGGACGGATTGCCACACTACTGACATTTTACTCCACATTTAACATTTAACACGCCACTATTATTCAGCCTTGCTTTTAACTCATTCTACCAAATACCGAATGTGTGTTTTTTTGGGGTTTTTTTTGCAATATTCGGCCGAATAATTTGGTTACCGAATACATTCGGTTACCGAATATTCGGTGCATCCCTAATCACAAGGTAGCCACACCCTAAACCATACCCTGCTTTATCATCTGTTTTTACTCACAAAGACATAAAGAGGATTTAAAGCTAGCAATTGAGACCATAAACTCATTAGAAAAATGTTTACTCAGGTAGTAAGTCAAGTGATAAGTAATGTCATTTTTTTCATCAGCCCCTTTTACACAACCTGTTCAAGGTGGGACTGTTGTGACATTATTCCACTTCACTGTTCTGTATAAAAAGTACAGACATGGCATGGCGGGGGCAATGCTGCTACACCGCTAACCCAGCACTGGAGGTATGCACACAGTCAAATTCATATCAGTGTAAAAGGGACAGCTTGCATGGCAGGACATCACGCGCACACACACATCAGACGTCCATGCTGCTGTGTTACATGTCACCCTCTTTATACTATTGGAACGCTGGGCTGGCATGCAAACTAATATCATACACTTGTTTGGCTTCATGTAAAAAAGCAAAGCTGGTGTAATGGCAGATCTTTTTGGCGGCAGTATACTGGAATCTCTGTCTATAAAGGGCAAGCAACTTCTTGCAATTCTACTTCTTTTTGCAACCAGTGGAGTCGCCCCCTGCTGGCCATTAGAAAGAATACAGGTTCAGTGCACTTCTACATTAACTTCACTGTTCAGCCCCCAAAGACTATATCAACTTCTTGTATACAGTCAATGGTTGATCCCAGCACATGGACAGGTTTTATTAAGTTACTTAATGCTGAGATGACTAGCATGTTACCTTCATATGCCTGCAGGGCATTACAGAACAATGCCTCAAGCTCTGGGGAACAACACTAACAACAGCAGAGCAGGACAGACATAAATTAGAATGTGTGACTTAGTCCATTTTTCCCAGTATAGACTTTATTTTGGCAGCCAACCCAAAGGGATGTACTACATTTTTTCATTTGTTTGTTTGTTTCACATATTTTTTCCTGCCTGGAAATGCAATTGAAAGTGCAAATTCATGAAGTCAAAATGGGGAATTTATGCAAATTCTGTGTTCTTTTGCAGCTCTCTGTTAATGCTCAGAGTTGTTTGCAATAAAACCAAATTGTCCACCATATTTGAATTGTGGCAACATGTTTACTGGATATGTGTAACTTGATGTTACGAAAGTAAAACAACAGTCTCTGTGCTGTCCTTAGCTGGTCAGTCTTTGGACAGGTCTTACTTTACCTGACATCTTTTCAAATTGTCGGAACCAGACAGCCATTTTCATAAACATATGCAGCAATTACAAAATCCATTAATATCCATCATGTTCTGTCATAAATCATATAGCTGGGCAGCCAGTCTGACTGTAATTATTGCTGAGCAAGAAGCAGAAGTCTGTGATTAGGTTTAGTCATTATTTCCCTCCATGTGATTAATCTCAGCTTTGAAATAATAAATGGGGAAAATGAACCAGTTTTATGTCAATGCGTTTGTAATTGTGAATTTGAGCGTGACATATTATGAAGCCAAGTTTTGACAGGAATCTGTTTCTGTCAGTCTCTTCTCTCCCACTCCTCTATGTCTGTGACAAATACAATGATCAATGCTTTGCCATGTTGTTGTTTGTATCAGAGCATCTAAAAATATCATGAAACCTACAAATGTCAACTTGAAATCCAACTATTTCCCTGGGTCTCTGTTCACTTTAAAGTATTTAAAATATTTTTTGCTGAATGTCAGAAAAGGAAAAACAGACATTCACCCATGAGACGCAATATAAAAACTTTGGTTTAGTGAAAGTACTTCTTTTTACCTGCAATTAAAGATATTTCCACATTAATACACCAGTGCTGATTAGGAGCTTGTATATTAACCTCAGTGTATTGCCACAATTATACCCTCTACCAGAGGACACTTTTATTTAGCATTGAGACTACAAGTTAGGATGCACGCATATCATATTAATTCCCTGCTTTGTTTGAACATTCATTAAAGCAATTCTTTCAGCTCTCACTGAAATTACACACGCTTTAGTGAATTATATGTGAATCACACTTTGCCTTCAAGCTTCAGTGGGCAGGGGATATCTTAAATACTAATTGTTAAAGGTTCATGTTCTTGCCACTTAGTACCAGGAAATCTCATTTGGATGCTATAAACCCCATTCAACAGAGGTCCTGCTTCAACTTCAAAATGTAGATTTCTCATCATTGCAGATGGTTGTGTACTTTAAATCTTATTGATCTCTTTGTTCAGCAATTTCTCTTCATTATGGGAATAATCAGATTTACCAAGGCTGCATATGTGAGATTAAAAAATATCCCTCACCTTCCAACGGCAACACGTGGGGCCCTTTTCTTATGTACAGCATTGGCTCCCAGACAATGCTGACTAATGTTTTCTGGCACACGGGGTTTTAGGGAAATCAATTTTTGCACAATAACTAGCCCAGGCAAGAATCTGCCCTGTGGAATGAAGGGAAGCATATTACTTCTAATGCAAACCCTATTATCAAAGACACACAGTCATACATTATTTAGTGAATGCCAGTTTCACAAGGCTGGTTCAAAAACAAATATGAATTATTCATCCACACCCAGATTTTCTTGGTTTTCTCAACGAAATAAATATTAAGAACAATCAGCTCATCACAAATCAAACACAGTAGCTTTTAATAAAATGAAGCAAGTTTCTGAGGAAGAAGACAACGATAAAATGTCATGACCAGTGTCCTACGTGGTGCTCATTCACAGTGAAGAGGGAATCCTACAGCTTTATTGATTCAATTCCAGGTTAAAGGTGTAGCTATTATTCTGCGGCTGAAAGGGGATCACCCTTTTTGCCCGGAGATCAATGAAGAGCCTGCAGCTATAATTACCATGAACCTGATAATGTTATTATTACTATGACATGCACAGGTGAAGTTATATAGTCCTATCAAGCGTATGTCAGTGCACACTGACGTATAGCTACTGTATCAATATCCTCCCTAAGTAATGGATAACAGCATCCAAAATGTTGGATTTTTTTTTTTCTAAAAAAATTGCAAGCTCAACTAGTATGCAGGTTACATAATGTTTGATTATATTCATTTTCTGAATTTAGTTTCAATAAAGACAGGTATTACTGTAAACAGTCTGTGCAGCTGGCAGTGCAACTGCTCGTCAGATCCTTGCACCAACAAGCAGCTGTTTGCCAAATTGTCCCAACAGGCCACCCTTGATAATCAACAATCATGATCACATGATCAATGCTTTAAAAAGCAATGGGATTTACAACATAAGATTTAAATAGTTATAATTTGTGATTTATCTGGCAAAGCGACTATTGGTTTTTGAATGTGAATTATTTACAGAGTCTCTGTCATTCAGAATTTGTTGCTTTTAATTCCACACACTGACATTATTCTTGGAAATCTGTTCAAATAAAAACAAGGATTTATAGCAACTAGTAGTGCTTAAATGGCCACTGAAATTGCTCGAACTGTTGTCTAAATGTCACAGGCCACAATTCAGATGCCGACTCATTCACACGAGGCCTGGGGGAGGCATGATAAAGGTTGCAAATGTCAATTATGTCTGATAAAGTTTGGAACAGCAGATTTCTGTTATGTCTGCACTTTTAGTTGTTCCACTGAAACATATGCACAGAAAAACCAGAGTGATGTGACCGGTGAAATACAAACAAATGAGAACTCACAATAAGAGAGTTACTTCTCATCACCTCCAAAATCATTTAATTTGTGTGGTACCTTTCACTTCATTTTTTAGTCTGGTCACCAATTATAGTTGGCTTACACAAGCACAATTGCCGACCGCTGTCCCATTTGGTCATAAATATGCAGCAACTTAAAAATTGCAGCGACGCAGATTTTAATGCACATTTACTTCATGTTTTCTTTATCTTTTATCTATTTAGCATAATTTGTTTCAGATCCATAAACAGGATACAGTGACATAGAAGTATAATTCCAATACTTAACAGAATGCAATATTATCTGGAAGTGTTAAATATCTTAAGTCAACCTCAGTAGAAATGAGACACCGTTAAATCCCCTGCTGGCTTTGGCTCATGAACCCTTAGTGTCCAAAAATCAATAAACGTAATCAATATACATTATTCAAAAAACAAAATGAAAGACACATTTTGGACGCTTGGCATGTGCTCTTACACAAGGACATGTTATGCCTTGCCATCTCATTTCTCCAACCAACACTGTGTGGGCAGATAGGTCCAGTTTACCAATCAGTTGTTTGTCTTCAAGAGGTTGGCATCCACATACTTTTTGACTGCTTAAGGCATGTGGGATCATCATTAGTATTAGTATTATTAGTAGTAATATTAGTATTATTCCATCAAATTTTATCTAGTTTTTCTTTGCATATTAACAATTAGATATTATAGGCTGTCATACTGCAACAGGACACAAGAGTTTACAACCATAGTAGCAGTTCTCCAAGGCTGTGCTTTGAGTTAATTTGTATTGTCAGCATGCTAACATGCTCACATTTCTAAAGTGCTGATGTTAAGCAGGTTTACCATGCTCACTATCTTTTGTGGTGCGGCTTGTGTTCACATTGGCTTTTTATAAACAAACCAAGAGCAGTAAGTGATGTTATACAAACCAACAGGTAAGTTATTTTTAGGACAATTTCGGAGGCAGTCGTGCTGTATCATCAGCTACATGGACCCACACAGGGAAGAAATAAAACCCCTGTGACTAATGCCAGGTAACACCAGCACTGCACTGGTTCTTATGTGTATACACATCTTTGTGGGTAAAAGTGATCAATGATTTGAGCATTATTAGTATTATCAGACTGTAACATGACTCACATGTTATCAATAATGATAAAAAGGGCAAAATCAGGTGTTTTCTGACAAACTATTATTATTAGGGGGGTTACTTTGGGATAGCTACATCACTTTAATGAAGAAATACCAATTCATTCTTTTTCATTTGATTTTCTGATTAATCAGGAAAAATCTCATACAAGTTACTATAGTTTCAAATTATCTTGAATAAATATATATATACACTGCTTACACAGATTACATATAAAGCCTAAGTCTGCTTCTTCATCAGTTCACAACGGCAGATGGATTTTAATAGAATCTTATCTATCGAACTTGTGCTGAAATTATGTTGGGCTGCTTTACTTCAACACCACAAACAACCAGAGTTTGCTTGAAAGTAATCTCTATAAACAGATTTGTACACATGTATGCATATGTATTCAACAATTGTGTTTCAATGGCAGGTAAACAGACTGTGGAGAGGCGAAATGCTTTGGCCTAAATGAAATCTCGGAACCCAATGGGTCTGATGACAAGTTAGCTTTATATTACCTTTTTTTAATTTATTTCTATGCATTCATATGCAGATATCTGTTCATGGAGATGCACTGAAATGATGGGCAAAGGAAGGAGGAAGTCTTAGCCTGGATGTCTGGATCAGTACAAAAAAAAATTTTCCCTCACCTCCTGAGGCTTTATCTTTGTCTGACAATAGCCGACGGACTCCGGGATTTGCTTGAAAGTAGAGTGACCCACCTTTTGGGCAGCCCACTGTCCGGTTGTTTTGATTGGGGGGTAACCCAAACAAACCAAACTAAACAGGCAAGTACATTCAGAGTTCATTTGAAACAGGTTACATGTGAAAGAACCTTTTGTTTAGCATGTTAGAATGCTTACATTTTCCAATTAGCACTAACCATGAAGTACCAGAGTACAATAGTTTTTCAAGTATTAAGTCATACACCTAAGTATTGGACTAGTTGCTGGATACTATAAGCTAGATGAATGGTAATAACTTTTTCCAAAGTTATTACAATATACTGAAACAAATAAATGAATGTGTACCAAATCACATGGAAATCCAATCAATAATGGCTGTAGAGACATTTCATTCAAAGCAACAAAAGGGAACTTGGTGATGGCATTAGAGGGGAAGTGAGGGGATCACCAAAGTCAGACAGATTCATCCCCCATAGACAACATGTCTGTTATTCAAATTATCATCAGACCACTGTAATACCACCACAAATGCCAAAATCAATACAAAAAAACCCATAAATATACCCAACTAATTGTCACATTAAAAACTAATCAATGCCATGAATATTATCTTTTTTTTTTCCCTCAATGCATTCCATATTCTTTCTAGTTGTTGGCTCACTTCTGATATTTGTCATAACTAATTACAGCAGGACCAGACTATGACTAGACTAAAGTTCTGGTTAGACCATACTGGTTGTTGTTGCAGTCATATTCTCAGATTGATTTTATGGCATTCTGATGAATAACTGAAATTGGCAGCATGGATAAAAGTATATTACTAGGAAATGATTATTGATATCATTATGTCCTATAAGATACAATACCAACAACATACAGATGTGCAAAACCTGCTAAGCTATATAGAGGAGACTGCTTAGGCTAAATTCCAACATCATTATTAATGAGTTTGATCACACGATCAACAAATGACCATTTGAGCCTCCATGCTGACATGTTGGAAAAGTTGAGTATCTAACTACAAGTAAATGCTTTTGTGTTGAATCTGTTATTTTTAGCACAGGTGTTGTCTGGAATCATGTGATAACAGACATGTCTCATTCCTGTTACAGTATATTTTGTCATTTGAAATCACATCAAATTGTTAACTTGAATTTCTCTATGACTGCTAACCAGCTGTTTGTCATTATTATACACAAAAATATCAATTTCCAATCTTCAGTGCAGAAAAGGAACACAAATCCCAACTCTGCCAAAAATATACATGAATGCATGAAATACTGAATGATAGCATTTGGCATACTGTTGCTTGCACTGCCTGGTTAGACTCTGAAAAACAAAACAGAAGTAGGACTTTCTTACAAAAAGAGAATTACTTATCAGCTGTGCTACAACCTAATTCTCTTTTGTTCTCAGGCTACATTCTCTACAGGATTAAATCAACATTTAAACATGATAACTTAACATTCTATTATAAAATAACTGTAAGGAAAGGGGAATGTTGTTTTGCAGACCTTTTCAATGAAAAAACAATGACCCATTGTCTTATTCATTGCTCTCAGATAATACAGCAATCATCTCAAAGCCTGGTGCCCAGCAAAAATGACTGAGAGCAAAAGTGCAGTGCTGTGAAGGAGGCCCCAGGTCAAATCTTAAATTGCCTACTGACTGATTGAAGAAGTGGGGTAGAGCTACTAAAGCCATATTGCAATGCGTCTGTCCAGCTAAATTGAGTGAGCTGATTGCTAGCTGTGGAGTAGGAAGCAACATCAGCACATGATTAGCTGGTGGTCGGCACTACTGCTCAGTGGTTTTGCTGCATCAAAAAATTTCTGTGCCAACCTGTTTATGGTACCACCTTGTTCACTTGTTTAAAACTGAGACTGAAACAGCACATGGAGCTGCTGGAGCAGGAGCGCCACAATTTAGTAATACTGACAGTTGAACAACAGTGCCCCCAAATCAGCCTCTTCAGCCATAATTCACTGCCACTTTAAATGTTGTGCAGTGAATGAATTTCAATATACAAAATGATTATAAAACTGTCATGAAAATGCTGTTCACAAAGAAGCAGCAAATTAAGTTCATATTTATTACTGAGTACCTGAAAATCCTGGATAGCTTTCTTTCTTCCGTTATTAGGTCAGAAAGTGTTTGAATTATTCCTTGGATTCTGCCCTTTTGTTTTTACAGAACGTAGTTCTGGATATTAGGCTGTTTATATATTCTCTTTCATGATTTTGTGTGAGAGAATGCCTTGATCACATGCTAGTTAATGGGGAGACCCTCCTTATTTATGCCATAATATGCTGGTGCAGGAACAACACTGTGCTATTTATCTTTTTTTCTTCTTTGTGTTTGTGGGTAAGCAATTAAAATAACTGGGTCACTGATTATTGAACTTGCGCTTGCACACAGCAGTACATTGGTATCATACGATATTGGATCATTCTTTTGATGGCTCACTATGGAGCAGGCTTCGGGCTTCTTGATTAAAGGAGGGGAAAGAATAAGGTGAGGAAAGCAAGTGATCTTCTGTTTATGGTTGTCCTGATCCTCCAATAAAATAAATTGTACAATGTATAGTTGGCAGGAAAGTGGCCTAGTGAACCATAAACAGTATCTGTGAGCTGTATAGCAGAAAGGAACTTTTTTTCTGAACACTAAGTTCAGTGATTGTGTCAAGCTGAAGAAGGGGTTTCTTATTAGCATGCAGAGCTGACATAAAAGACATTTCATCTAAAGAGACTCATCTTAAGAGAGCACAGCCAAAAAAAAAAACATTATTTTGAGTACTCCTACCATGCAAAACCAATCTGAGTGATTACTCATATAATCTCACCCACAAGCACTAACGTCACCCCAGCATGAAATAAATAACACATGGGCCACAGCAGTGACTGGATTTCAAGATGACTGGCAGCCAGTGGGACCTGTAAAACATCCCAAGGCAAACTGATTACCGCCTCCATCAGTATATGGGCTGTCACTGTTACTGAGAGACTGTCAGACTCATTCTTGGTGCCATCCAAATCAAATGTGAGCATCAGTCATGTAGGGCTGCTGGGAGCATCAAACATCCTCTCTTATTGGCCCATTAACCTTGTTGTTTGATGTTAAATAATAATGGTCTTTGATCTCAAGGGAAACACCAACTAGTTCCAGTTCACTGCCATGATCCTAGGATTTGCTTTTGTTCTCTCTCCTGGTGAACGGGCCCATAGACTAACAGACAGACAGATTAATAGGCCAATAGACAGCCTGACAGATAGGTAGATAGATAGATAAATGGACAGACAAATAGGTGTTTCACTGTATGCTTAAAATCTTCGAGCTAATAGCATATTCCCTGGATGCCTAGAGTCCAGGCAGCTTCTTTGCTGTTATCCAAACAAACAAGAGCTTACATCTCGTCTCAGCTTCCTGTCTCACAGCCTTGTTTCCTAGGCAACCATGTCAGATGAATTGAGAGGACTGACGCCCTCCAGAGAGCCAATCCTCTCTCATCCAAAGTTTGTCTCACTTCAGGTCATGTGACACCTGTTCCCATGACAACCAGGTTGGAGGGCAGTCTGGATATCTCTTTGATCAAGGAAAAATACCACACATGCCAGCAAGCAACCTTGAAATCAAGGAGGGGATACAGATATGCAATGGCTCTTTATGGAGATGTAATAAGCTCATGTCGGATCATTCATAAAAGCCTGTGCTTCTTTCTAGCACAGGAATAGAAGAAGTCTAGATATATAACACTAATTGCAACATGAAAATTTCAAGAAAACATTAAATTTCAATGGGATCAATGTGAAATTCAAGAGTTCTTTCGACACTGTTCTCAACATGGAGGTGGCTGAGCCAGCTGCTAGCAGCAAATGGTACTAACTCCATAAACAACGCAAAACAAAGGCAACAGTGCTGACAGAGCTACACCACTACACTATTGCGACAATTCCATCCTGGTATCAGCAGTAACCCCTGCATGAGCACAGTGAACAGCGGTGGCAATGAGCTAACCAGTTGGAAACACACATGCACTAACATGCATGCATGGCCAGGCCAGCGTACCACTACATACCACTACAAACCACAGAGAAGCTCAGATTACAAGACACGTAGAAGTAGTATGACTTCATTCTCTGCACAGGGCGCCATTCCTCCACTATGTCCTAACATCGCAAATAATGGTTTGCTATTTTAATGCTCTGAATGTTATATACAAAACCTTTAATAAATTAAACAAAACATATTGGCGCAAGCCTGTAGTGAAGCTACAGTATGTTTTGAGGAAGAAAAACATTGAGACACAATGCTAACAAGGGACCATTTGGAATTTTCTACATAAATATGAGCTCAATAAAAAGCTTAAAATCATTGCTTAAAAGGGTACACAGGGCAGGTACTATAATGCCCACAGAAGTTAAAGATTGAGTAGATGCCTTTCTTGTCAGCTCACAGCTGCATTAATCACCAGCAGCAGAGTCACAAAACAGATTATATTTTGTGAGCAGGTGGCCTTAAAGCCTTAAAGGTCTTTTGGTCTATGATAAGCATTTGGCCTTTCTAAGCCTTTGAGCTCTCACAAACAAAGAACCATCCCAAACCTCTGGGCTGAGGTAAATGGTTGACTTTTCCAAGCCTTTTAGTCGGCACAAAGCTGTTGGAAAGCGTCCATCAGATAAGAGGTTCCCATGGGCATCCTTTCAATAAAATATGTGACGGGCAACAAATTGGCTTTAGACACCTGTCGTAATATAGAAAGGCCAGTCATTTCTCTGCTTTAGAGTTGTAACAAAACACTGGTATTAGCAGTAAATTATTAAGAGTCAAGACAATGAGAAACAGTAAGAAAAATATTAATGTAGATCAATGCCTCCTTACACATGACACACAAAAGCATGAGTTCTGCACAGTCTAGTAACACAGTGGAAAACAGCGCACATCTGGCCTATGAAAACAAAAGGAGAGATTCCTCTGAGAGTGTTTTCCTAGTAATGTCAAAAGGAAGCAAATGCATCAGGGTTATATTTCAGCTGCAGTATTTTCAAAAAACTTTGAAAAGGCAGGCCAAAAGGACACACACTCTTTGATCTCGGACACATCCCAGCCCTGAAGAAATGCAAAATAAGAAGAGTCTTGAGCTCGGGCAAAGTGCAAATTCTAATTAAATCAAGACCACAATAAACTCCTACAAAGGTCTCAAAGAAATTGGACTTGCCTTTAAACCATCCATATTTAAAGTCCCAATAAACAGAGATGTTAAATTGAATTTTAACTAGCCTGAGGCAAGGCTATGCAAGATTAGGTCGGATGTTTGGCCTATGCCTCTGGCCAATTTATCAAGTAGTGTGCCTGAACTTTGAGATAAAATGACCACTAATTTGCTGCAGTCTAACTTGTTAGATAGGACTGCCTTTATTAATTCACTATGAGAGGAATATTTCATTAAATATGAAACACTAATTTAATGACACGTGACATTTCAATTACATAAAATGCCAAAAAGTTAATAGTGTAATGCCATTAACCAGATAATATTTGATGTAATTTTTTGTTGCAGACCAATTTTCGGTGATAAATTAAATTCACAAGCAAACAACTGCACACACTGAAGGGTAACTAACAGTCCACCTGTTACAAATCCATTGAAATGGAGCTCTCTGGCAAAGACACACCGTGACACAGTTCCACTTCCACACAGCCCATGTATTAGATGACTCAATAAAACACACAATCACATAGTGGCAGGAGTGATCCTAGGCTTTACGGACAGCTGGAAAAGGGCTGAATGATATGAGGAAAATATGTGATATGCAACATTATTGTTGAATATAATGATAACCATATTATTAGGGCTGCAACTAACTACTATATTGAAAATTGAAAAATCTGTTGATCATCAATCATACATGCATCCATCCATCCATCTTCATTCTGTTATCTGAGGCCAGGTCACAGGGACAACAGGCTAAGCAAGGTTCAAAAGAGGAGTAAGCCACTCGGGCTTTCTTCAGGCACACTATGCACCGAGCCAAGGAATAATATTAAAAAGCCTTTATTTTAATCCAGCATGTCAGAGTTAAAATACATACCACCAAATGCCAAAAACGTCTTCTTCAAGGCGTGGCAGAAAAAATGTGTGACTCAAATTTTTTTCTGCCACGCCCTGAAGAAGACATCACAACTCCCACAGAATGGCTAATTTCACTATCAGGATTTGATCCATTCGGTCCAAAACCATTTGGAGAGCTGCAAGATTAAATAATTTTATCTTTATTTAAATTAGCAGAGCGCTAAACTAGAAGCAGCTGGCTTGGCTGGTCGAAGTCTCCAGCTGTATGGGTTCAATGATGCGGAAGCAGCGCTGATCATCTAGATTATTTTCTACGCGGCAGTTGAACGTTTTTGGTTTCATGCGCCACAGAGCAACATTCATTGGAATGAATGGGACCCCGCCTCCTACGCTGTATCCAGGTCTCATTAAACATCAATGGCCTGGAGGCAAAAATTGATTTGTTTATCAGTCAAAACTAGTTTTTGGAATATTTTATGTTGTTAGAGACAGTGTCAAATTAATCCCTTATTTCTTCACAACAGAAACTTGCACTGGGGACAACACATGAGATACATTCGGTGCAGTATTGGCTGGTTTACTGCCCACCACCTCAGGAGACACTGTCACAGCACATCGTCCATTATAACATAGACCCAACTAACTGATCTTTTTCATCATTTTTTTTCTACATTACTCTGGTCTTGAGGAACTGCAGTATTTATTCATGGACAAACTGAAACTTACACTGTACATTTACTACCACTTGACAACTTTATGTCATGTTAATTTGACGTTAATTTATTCTGCTCCCGTTGCTGTATAGCCAAAACCAATAGCCAAAACCATTTGCTCTGAGGACATCCACGTCACTCTCTCTCGCCCGACCACACACTCACTATGCACTCAGCTATTCGCATGAGTAGAGGGCAATGCACAAAGACAGACACAGACACAGACAGAGCAAAGAGGAATAGAGCACACATAATAACTTCACTTGCCTGCTTACTTTTTTAGGCAATAGCTTGATCAGGCAACTAGCTGATTGCATCTACTGGCCCAACACAACTATTTACTGGGCCCAGGCCATCAGACAAGCCTTACTGAACCCTATCAGTGAGGGCTGTGTATGACTGGCCAGAGAGTTAACAGCATGGCGTGTATCAGACAAAATGGTGCCTGAAGAAAGAATATAATTTAATATGTTGTTACTATATTTAAATTGCAACATTGCAGTCTTTTGCGATGTGTTTATTGCGCAAGTTGTCATTTCTATGACGACCACAAAAGGATATATTGTGCAGCCTTAACGGGGGGATTTCATAAGTACCCTAGTATGCTATATGTAGGTGAGGTGTTGACTTTCTGTCTTACATTAAATGCACAATATTTACTTACTTTCTTATTTTCATGCCATAATAGTAGGAGTTATAATCACAATTATGGTGTAATGTCCAGTAACATTCCCACTACTGCAAATGCACTGGCAGTTAATAGCCAGTCTTGTCAATAAAGACATTTTGTGACATATATGCATGCTAGCTTTTGTCCGTCCTTGCCTGAAATAAACAATGCAAACACCATAGGTACACTTTCTGAGTAAACTTCTCATCTTTCTGGTTTCTTTTAGCTGTTGGCACTAACACTGCCCAACCAGCCTTCAGTACCTGAGATGATAAAGACACCACCTCTGGGCAGAACAGCCTGGAACCCTGCTGTACCAAAACAACACTGCTGGCTGCATGTCACACAGTTCATCTGCTGAAAGAGCTGACCACAAGGCTATGGTGAAAAGGATGAAGCATTTTCGCTGAATTCCTTTTGAATTTGGCAGCCCATAGGAGCAGGATTGGAGCACATTAGAGCAGCAGTGATCACAAAGGTTTGAGGAAAGAGTTGTCACTAGTTCAGACGCTTTGAGTATTATAGTCACTGTAAAAAAAAAAAGAAAAAGAAAAGAAAGATCTCAAATACCTCAAAAGAGCACTCTGCTTAAAGAATTGTGTCAGGTCTACCTGTTACCTTACTAATGACCACTTGCAACTTAAATAGAACTTAATTTTATTATATCATGCATGTGGTTAAACTAGGCTAAAACAGACAGAGTACATCTCGAAAGCTCAGTTTTTACTACAAGATTTACATCCGGACAGAACTGACCAAATCAACTCAATCCACAGGGTTCAAATTAAATCCCTTAACCTCATAAACAATTTACATACAAACTGAAGCATGAGACAGTCAGAAACTGCACAGGGCTCCAGACTAACTTTTTCCACTAGGAGCACCAGCGCTCCTTACTGAAAATTTTAGGAGCACCAGCACAAAATTTAGGAGCACTATCTACATCGACACAACATATTCATAATTTTGTCGAGATTAACTGCATTACTGATAATTTAGCAATAAACACAGACAACCCTGCAGGGTTCAACGCTAAGTTTTTTTTTCACTTGCCCGGTCGGGCAAGTTGGTCAGAGATCTACTTGCCCGAAATCAGTTTTTACTTACAATAAAAATTGTTTAATTTAGTGACCATATAGTGACAGAAATGACACAATGACATAACACCATAAATAGTACATTGTTATGTTATTATATGAAGCGTCCATTGCGCAAAATAATATCAATGGGAAGCTGTGTACAGGACATTGCTGACTCATCCTCTGAACTATCGTCGTCGGACGTTTGGGAAACTGCCACTTTTTTTTCTTGTGAAGAAAGAATTCATTTCATAGCGTCACTTTATGGTCAAACAACACAGCACTTTGTACTCGAAACAGGCTCTGTGACCCCTCTCTGTCTAACCCCGCATACAGTACACACTGTAGGTAGGCTACTAACTGCTGCACTTTGTTATGGGTGCTGCTAAACTGCTAATATACACTAACGGTTAGATACTGTACAGGTACTAGCACAAAATCCTCATTGTAAACAGAAAGAGATACATCTTATCTAGCAAAATTCAGACCCAATAAACAGCAGAACACAAAGAGTCAGTAGCTCCATAATTATCCAGAGAGGAATAGAAATGGCACAAACTAAAAGACACAGGCTTGCTTCATAGCCTACTCATGAATTGTTGAGGAAAATAGGTTTAGATCTTTTTCATGTGCTATTCTCCAATGGCTGATCTGAGATGAGTCCTAGTTGCATTGTAAATGTTGTTGCAGAGATAAGGACAGGGTTGAGAATTAATACAACACAATTGTAGTATGTAATTGGCTAGTTATTATTAAACCAAAAATTGAGTGCAGCTTCTCCATAACCTGACAATGTATATCTTTTACATGCACATTTTTTTTGTATCTGGACACAATCTTTCAGAAAAGAATTGCAATCCATCTAATACCCAAGCCTTTCTGCCTTTATGAGCAGCACATGTGCATCACAGAACTTCTTTGGTGACCATGTTAACGGTTTAGAGCAGCCACACTGCCCATGTGCGCATCGCTGCTCAGGAGTTGCATGGCTGCTGCTCAGCTGCGGAACATCTAGAGATTAGGAGTCTCACTTATTTTTTGTGTGTGATGTGCATGTTTTGTTCTTTTTTTTTTTTTTTTAGCTAGTTAGTGTAATGCTAAGTTAGACAGTGAAAATCATACATCATATACTGATGATCATATGTACATCATATCACCTTTCTAGGGCTGACCCAAAAAATTCAAAGCTTCGTTCGATGGCACAGGATTCGATTGTGAAAAAAAAAAATTCGAAGCTTCAGCACTTTTTTCCGTTTTTTGGGAGGAGGCCATAAACGCAACACTAACACCGTCAACAAGCCACGAGCGCATTCAAAACCGCTCTGAGTCTGGTGTCAGAGACACTTCTGATGCTCTGAGTTGGGCATCTGTTTGATTGTGTTGCAGTGTGCGCCGAGAATTTTAATTTAAAGTGCTCAAAGACTCGGGCGCACTATAAGCGGATCACTAAGCACACTTCCGCATTGTAGTTTCCAATAAAAATGTCTGTGAAACACTACATTACCCCCAATTCTTGCACGTTTCTGTCATGGCGATGTGAAAAATACATGTTGAGCAGTCTCTACAACTCTCTTTGTACTGAGAGAAGATTACTCCTGTATATATTCCCTTAGTGGTATGTGCTGCATAGGGCTGGTAATCATTTGAAAAAAAAATTAAGATACCAGTACCAATATCAGTTACCTTAAAGTGATAACAATATCAACAGAGTACTTTATTCGATACCCATAATGTAAATGGTGTGGTGTGTAGTATAGCCATCCTTTCAAATGTTTTGGTGGTGTCTTGGCAAACTGAACTGCCAACTCAAATGCAAATGCACCTAACTCGACTTCACCATGGAACACGGCTCCAGAGACAGCATCATGCAGAAAATTTCCTGATCTCACGGCGAGTAGGGATGTTACAGACCTTTGACGCAATAAAGAATTTAATGCAGGCATAGTTTGACTGAAGAAATTTCAATACTACTTGGTACAGGTTTATTTCTGTTGACACCTTAGAGATATCAAGTACCAATACTCAGCCCTGGTGCTGCAGTCATTTGATATTGCAGCATCAGGCACTGACACAGGGCATTTCAGTTCCTTGGGGGCAGAAACCCCAAATGGTTTGAGTGATGCCAGTAATATCCTGTTACTGCCATCACCTAAAACCTGGTTCTGTAACGAGCCAATTAGGTGGAAAAAAGAAAGAAAAAACTAAAAAGTTTTCAAAGCCACAGTTAAGTACAGTGACAAAATAAATGCTGCAAACCCATCATTAGAAATGGATACAATGCCATAAGTGATCACATTCGTCCATTTCAATTTGTGGAAGCTAGTCAAACTCTAAATGACCTACTACATATACATTACTAACACAGTCTTGGGCAAAGCATTAAATTCAAAGATTTCTTAAAATGAATTGGACAGTATGCCCTCTGTAATTCCCTCCCATAAGACAGTTCTGTTATTCTGTTTAAATGGGTCATATTAGGCAATACACAGATTATGTATACTAGGATGATACTGCCCTTGACAGACGGAGGAGTTATTCTGTGGGCTGTCTCAAGTGTAGAGGACTGAGATCCAGACTTTATAATTTCTTCAACCTAATATCCATGACCTAAAGCCAAACAAAAGGTTAACCTCATTACCATATATCAAAACAGATTTGAAACTGCTATTGCATCCAAATTGATTTACAAGGTCTTTTAAGAGATGCACTCACACACAGGGTTTACTCAATTCCCTGCATTACTGATCATTTTAGAAAATCAACAATTGCCCCTTGAGTTACATAATGTCAATATGCAGGTAATTTCTGTGGTCAAAACAATCTTTGAATTGGCCATTTTAGCCTACTATTAAAATTAACTTGTAGACTGGTAGCTCTTACTGACCATTAAATAAAGGATATAAGTGAAACTTGCACATTAATCTCCAACCTTAATGCAGGCAGGTCTTGAGTGTGAAAGATGGAAATCGTAAGTTTGGGCACAGTTAAACGCGATGAAGTCAGAGCTTCTGCAAGTGATTCACACTTGTTCATCTTATTACAAATGCCTGGAGAACAACCATCAACCAGGAAACCAGGCAGTGGAGGGTTCAGTCATTAGAAAGACAGACCAGCAGCCTGAGGCCCTGGATTGAAGCCCCTTTGTCATCCAATATCTCAGCTGAAATGTCAATGAGCAAGGTTCTGACTCCTTACCACCTCCTGAGTTGCTGTTCTATCTGTAGATAGATTGGATGGTGCATGCTTTTTCCAGGTCATTGCAGAAGAAAGAGTGACTGGTGGAGGAAAGGACTTAAGTGTGACCTTTCCATGATTCCGCTAGTGTTGACAGCTGTTCCTTTGCTCTCTCCCATATTTGTTATGTGCTATGCAGCCTGGGCCCCGATGCCTCTTGTTGTTTCAAACAGAGATGTGCCCAATCACAAATGTATCACTGTTTTCTACTCCAGGAGCCAGAACACAATCTCCAGGAATCTCCCTGTGACTCACTGGCCCTTTGTCCAAAAATTCTGCTAATGTAACACCCACAGAATGACTAGATTCTTTGAAAAATAAAAATAAAAATTGCAAGAAACAGCAGCAAAAAAAGGTTTTTGATATTCATATTCTAAAGTGTTATTAGAAATGACTAATCAAGCTATTTTTTAGGTTAGCACAACTCTCAACACTCTAACACAACATTTGAAAAGGTGTTGTGTTCATGTTTTCTCAAGCCTAAATCACAACAAAAGTGCCAACAGTAACTGTTATGTAGTCAAGTCTTTCATTGAGATGCTCCTATTGATCGGCCATTGATTGTTATTGGCTGATAGTCAGCCAATAACAAGACCAGCAGCAATTTTCCATGTCTTGTTTCCTGGCTGCTGAGTGGAGTGACATGTGTTAGCTCCAGGGAAGTACCGACTCTGACGCAGGAGAAAACAAAGTGTATGCCCTGTGTTTTTATCAAAATGACCCTAACTTAATATTACCATCATTCTGTCTCTGCAACTCTAAAGATAATATACTAATAGTACTTTATGGGCCGGATCTACTAAGATCCCAATTTGCCTGTACTAATTTGCCTGCGCAGTCTCAAATTTTGAGTGTGGGGCTGAACCGCGGTTTGCGGGTGATTTACAGAGTGATTGTGTAAATGACAAGAGGTGCAAACGTGTTGGAGACACCCTATTTAAATGAGGGTTTTGCGTGTTTTATGGTGTGCAGCATGGCGAGTTTGGAGAGAAAGCGCAAAGTGAAATTCGACCCTATGGAATTAGAGGTGTTGGTAGACGAGGCCAATAAACACTTAAATGAGCTACAGCAAAGACACCTGACTGTCTCACAAAGGAACGCTATGTGGGAAGAAATCTGTGACCAACAGCCAGGGAGTGGAGAGGGAGGAGAGGTGAGCACGGCGGGCAAGTTCCACCTGCGTAAAAGGAAACACAAATAATACACTCAACTGTCACCCTTAAATTTTCTTATACTGGCTGTGAAAATTCATTCTGTGTAAAATAGGCTATACAATAATGAACTGCTTAGTTTAGTTTTTTTGCCACAATAAATGTTTGCACTATAGCCTAATATATTTTGTGACTGAAACAATGTGTCTTTGATATGATTTTGCCTGGCTTAACATAATGAGACATTAATAAGACTGAGTATTTCGTTTGATAATAATGTTTGGAATCTAGACAGTGATTTTAATCTTTTTTTTTTTTTCAGTAAATGTTGATTTGCTTAACTTTACAATGCTCTGTAGTTTATTGGGTCACACTAGCACTCCTATGCTAATCTACAGCATTATGTTTAACACTAGAACCGCCACAACGGTCTGTTTGGGTTTTTATAATGCAAATAACTCTGTTTAGATAACACCTACAAGCTTCCCTTTCTATGAGTTTTCCTAAAAATTTGTCTTGTATGTTTTCTGAAGCCTTTAAGTTACAAAAATGAAACACACTACACTTCTGAGGATGTATAACTCCGAACGCTGCTGAAAATGATACATTTTGATACATACAATAGGCTGCTATACATATTGCAAAACTCTGTAAAAGTACACCAAAGTATACATTTCCGTTTCCAAATATTTATTTGAAAACAAAACCATTCATACGGTCAATAAAAAACATTTTGTTTATAATAAAAAATTCACATGAACGTACATGAATGCGCAGCCGGACCGGCTTGTAAACAATGGGCTGGAGATCAAACAACATAGGGAGAGGGTGTGTGAGGTCATGCTATACTCCGGATGAAATTACACTTCTAGTTCTTCACATATCGATTTTTTAATTCCTTCAATCTAGAAACGATGAATTTTGCTTATTGCCCCTTTAAAAAAGGCTAAAATGCGACTGATCGCTGTGGCTCCCCCTGTGGCCGATTGTTTTTTTTGGCCACTTTTATTTTCATACTATCAAATTCATAAGAACTCTGTCTGAATACATTGCTCTTCTTAATGGATTCGGTTGACTATTTAATCTGTAATTTCCTATGACCTGTATCCCAAACACAAACCATGTGAAACTGTACATGGGCAACTGTGCACTCAATGGGTATGGACTAGTAAATCTTATTATTGCAAACACATTACCCTACAGTTTAGGGCTGGGCAATATATCAACGATGTATGATATATTGATACATTTTCAAGCAAGATATTAATCTAGACAATACTGTTTATATCAATATAGGATTAAGTTGTGTTACATAACGTTGTATGTTGTTGTTCGTCTCTCCTTTCTCAAACTTGCCGCACAGCTCCGTCCCGCTCACTCACTCACAAGTTCTCCAGCAACACTAAGAGAGACACTGTGCTGCCACTCTTTTGTTAATCTGTCTGTTAATTAGTCTTAAGTGTGACATCAGTTTGTATGTTGCACATGCTATGTTTAATCAGTCTCTGAGATGAAATTACCACAGCACACGTGTAATCCACCGCTGTGCTGCTAGGTTGTGTGTGAGCTGGATCATAGCATGTCGTCATTCTTCTTGTTGGTCTATTGTGTGACATTGAGACAGCGTCTGGATGCAGGCAACAGATGTACTAGAAAAAATGCAGCAACAGCACAGACATTTCATGTACAAGACATATATAATGCAAACAAAGTGTCTTTGGCTCCTTCCCTCCCTCTGTCTGTCTTTTGATGCTTTGTGCATAAATAAGATCAATAATCTAAATAAACAAAAATATTTAAATCATCTTCCAGCACTAGATTCATCTGAAAGGCCAACAGAAAGATTTTTAATTACGTCAAACTACAATGGATTAGGGCAGGGCAATATGAACAAAAATTCATACCTTGGTATTTTCAGGCTGAATTATGATACACAATATATATCCCAGTATTTTCTACTAAGTGGGCTACATGTTCAGTTGCAAGTTGATCCATGGCTGAAGTCCCCTGTTGTTTTTGCTGCATATGTTTTTCCACAGCAGGGCAGGTAAAAGAAGTTTACCTGTTGGAGGTGAGCTATTTGCAGAGGTGCATTAAGAGCCTGATGTCTGCAGCTCTTCATCAACATCTCATGTGGCTGTTTCTGCTTTCACTCTTCCTCCCTGCCATATTATTATACTTGTCTTAACTGAGGAAAAGTTTGGCTAATTCGGTAATAAACATATTTTAATTCCTATGAAGTCTTAAAAATAAAAGTCCCATGTTAATTTGTTATGTAAAAACATTTATTGTGAAGCAGCAAAATAAGGAAATGTTGAGTTTTCAAGCAGCAACTTCACACAACTTCTAATATGGCTGATAGTGAACATGAAACAGTTAAAGAAAGCAGATATCTAAAGTTAAAACAAGACGCAGGAGAGGAACTAAATTCCAAACCACAGAGATTCAGTTAGAAGCTATAAATGTACTGAGAGCTGAACACAAAGAGACTTTTAAAAACGCCTTTCTCTCTGGTCTCCCGCAGGCAGAGGTCTCACATCACACATGGCTTATTTGAGGGGGAGAAACAGGGTGGTGTTGGCTGCAGTCAGCGAGACACCAGGGCTACCCGCTTGAGTGTGGGCGGCCCGGCTTTAGGACCTACTCTGGAGAAGGAGTAGGTGCGCAGCACTGCGTGGCACCAGGCGTCTAAACTGCTAACAGAAACACAAATGGGCGCAGCATGGCTTGACTGGACACCAATAAAAGTTACAGAGGAAAAGGCCCACAGTATTGTACATGTGCTACTGTGTTAACTTCATATATCTTATAGACTGATTTAGTGTAGCTTGTGCAACATACAGACCGATTTCACACTGTAGACTAATTAACAGACAGATTAAACAGTCTCTCTGAGTGTTGCTTGGAGGACATGTGAATGAGTGAGTGGGGCAGAGCTGTGCAGAGAGTATGAGAGGGTAGAGATTTGCACTGGTATGCGTTATGTGGCGCAACTTGATCCTATATCGATATAAACGGTATTGTCTTAATCTATCTCTTGTTTGAAAATATACATATATATATATATATATATATATATATATATACATATATATATATATTGACAATAAATATATATATATATATATATATAATATATATATATATATTGTCAAGAATCGCTATACGGCTGTTAAACTTTTAAACCTCTGTAACTCGTTAATGTACAGCCCTGCTATCTATTTTCTATAATTTTTTTCATTGACATGTTGTGTAGCTGCACATTTTCAAACAAGGGGAAAAATCCCCATCTGTGCATTTTATTTTGATTACTGACTGTTTTTTTACAAAAGTTCCTGTGACATCTCAAATGTGGCTTTGACTTGCAACTGAAAACATGTAGCCCATTAACTAGACAATACCCTAATATACATTGTGTATTGCCGTTCAGCCTGTACATACCAAGATAGGAATTTTTGTCCATATCGCCCAGCCCTACTACAGTTACCCCATCATTACCAGGTTATGAGACATGTTCTGCCTTGTTCCTGATTATGTTTTAAAATGGGGGTATCATGAACAGTATAATTGGGTGGACCATGTATGAGAAAATCAGAACAATAATAATAATCAGGCATAGACTTTACTATTAGGTCCCTGACTAAAAGGGACTAGAGTTCTCAATGAGCTGAAAAAATTACAACATGAACTAAACCAAGCCAACCCATGTGAGTGGAAGCCTGAAGTCGGCCTGCCCAAGATCATCACATAAAATACTGAGCCCAGGTCTGACCAAACCCCCCCCCCAAAAAAAAAAAGAAATAGTCAGCTTCTAATGTCCAAGACACACCAGCTGTTTGGAGGTACAAGCCACGCACCTCTCCAGCAGAAAATGGACCAGCTGGGTGGATCAACGACTTTCTACACTGCATTCCCCCACCAGAGATGCTCCCTGCTGCTGGGAGGAAGGACAGAGAGCCCAGCAGCGGAGTGCTTACCATTTAATATTTTTTGTTTATTTATTTAAAAAAAAAAAAAGATTTTTCTTTTTCCACAGTGCGAGCTCCACCCAACACAGCAAAGCAGAGCACATTTTAGGGCCGAACCCAGTCTAACCCGCTGGGCTGAGTTTGACATTGAGAAATTATGATGTTAAGATATGAAAAAAACCCGAATCATGTTACAGTTGTAATGTATTATACCCCAAAAAGGCCACCAAGGCACCCTTTATGAAAAAGCAAATGTATATTTGTACGTCAGAGGAAAACACTGTACCAGTACATTTACCTGACAGATAAACGTTCCTGGTTTTGTGTCAGATTCAGATTTCTGCTAAAAAAAAAAAGCACACAACAGTATATATCTGATGCATTATTATTGATTAAACTATCTGGCATTATGTTTGAATTAAAACCTCCACATTGAACAGCCTTGAATTCAATTTAAATAAAGTGTGCTGATAATTCCATTGCTGATGCAGGACTTTCACTTTAACTTTTGCTTTGTGCTATTCAATCGACTGATCAGCTGTGCGATTAGCTGGTCTTAAAATGTGTTTTGTTTACTTGTTTCTGTCAGTTGATAAAAACAGTAAAATTATTATTGTTATGGGCTGCTTAAATATAATCACTTGATTTGGGGGACTATATAATGACAACTATTTTGAAAGAGAAAAAAGTGAGGTAGCAAATATATATATATAACTTTGCTCCCCTAAATGAATAATGGCCATGCATTTGCAACATTGCTCAGGTGCCTTTGGCCCTATTAATAACATAAGATGTTTGTCACTGGTATTAAATTTTTAATACCGAAGATCTCACTTTATTACTTTGTCATGAGGAGCTATACTATAAAGTGCTATAAAGACATTTCATTATTTTTACAGTAGGAATAATAGTATTTCTTATCTAATTAAATAAACTAAAGGCTTGGGGCACTTGCAGTTAGTAAAACAAGGGTTAAGGTGACTGTTATCTCACTGTGCAGATGATTAGTCTCTTACACATAGTTTTAACAGTTTTGCTGGAGGGTGGGGAGATCCTCAGCTGTGTGAGATTCACACTTTGATATCACATGAGTGTATAAGGCAAGGGAGGATTCTCACTTGCGTGAAGCTATAAAGTAGTTCAAAGTCAGTAACTACTGTCCATGGCTTAGTATAGCACAGTACTGAGCAAGAGCAATGTAAAGCTGTCAACTGTGTTTTTACCATATGGCTAGGGCTGTGTTTGACTCCACAAGATATGTTTTCATTTTACAGAACAACAACAGGTCTGAACTGTGGCCTTCATTAGCTTCACTGCACAACTGTTAGGGTTACCAAGACCCTTTCTTATTCCCTTTAACCTCTACAAGTAACACCATACCATTAAACATGTTGTCTTGTAACAAGCACTGAATTACTGGGTCCACATTTGCCATATTGCCATCTTACCGAGTTGTGCCTTTATTTTCTAGTCTCCTGCTCATTAAAAGCAGAAACACAACAGGCCCTATTTTAATCGTGCAAGCGCAATGACAAGTGCAAAGCCGTAGGCCTTGGGCACATAGACTGTGTGGGTGTCTCCAAGCGCACCTCTTATTTTAGTTCATGTGGGTGCAACAGCGCAAAGAGCAAAAGGGCTCAATGAAATGGAAGGGTGTGGTGAATAAAAACACTCTCAGCCTGTCAGATGACATGTTTAAATAGTTCTGCCAATCCATACATTGCATTGGCACAGCTAACCAAATGGAAAGATGCTTCTCCAAGAAATCATACTGTTATCAGTAGTGCAGAGGGGCAAAACCTGAACACACAACACCTCAAATCTGCAAAGTCAGATGCTGTTTTTATTTATTCTGTACGATGATGATAGAAATAACAAATAACATGGCTACATCACTCCGATGCTATTTTCAGATTTATCGACACTTTGCTGCCTTCAGGTGGCTGTAGGGATTTAATAAGTATAAAATATAAAGCAGGTGTGGACCACAGATACTGTCACAATCACTCATATTCATTTATAGGTCAATGCAGACTGATTTACCAACACCATTCAAAACTTCCCGGAGAATTATTGAACGATAACATTTTCTGCAATAATTTTGTAATATTGATATTGTGTGTTGGGTTTTGAGAGATGACTGATTGTTTTCTCATAATGTTGTTTTTCTCTTGATCGAGAGAAGGCATGAGTTTTGCAAGTAGTCAGTGAAAAGCCAGCTCTGCAACTCTAATGACTGCATGAAATCAAATCTACCTGTGATCAACCACAACCGCCAACTTAAATATATTTGGAGATCACCTGTGGAAATGATAAGGATTAACATAGTAGTATCAATTTGGCACTGGAAATAATACATATTGGAAACCTTTTTGAGGGGGGCTTAAGATCCTGTATAGAAGTGAAGAATAAAAAGGTATATGTCACGAAATGATGTATTCCCTTCCACTTAATCTCCCTGTTAGTACACTATGGCACAGAATAGATGACTCATATAGATGACTGAAAGCTTAGGCACTGCAAACAAAATGGGAAAGTAAATAAGGCAACTAGGCCTTTTAAAAAACAAGTGACGCACTCTATATTGAAAGGCTGCTTATTATATTTAAAATATCTCTCTTCAGTCTTCCCAGTGTACTTCTTGTTCTGTAGTAACCTATACAGATGAAGGATGTTGCACTGTGCATGAGCTATATCATATGGCAGATAGAAGAGTAAATGATTAATATGATAACTTAATAATCTCTCTGCAGTCAACACGGCAGCTTACGAAATCATGACTTTGCCATGAGACACTGAAACAGTTGTTTTGTGTGCAGTGCACATTTAGGTTTGTAAGGAGCTAATTTCATTATAATTACCTATTCAGCCATAAGTAAGAATGGAAAACATAAGCAATCTAGTCTTTCCTGTTTAGAATCTGGCAATGAATATTCATAAGCTGGTACAGTAGTTAGTTTACAAAAAGATACTTGCTTTAGAAGCTCAAAGTGCCATGCTCTACACATCCCCTAGCAACTGGAATCCCCCTGGCAGGCACTGACTGTGGTGTCAACAAGCAGCTACTGATTGCCAGTTTGGTGCAGACACTGATATAGTCAGCCCATAGCAAGGCTCTGCACAGGCAGAGAAAGGTGGATGGAGCCAGACATGGGGAAGGGGTTTCACTGTAGGGGGGAAAACATTTTGAAATAGGCTCCAATACACAAAAAAATATTTTAAATAATAAAATGTGTTCAGTTTGTCTCACTCCATCTTCTTCTGTCTCAAACATGAACTGCAATTTACTGTATTCTGTAGGCCTGATAATCTGCAAATTTTGCAAATGTGAATCAATGACCTGCTTAAAAGGTTGGTATAACATCTATAAACCGGATACTGTTAGATCATACCACAGCAGCATTTAACTTGCTTTATCCATAAACACAGCAGTATACAAACTGATATTTTATGAAGTATGTTAGTAATTTATACGTATACTATTAAGTATAATTTATACTAAGTATAATAATTAAGTGTACAAATCAAGCAATAGCAGGATGTTTCCATCTGACCGATATTTGCAGGTCAAGAAATTAAACACACAACTAGCCCAAAAACACAATTTCAAAGATCATAAAGCACATGCATAGTGAACTGGGGATACTATGGATTAAGCTTAGGCTTGGTCAAATCAATGCTGTGACTAAGAAATTACTTTGTGAGGCAAAGCGTTAAATAAAAAAACACAACTGAAAACTCTGACTTATTATTTTCCTATCATTAGTTGACCCCGTAGAACAAAAGGAGCCACTATACAGAGTGCACAGGGAGGTTTAAGGATAATCTAATAAGGCTACTGTTGGGAATTACAAGTATTGTAAAAAGTGGGGATACTATTTGTTGGAAATCTAAAACAATACTATGTGCTATGTTTTACATGGCGCACCATTTGTTGGGACTTAAGCCTTAACACGGGCCTGACCTCATAATAGATCTCCAATTTAAGTGTCAAATTGGCTATCTGAAATAATTAATTATTATTAATAACAATTATTAATTATTTTAATAATATGAATAATATTTAATTTACATTAAATCACCTTGTGGGGCACTATTACCAATAAGGGAAAAATAATATCCAATAAGTGATTAGTTCACTAAACTATCAGTTTGGAATTCTGATTAATAATTAAATTAATAATCATAACCAAACTAATAGTAAAGCATGAAGGATTTCAGAGTTATTGACGTAGCAGAGGTTGACTCTGTGTGTGTGTGTGTGTGTGTGTGTGTGTGTGTGTGTACGTGCACGTGCGCGAGACAGAAACAAAGGTCAACGTGTGAAACAAAAGGCTGTTTGGCCTACAAAACAAAACGGCTGACAACAGAGAACTGCAAGATGGCAGAATCAAAACTGGCTTTAGATTGGGGTAGGTCTGCTTGACCGTGTGGTCAGAAGAAGACACAGGAAAAGACGCAGGGACTTTGAGCTGCCTCTTTGGGTGTAGCTCTGTTGAAAGCAAATTTATAAAAAAGAGTCTATGTGAATGTGATATGTGTTGCCAAGGGTCTGGATTAGTGCACAGAATGTTTAGTTGCATGCAAGACTCTGTCTGGGAAAAGCATTAGCAAACTAACATCACTAAACTTTGGCAAAGCCAACTAACCAATAACCTAGGTGCAAACAATCACAACAATGACTCAAACAGCATTAAATCTCAATCAACAAGTTAAACAGTCTTGCTTAGCCTGTACAACTGTGATAAAGCTATGCCCAGTTGTTAAATTACCAATTCTTGAATGGAAGGAAGAAAGAGTGGCTTTGTGGTGTGCTGCTTTTGTTAGCCGGCACAAGACGGCTGGAAAGGGCTATGTTTCCATAAGCAGTCTTTGTTGTGTCCTTGTTCCAAAGGTGCAGATCCGAGGAAGCTGGTCACTTGGGGTCCTTACAGAGTTAGACGTTGGGCTGCTAACTCAACTTGGTTCTTCTCCTTGTTGCTGGAAAGTTAGTTGCAAACCTTGTATTGGCACCCTAATTTCTCTGGTTTCCAGGTTTTGCTCCTGTTGTGGGCATGCAGGTCTTGGTCCAGCAGAAAAAGAACAAAAAAGTCCAATCAAGTTTGACGAGTGGTCTCACTTGGGTGTGACCACGAGATATCCTGTGGAGATGAGTGTCTTTGTTTGAAGAGCAAAGAGCATGCCGAGAAGAATAACCTTCATGTGTCCAGTTTAGATTTTAACAAATGACAAATCATCCCAAATAGCACACATACATCTGGCCGACGTCAGCCTGAGGACGACACATCGGCCCTGAATTTATAACGTCTGACAAGAGTCGGCTGCATGGGCGGATATCTTTAAATTTAATACTCTTTTGTCCCAGCTCATTAAACGTCTCTTTAACGTCAGCTTTGGGTTGGCCCAGTGCCGTAGAATGTCTGCCCACATACGGAAGTCGCCACAGAGGCAGAATTTCATCTCCGCGGGCTTTGTTTGGAACTGAGCTCGCAGGACACAGCATCTCATCACAGTTGGTTTCAGGTAAGCTAATTTGAATAAATTGGCAGAAAATAGTTTAACAGTAAAATGTTTCTTCTGTGACCATTAAAAGACGTTCCTGGTGAGTGGCGAGGCACAACTGGGTGTAGGCTATAGCACATGTCCCCACCAGCTAACGTTATCTTTCGTTACCTATTAGCTAGTTTAGTGGTTTAGCTCATGTTAGCTAACAGGCTACAACTGTGGCGTTTTAATTTTATTTTCCCTAGTTGACGTTATCTGCTCATCTGGTTACAGTGAGCACGCCTTTTGGGTGAGCAAACGCTCTCCCTGCTACGTCTTAACGATCTAAAGTTGATACAATAGGCTGATGTCGGCCAGATGTATGTGTGCGTATGTGTGCCATTTGGGATCTGTGGTCCAGTGAATCCCAACATTACCACAAAAAACAATGTAGCATGTGAAATCAGCCAAAGTTCTCTTGTTGGATGGTTTAAAGATTTAGGTTTACCAGATTCATCTCAATCTAAAATCAATTCGGGCAAAAGAGGAAGGCAGGATAGGGCTGCAGTAGAACAAGAAAAACAACAATATGAGGCAAGGCCGGTTGTAAGCATTACTTAATTCTCCAATTTGAGATGTCAATTGGAAGTAAAGAAAATGGCAGTGTAGTAATTTTGTATTTTCAGTGAATAGAGAGGAGACAAGATGAGAGCGATCAAAGATGGGTTACAGGAAACTACGTGGAAATACTCATTTCTTGTTGGCTGACAGGTGACAGGTCTGTCCATGGCATCGCCAGACAGATTTTACTGGGGTACGTGCCCCAGTATTGATCTGCCGTTTCCCTGTAAAAAAATCACTTCCGAGTTTTAACTCCACATAGCATACACAGTGCGGACATGGCTACTTAATATGGTAATTCATTCATGTGCTACTCCATTCACTCCTCGCACATAGTAAGCACATGGCTACGGGCCCGAACGACACAGTGTGTCCTAATTCACACCCATTCTTCTCTATGGATTTTCTCCACAACCATGCGTCATAGCAAGAAGACATATCACGTGAAACAGCAGAATTGCAGCTTTCCGATAAGACCAAGCACTTGTCGGTAGTCCAATGTTTTTACAGCGAAAAAAAAAAAAAGCTAAATTTACACTAAAATGATGTATAACAGAGCTTTCATACAGCTTTCCACACACATTACTCTTGGATGGATTATTCACGAATGCAGGCTTGCACAGAAATGCCACACATATCAAATGAAAGCACAGGAGCAGAGCTTTCCAGTGATACCACACACATCATTGTGCTGTCATCCCATCATACTATAAATACAGATTGACTGTCTACAAAATAAAAACCTGACGAATTTCTTAACAATCCATTATACAGATCTTGTTATCAGTCACTTCATATAGTGAGGAATATCGTATCTTACCATGTCTTAGGCTTTTGCGTGTTTCTCCCTGTCTATCCACATTTGTAGTCCAGCTTTCAAGATGCTAATATCTCCATATTGTCCAGTTGACACTCCATCAAACTTTGTATGACAAGACCAGCCAATTCACCTTTGCGCAACCAGACAACTGTAGCCTAATTATGTATGCTGACAGGGCCGTAGTCACCACATACATTGACGGGGAATAGAGGCAGTTTCAAACACAAGTACGCAAATTGACTTCACTATAAATCGCAGAACTGAGAGACTTGAACACTCATCTTTATCTGGGCATATTTCCCCCACGAATACAACATGCTAACATTATTAACACAAGTCTACGACATTTTACATTGTATAAACTAGCCTAGCATCTAGCTATCCTTTCCTCCTCTCATATAAAACCAGGGACAACAGCAACATGTAACAAAGGTAATGGCAACTCAATGTGGCTCCATTACAACTCACAAGGATCACTGACAAAACAACTGTCTTATACTAAACACGTTTTCCAAGCAATTACAACATGTTAACATTATTAGCGCCAGCCTATGGCATTTTACACTGTAAAGGCTAAATTAGCCTAGCAACGAGTGGAGATTTCCTCTGTTCATATGAAGCCAGGATAAATCCCAAAGTATAAATCCCTGAAGGAAAGATCACACACAAGACTTAAAATGCTATTTCAGTGGTGGATTTACTGTCTTCACAATTTATTTCTTATCTGTGAAATACAAGTAAATACAAGCTTTGTTTCCACTGAGGGAAATGGTGTCAGTATACAGAAACAGACAGGAGGTCTGCGTCACCGCGACGCTGAGCGTGGGCGAGTCCAACTTTCTGTCAACAAAGGGGGTGTTTTAAAAACAGGGGAGGTCGGGGCTAAGCCCCAAATGTCCTCAGACCCTAAAAAATGCCCCAAAGAAGACTCAAATAAACCTATATTAACAATAGTCATTGGTTAACGACCAACATCTCTTACTGCCCCCCCATTCAAAGCAGTCTAGAACCAGGCCAGTCAACACTGTTGCCAACTCCTCAGTAAGAAAAGTAGCTATTGGCTGTCCTAAACGTCACTAGAGGTCGCTAAATGACGTCATCACCTAATTTGCATAATTGTCCATATGCATGTAATTGTAATGACTGCTGTAGGAGAAAGGAATAACATCGTGGGAGAGACAAAAACTGAGTAAAAAAACACCCTGAATATGTTTAGAAGTACAAATGAACCTTCTTTCAGTGACTGATATGAGACAAAGAAAATTTTACATTTACATCCCGACTTGACTGTAAACCAGGCCAGGATCAGCCAGCGGCGGTTCCACGCATGCACGATTCACTTGCAGTCTGGACGTGCAGCGGTTAACATCTCCTGCTCTGACTGCTGCTGGGAGGGAGGACTGGGCCTTCTGAGTGCTTTGGGACGAGAGAGGAGCCCACGGCAGCATCCACTGCCCGTTGAGAAGAATAAAAATGATACATGCTCTCACAACAGAGTCTCGACAAGTCTTCAATAACTTCAGAAAAAGTCGCTAGATTTGTCGCTAGTCGCTTTTTTGAAAAAGAGTCGCAAGAGGGGTCTGAAAAGTCGCTAAATATAGCGACACAGTCGCTAAGTTGGCAACACTGCAAGTCAATTAGGCAAGCATCCCAAAGTGTACCTCTCCTCAAGCATTATACCTTATGAAACAAACAGTTTCAGAATTCCACACGGACATACATCTGTAGTTTATTAAGCAAAACCTAGCCCACAACTGTGAAGTCGGCTAGGTGTGAAGACATGAGTTTATTTGTAGGTGTGGGGGTGCAGGACATGGTTTAAGTGCTCAAATGGGATTTAATGACCCAAAATTTGTCCAGCTGCCAATGGGGAGGTATGGTTGGCAGTGATTTGAAAGAAGCATGAGAGTTAGAAGCCACAGAAGTCATTTGGCTCTGAGAGACAGACGGAAGGGGAGAGCTATGGATTGGGAGGAGAGATTGCATGTGCTCAGTTAAATGGTGCAACTGGCTAAAATAAGGACAAAAACAAAACAGTATTAGATCTGGAGAGATTGGAAAAAGAGGAGGAAGGCAGAATGGGATTCAACATGCCTTTCTGATCCAAGAGTAAAAAGGTCGAGGGGCTGAATTAACAGCTGGTGGAAATGCACTATCATCAGTGGAGAGAAAGGATTTAGCAATTTCCAGAGTGTTGAGAATAAACCAGTGTTCATATGACAATAAATGCTACCCATGGAGTAAATCTAAATTGTGGGATCAAACAAATCTGTGTGTGGTGTTTAGAATATTATACCTATTCTGTAAAGTCAATAGAGGATGTTCTCCATGTGACAACTGACAAAGCAAAGCATCTGACAAGAAGCCCTGGTTCATTTTTATGGTGCAGTAATTACAGACTTATAGCTGTGGCTTCTCCTATGCCAAGAACTGTAGCTCCAATGTGTTACCTCGACTGCCGAGCAGAACACTTCCTTTCTGCTACCCTCGATCAACGAACAGGAAGGAATGATGCCACAGTGAGAAAAGGGTCAGGAAGAGCTGTCACCATTCCTGTCCACCCCAGATACTATCTGTACTGAAGACTTTTCCTCTGGGACTGAGGTTGCACATCACCTCAACAGTTTGTTCCCATGAGATGTCACACTTCCTAAAACTCACCCGTAAACCACCTTAGTCTCTTGCTCCCCTGAGTACCATCTAACTCTGGCTTAAAGTTAAAGACCTATTTTTTACCACTATGTTTTTAGCTTACAGTTTTTTGCAGAATCTTGCAATACGTGCAAATCTTTAAATTCTGACCAGCATAAACTGTGAATATCCCAACCTTTACTATATAATGTGACACCTAAAAAAAAAAAAAAAAACGATTCAGCACCATGTTAATTTATGTCGCGCACCTTGGTCTATTCAGCATTTACTTTTTCATGCTACACTTAAATGTCACTAAAAGTCAATGAACTACTTTGCACCATAATACTCTCAGCTGCAGCTGCAACTTTAAGGTAACAATGTCCTGTATGCAGCACTTTTAAAGCACTGACAGCCATACAATACAGTAGTAAGAGGGATCCACTTATACTGTAGTCTTGTATACCAACACGAAAAACATAATTATACAAGGCACATAATTTCATCCAAACAACAGATAATAATAGTACACTGTTACACCACAACTAAAAATCTTTAACGTGTTTATTGTTACTCTCACATCACTGTTATTCTGTCTAAAACCATAATGTAATTTGAAAATTAATAAATAAGCCACTTAGTGATCACCTCTTTGCTTACAAGATATACAGTTTTAACGTGTTTTCAGAGGTGGAGGTGATGCTACACACTTGACTTGTTAAGGTTGTCTAAATTTAAGAAGTACGTTACATTTGTGTCACACCACAAAGTCTGCATAATTCTATGTGGCATATCGAAAGCAGACATAAACTGGATCCATCTACATTTCTCAGTGCACTTAAATGTTTACTTAAACAACTTAACTTGACCTAGATTGATTACAACAACACCAACTGTGAGCCGTCTAGTTCATTCATAAACAGACAAATATTTCTTTGAGACATGCTGTCAGGCATCAGCGACAACTCCTGTGGGTGGGGGATGGACTTGGTATAAATCAGGTATGGCTGCACCAGGTGCACCTTTCACAGTGTGAAGCCTGTTTTTCATCCCTCTCGCAAACCCAAATTACTGTGCATAACCACATAAATAAGTACATTCTGTGGCAATGCAAAAGGGCAGGAGTGCAAAGGCCGAGCTTGGGAGACCACAGGGTTCATCTATTGCAATGTCCCGCTAGTAGAAGTAGGAATTAGACACATTCCACCCCTTGTATCCATCTAAATAAAGGTAGGGTTGATTTATTTTAGGGTAATAAATCTTGTTTATTTATTAATGACATCTGGGATTTGCAAATGAGCACATCATTGTGAGATGTTTAGCTATATTTTAATGCTCACTGGATGCTTAGAAGGTGTTGAGGGAGTTTTATGTTAGAATCTAGTAGCTCCACATGTTTGTCCCTGAAGGGTTAATGTTACTGCTACATTTTATGTGTGAGTTCACTTAGCCCCTTCTTGCCGTGCTCTCGCTCTCTCTCTCTCTGTGTTCATCATGAGACTACTGCCGCAGGAGTCTGAGCTAGGCACCAGAGACAGTTGGTGAGAGTCCATCAGCATACACAGTGACAAGGCTAACTGTTAGTATCACACAGTTAATGTTACTCAAGATTTCTTAACGGGTTTAATGACAGAGTCAAGCAGTGTCAGTGTTGGTGTATCTTGGTTGAAGCCACAGACTGTTTAACAAACTGAGAAACATGACAACTCCCCAAAAGTGAAGCCAAAACATCTAGATCGCCCCCTGGCTTTTGGCTGCAGTTTAAGCCATGAACTCATGTTAGCAAGAGATATGGACCATACTACAAGATCTAGGTACAAGTCAAATAAAATGTTCTCCAAAATTTTTTTCTGTCAATTCAGGTATTTTGTATCATGCCAATGTCTGTTCCAGTGCTCATTTTTCTTAAAATTTGGTTTGATTTAGTTATTTTGTGCTATAAAAAGGGGATATGAGTCATGATTGACTGTTGTACGTGCCAATTTTTATGCTCAAGATTAATTGCACGGGTGCATGGATAATTGCATGGGTGGGAACTCTATACTGCAGCCATCGCTACTGCGCAGACACTAGCTCAAAATGACGTCACCATCTCAAGATGACAGCAGCCATATCCAGCATGTTTGCTGCAATGTTAGCTGGTGCTAACCACGCAGATGTTGAGGTAACCGTTTTTTTGGGAGGAGAGCAGCTTTGGATACTCAACACTGTGAAGATAAGCACCAACGGGTCTTTTCAGTAGTGGAATTAACATCATGTCACATATGCAAGCATTATGAAGGCCTACCAGTAGATGGAGATATGAAATACAATATTTTCCAATGTATGTAATATTCATTGTGCAAATTAAGAAAAAACGTGCTGTCCAATTCTGATAGTCAATTTTAAAGCCGTTATTGGCCAATACTGATGAAGTGCAGATATTATCACGCATCCCAAATACATAAGTCTGTGGGAAACACTGAAAGCTCATATTAATAGGCTCAGAATGCAAAACACTGCCTCAGCAAAGTGCTGTTAAACAGGGGCACATTAACAGCATAGCTCCAACAAATTTAAGACTTAGAAAAAGAAAAAAAAAAACACAATCGGATCCCAAAATTACAATGGAACACCTACCCAACAAACACGTATCCAAATAGTCAAAGATTCAGGTAAATCCCTCTCTTCTTCACACCTAGGTTGAGGTAGAGCAATCCCTTCATTCAGTGTTAAGGGATTTTAATAGACAGCATATAATGGACACTACTCAATTACAACATATTCTTGGCATTGTAAAACTATCATGTATAGCTGGTCAAGCCCCATCCCAAGAAAAAACACTGTCAAATGTTATCATGTACAAAATGGAGCCCAACAAAGGACAAAGACTCAGAAATGGCAGTCTCTTGAAGCTCCCATGCAATCTGTATTTCTGGTAATAATACCCAAAACCTACAAGCACACAAACAAAACACATCCATATCTACTGACTATAAGAAGTAATAAAGGGCCCACAATTATGGTTGGTATATTTTAACAGCATTGTTGGAGCCTTGTCTGTGTTCTTGCACTCTGTAAGAAAATTGCTGGAGATTGCACTACGAGGATGACTTCAGAACACAGCAAACAAGCACAATTGTGATCAACTTCAAAAATGGTAGCTGGTGCAAAGCAGCACACAGATAAAGTACAGTAGAAACAATCAGTATAGCAATCAACCAGGCTCAACCTAAAATAAACCACAGCAAAACATGTTTTTTGTAAAAACTGCGTATTCTTGTTGGCTCTCATTTGACAAATTGCTATGCATAATGTGGCTATTTTAAGTGAGTGAAAACTGACAATGTGAAAAACACTAGCATATCAGGCAAAACAGAAATGTAGACGTTATATTATCTGGATTACTTGTATGGTTATTGATTACACATATTTCATTCTGAGCTCTGTATATCTGTTCTTTTACCACCTGCATTCGCTAACAGGTAGTATTTCTTTTCTTTTTTTTTTAAAGATATTTTTGGGCATTATTAACCTTTATTTTGACAGGACAGACAAGCATGAAGGGGGGAGAGAGAGAGGGAGTGACATGCAGCAAAGGGCCACAGGCTGGAGTCGAACCTGGACCATTGTGGCAACTGCTCTACCACTAAGCCACCGATGCTCCAAACATATAGTATTTCTCACACATCACTTAATTATCTTTCTCCCACACTCTTCCTCTTTGCCCCTTTTCCAAACAAAATGTGATGACTTAAGCTATACAAAATTCCAAAGGTGAATAAAAAATGCAAAATATGCATAAAGTCAAAATTTTAATGCGTGTTGTTACTAACCTGTGTCAAGCCCTCTGATTTCTCTCCTTTTTGCCATCACTCTAAGTGGGTTGTAGATATCCATGTGAACAAGATAATTCTCTTCTTAGGCAGTCAAACAGAGAGAGACATCCTCAGAGACACAGAAACGGTTTACCACCCCACACACCACTCGTAGCAGGGAACTGGGAGATGATATCATCAGTGTTTTTGCAGTAAATTAGATGAATACACAGGAATAAATGTATATTTCCTGCAGGTATACAGTAGGCGGTATAGCACAAATTGGTATATGTATAAGTCAAGGCTTTAACAACACAAATTGATTTAACAAATAGAGACACAGACTTAGCACCTCTTCATGACGATCCTTAATGTGTGGTTATCTATAAGAATAAGACTCTAAAGTAATGAGAATGCATTTTCCCCTAAAAACATAGGCATAAGCTTTAGGCATGTCCTCTTTTATCTATCCGCACTGCAGTTCTGCATTCCTAAAACTTGTGTGTAACATCCCATATTTCATATTCTCATGGGCTGTAGTTATCTCACATAGGAAGTATACATTTTTTAGGGTAAACAGTTGTCCCAGCAGCTGTCTCTGATTCTCCCTCACTGTCGGCACACTTACAATTAAGCACAGGCATCGACAGAAATGTGATCCTCACTGTTAAGAATTGCTTGTGTAATGAGGAAGTCATGAATAATACAGTAACCAAGTAATAACGTAGTCATTATTAAGCCCTAATGCCCATTAGAAGCTGCTCTTAGTTCCAGCACTGCGTAATGCAGCTAATGTTGACCATGAAGGCTCACTAGCAACACGCAGACGTTGTCCTGACCTGCTTTCTTCTCCCACAACAATACGCCTTATCGTATCTGTTTCTCTTTCACTTTTGTCATTGATTGATGGAGATTTTTATATCACCTATATTCATATCCAGTTATTCAAAGCTTCATTGTTCCCTGATATACAGTGATAAATGATGTGCATTCACTCACTGTTTTTGTAATCATATTTTTTTTCACTTCTTCAATCCAACCAAATGCAATCACTGTGTAAATTGTGTACAGATCCACTCACACACACACACACACACACACACACACGCACACGCACACTGGTACAAGAAATTCTCAGTCACTGTGCTTTCTAAACGAAAAGGCGTTGTTTGACATGCAGATCTTTTGATATCTGACATCGAGCAGACAGAATGAAAGCTGTTAACTTCAATAAATATCTTCTTTAACTATGCAGGAAAGGGGACTGGGTCTTTTTTTAGGGCTGTGTGGGACTGGGGAGTGACTACTGATGACAAATGTAGTTTCTGACCTCAGGGATTGATATGCGACTTCACAGCATATCGGGTCTGCTGCCATGGATACTAGGTATCGCATCTAACCAGAGATCAATACAATTCAGTTCCCAGCACCCAGTCAGTCATTAATCTTAACATCAAACGTGTCAGTCACTATACTGCCTCACAGTGACATTATCCAATGAGGCATGTACTAATGAACAGGGATATAAATGATAGACAGAAAGCAAGAAGACATATTCCTCCCAATTCCTTATGCAAGATTAATTTACATTACAGGCTTCATTATAATTCTTATCTGTAGAACATTTTCAGTTTTGAGCTTACATACTTTTCTTTGTCCTGCTCCTGCTGTCATAAACTGCACAAAGTCAAAATTCCTTCCTAAAGAGTAAGACTCAAATTAAAGTAGGCTGCTGTGAATTCTCTTTCAGTCTTGGTGAGATACACATGTGGCAGATGCAAGTACCTTTTCCTATGATTTACATGCCTAATTTCTCCAGCAAACAGGCGGTTTACTGGTGGACCATTCAAAGGCTCCTGTACTACATTATGTATATGCAAAACACAACACAAAAGTAAAATGTATTTTACATATTAATCAGTTAGGAAAGCTAGTCTGTTTATAGCCAGAACAACATGCAGCTGATGTCTTGCTCTACCAACTGCTTTGGAAGATAGTGATAAATTAGACAAAACAAATTAGAGTCTTAAAACTTGTTTTTCCAAATAATAAAGCATTTAAAGTTGTTGCTGACAAACTGTCAGCGCTGACAAATGAAAGCACAGTCATAAAAACAAACAGAAATAGATATAATCTTAATCTCCTTTGGTTGTTTGGTGCACATTAACTATCCTCTGGGAGTTTACAACTTGTTCAGAGCCTTTGTAGTGGAGGTTTGCTTTACAGCTCAACACAGCTTATACAGAGCACACATGCTCACATTGACACTATATTACAGCTCACAGTATAAATGAGAAATTGAGACATGTAGCACAGTTAAATTTGATTATCATAGTTTATGGAAATGGTAAAGCTCAAAGTTCTGTGTGGAAAAACAACTACGTTGGTTTACCTGGTGCTGTATTACAATATGTGATTGTGACTACACTTATAATGGGGAATATCAATGCTTTCATAAATAAATAAATACAGCCAAAAGCAATGGTCACAACATTAAAGATAATGGTGTAAATTACTAGTTCCAACACGCTACAATATTATGGCAATTCTTTTACAAAAATACAATTTTTACTTATATCACAAAGTCTGCTACGAAACAATTTTAATTTGGTGTGCTTCAGGGGCCTGTTATCAATATGAGACAATATTATATGCCCATTCAACACAGTCCATTAAGGAAGAAGCTTTCTTTTTCACGTTTGGCCATAAAAGATAAAAACAACACAATAATCAAGTGAAGAGCAGTAAAGGTTACTTTAAATTACCTCCACTTACACAAATAAAACAGCACATGGGATAAATTAACCTTCAGGACTGCCTACAAGACTTTTCTGGAACAAATCTTTTCCCTTTAATCCAAACCATGATCTTTTCCCTAAAACTTCAGGTCTATCTAGCTTAAAACCCAAAGGCAAACAGCCATAAAACATAGATTATAATTTAACAAAATTATAAATTTCAGCGCAATATTGTCAAGGTGCATGGATAAAACAATTTCTTTTGCTAGTGACCTATCATTAGCTCGACCATGTTTACAGTGCATGAATAAGCCTAGCAGCTAGCAGACTTTTCCTTTATTAATAGCTTAACAAATTACATGTATTATTTATACTTTTTTCCTACTCACCGTTTGGCTATATATATATATATATATATATATATATATATACATGTGTGTGTGTGTGTGTGTGTGTGTGTGTGTGTGTATAGCCTATATTTGCGCACATATACTTACCATAACCAGAGTTTGAAATGATAATTTAAATATCATGAAATGTTATGTGACACTACGCTGCAATTAACTTTATTTTGAAAAACAAACACCGGAGTCATCACCTGCCTGTCTGGATGTACTGCGGCACGCTCAAGAGTGGAGGGGAGGCAAAGAGACAACAGTCTGGAATAGAGGGAGAGAAAAGGGGTGAGAGATACTGTAGGTAGCCTGTAGGTATTGCAGAGTTTTGCACAGCAGCAACCAGATCTTTGCTCTCAAAACACAAAAAATGTGATGGCACAACAGTCTCCTTCAGTACATTTTCTATGCTTTCTTTTGATTTTCACATTGGCTAGTCATCCTGTTTAATTTGTCTTATGATTAAATCAGAACTGTTGAAACAAGTTGTTAGCCTGAGTGTCAGACTTAAGGTTCTGGGAGCTTAAGTCTGACATCACCTCCATTGAAGGCGATTTACAAGGGGGAGGAAATTCAATTTTTGCCTAACCAATCAGTAGAGATCAACGACTCACCCAGAATCTGACGTCATTAGTATCCATGCCTCGGGGGTGCCGAAAACAAGCGAGCATTGCCTGTTTAAAATGTCTCCATCGTGCTCGCCCAGCTGCATTGCTGTTAAATCCAGTTTAGCAGCTTCTTTAATTTGGTCCTCCATTAACGCGAGTAGTGGCGAAATACCTCAATAGCATCGTTAATGTGGTCTGTAGGAGCTGCAGCGGTGGCCATTAGCATGGCGCTGATTGGCTAATCGTTAGACCCGCCCCCACCCCCGGCATTTATCGGTCCGTCCATCGTTTGGACGAGATAAATCACAAATTCATTGCAGCATGCCCGACCAGAGATGGAAGCCTACTCAGTTGAATGGGTGGGGTCTATGGTCTGGAACCAGGCTAAGAAGTTGTGGGAAGCCTCTGCAAGTAATTGGTTGCTGGCAGACACTCTGTGCTGCAATAAAATGGTTAATTAGCCGTGCCGTGCACTGTAGAGCCGATGCGCTGCTGGTTCTGCCGGCCTGAATAGAATATAATGTCTATAGCCTTACTGTTGTGTACAGCCTTTATAGACTGAGCTACAAAGTGATGCGCGGGTTGACTCGTAACCCGCGGGACCCGCAAATGGACCTGCGGGTCGGGCAGCAGTGATCGTCTGTTAAATCGCTCTGTAAATGATATTTTGACATCATTATTGAAATCTATTAATCTATAATCTATTCCCGTCATGGCATCCGAAGGTACTGATGCGTTCAGCAGGTGACAGTCCGCAGTCGTTTTCAAAACACACTTCTGTCACGCACTCCAAAAGAAACTTGTTGAAACTTCTAACAATAATTTATTGTATGAAACAGGGGAAACAAATGTTCACAGAAACGGTTCCTTAATTCATATTAAATTAAAAAGATAACGAAAAAACAGCTACAAGTCAGAGGGAATAGTGATAAAATGGTAAAACTTGGCATTGATCCACAGCCTCAAACGGATGCGCTCAAGCGTGCAGTGCGCACAAGCTCAGTTGGTAGGCTATATATTTTCACATTTTTAACAATGCAATTTAAAAGTTTTGATTTTTATTGATAACCTACATTTACCAACAACAAAAAGACTACATTTAGCACCCAAAAAAATATGTTAAAAAAAAAAAAGTAAATAAAAAAAAAACGAATATTGAATACCAAATTTTCATAACGAATACCTACCCACAGAAACGAATATTCGAATATCCGAATATTTGGGTACAGCCCTAATGTTAACGCTAACGTTCCCGCTGTTTCTTCCTCTCACTTTCATCATGCTGTCAATATCTGAGCAAAGGGCATTGAACTCTTCCATGCTATCATAGCTCCTTAGCTTTGTTTTAAACTCAGTGAAACTTAACTTCTCATCACTTTGTGTAATATGGATGGAAAATGGCTTAAATGAGTCTGGCAGGCCCTTCAGGATCATTGCAGTTAACAAGCCGTCACTTAAAGTTTCTCCTGCATTCCTCAGTGCTGTGTAGAGCTTAGATTGGGCCGAAAAAATCCAGCCCAACCCCACCTGAGCCTGTGCATATTCTGTCCAGTTATATTCTGTCCCAGTTTAAACCCAACATTTATATAAGGATACGAATGGGGACACTGAAGGCTGACTCTCGTCTTTCTTTCCATGGCAAGCTTTCGTCGTGTGCCTCTTAAACGTGCAATATGTAATTTTCTGCCACTAGGGGTCTCAAACCAAAACAATAACAGAAGACGGAGTTGGATGATGTCACGAAGTAGCGTGGGATCATGGAAGTTGTAGTTATATAACAGATACAGACGTTCCTCACTCCGTGTAACTGAAACCGACCGTGGCAGTTTTTATGCTAGAGCGAGCTTCAGCAGCAGAGAAATGCTTATGGACGAGGTATATTACTTAAGTTATATTCACTTTATGTTTCACTTTATGCAAATGTGGTCTGTCGGCCGAAGTAGCAGCCCAAGCCGATCTGGTACCTACACCAGATCGTCAAACTCTGATCTAACTATCAGTAGTTACATTACTTAGGCTGATCAAACGTCCTCTTTTGCCCGGACACGTCCGTCCGGGGTGTCCAGGTTTTTTTAATAAACTGATTATAATGTCCGGTTTTCCGTGTGTTAAAGTCATAGCTCTCTTTTTTAGCGACTGTCTCGCTAATCTCAGTTATTTACACTCTATTCAGAAATGCTTACTTTAGCTGAGCAGTTACCAACCTGCTAGTTATTTGAGCAAACTGCTAGTTACTTAGCTTTACAGTTAGCGATGGCTTCTCCCTCTCTGCTGCTCTCTCTTGCTCAGTGCGTCCTATGTTTAGCTATTCCTCTGCCTCTTTTATAAACGTAGTTCATTTACCAGCATCAGCTCAGCATTATAGAAACCTATCGTTAACATTAGATGTTGTGGTTAGCCATTCTCCGCTCCACACCGCTCCCCAGCGCTGGTGCCCCGGCGGGCAGCAGTGCTTGCAATACGCTGGTGGAAATTATTAATATTTTGATAACATCAGCCAGATGTTTGCTTACCTGTCCAGTAAAACACACGCGAGGTCGGCATCGAATTGTAGTCCTGGATGATCACGAAGCTCTTTCCATCTCGGAAAGGCCACACCAATATTTATCCTAGATTTAGCTCTCTTCTTATCCCAAATTCTTCTGGGATCGCTTGGTTGACCCTTACATTTCCGTTTTACCGGGTTGTTTACCAGGACAGCTTCGGTGTCAGAAGGTTCAGCAACCATTAATGCATAATCATGATCCATGAGGAGTTAGCTTAGCCTAGCAACAGTAACGTTCATTCTCTGACATCTCAGCCGGTCTGCTTCTTCTTCTTCTCCTTCATTTAATGTCTATGGTAACTGGAGTTACGCCTCCATTGCAACCTACTGACATAGTCCGTTACTGTATTAATATTTCATATTTATCTGGGTTTGAAAAATTGTTGGCAACATTTCTGATAAAGTACTCAACTAAACAAAATTTATAATATTGGTTTAGTTGTTTTTAGACATTTTTATGTGGAAAAATCATATGTGTCATATGTGTCACTGATACTTGAAAACCGAACCATCTCCAAATTACTGAGCCACTGCTTTTTCTTTTACTAACCAATTCCTCCTTTGCGCGCTCTGCAGGTATTGTTGCTTCCTCCATGCTTGTTGAAGAGTGCCGGAGTGTCTCTTCCAGCCCCTCCTCCCTCTGTGCACAAAAGAAGAGGGGCGGGGGCGGGGGCGGGGGCACGCAGAGCAGTGCAGAGAGCTCCGGGTCAGCAGCGCAGCAGAGCAAGGATCAAAGCGCAAATTTGAACTATATCGATATATACGAAATAGTCTAATTCCATATCACATTTAAACATATATCGATATAATTTTTATATCGATATATTGCCCAGCCCTTACATACAGTCATGGAAAAAATTATTAGACCACCCTTGTTTTCTTCAATTTCTTGTTAATTTTAATGCCTGGCTCAACTAAAGGTACATTTGTTTGGACAATTATAATGATAACAACAAAAATAGCTCATGAGAGTTTAATTTAAGAACTAAGAACTATTCATTTTCCATGGTTTTCTTGATAATAACCAAAATTACTTAAATTCTTACATCAATAGCTATGGCATTGTACCGCCAAAAACACTACTTTTAAGCATTCCATGTTTTCTTTTCTGTTTGCTTTAAACACATGATACACACAAGAGTTAATACTTGATTGCATAACCATTGTTTTTGATGACTGCAGCCATGCGTCTTGGCATGCTCTCCACCAGCTTCTGACATTGTTCTGCTGTCACAGCAGCCCATTCCTGTTGGACAAATTCAAACAAATTTTCTTTGTTTTTGGGCTTGTGGTTCTCCATTTTGAGTTTGATGATTTTCCACAGGTTTTCAATTGGATTAAGATCTGGTGATTGAGCAGGCCAAGGCATGGTGCGAATGTTGTGGTTCTCCATCCAGCTTTAACTGACCTTGCCGTGTGGCAAGGGGCATTGTCTTGTTGGAAAATCCAGTCATTCGAGGCAGGAAAGAGTTTTCCAGCTGATGAAAGAAGACTGTTTTCAAGGGTAGTCCTGTACATGACCTGGTTCATTCGGCCTTCACACAATTGCATTTGCCCTGTTCCACTCAGACTGAAACAACCCCAGATCATGACTGATCCACCCCCATGTTTTACTGTAGGGGCAAGACAGTCTGGATTGTAAGCTTCTCCAGGCTTCCTCCTAACCAGTAGTTGGCTGGAGTGGGCATCAATTCAAAATTGGATTCATCACTGAAGAGAACCTTAGCCCAATCATCAACAGTCCAATCCTTGTGGTCTCGAGCAAAGAGTAACCGGGCCTTCCTCTGCCTTTCATTGTGAAGGGCTTCTTGCGTGCTCTGTGT